>VXAB01005599.1:2248-161378 GCA_013399175.1 Odontophorus gujanensis | reverse complement strand
CCACCCGCCCTGCTCTGACTGCCGTGACCCCTGTAGGAAGGGCACGGCACGGACACAAAGAGCGACGAGGTGTTACCTTATGGTGTTATCCGAAGTCAGGAGCACGACGTGGGGCTCCAAGGTCTCGCAGGGGTACCAGGCCGCGTGCTTCAGGGTCAGGGACGTGGAACTCGTGAAGAACCTCTCCGCGATGGGAATGGTGCTGGAACAGAGCGGAGACGGACGCTGTGACCGCACGGACGGAGGCGCTTCCGAAGGGCCACGGGGCGGCGGGAGCGGAGCTCGGGTCCCACCTGCAGTTCACCGTGGCCTTCCCGCCCTCGAACTCGGCGTTCCTGCCCCAGCGCTTGGGCAGCTCCACGACCGAGAGCCCTTTGGTGCCGATGAGCGCCACGTGGCGCCGCGCGGGGCTCAGCAGCGTCTGGTACACCTCGAACAACGGCGGGTTGATGCACAGCAACGTCTGCCGGGAGAGGCGGGCCGGGGCTCAGAGCGCGGCCCCGGGNGAGCGGGGCGAGGCCCCGGTTCCCCCCTCCCACCCCCCTCCGCCGGGCTGTCTCCGCGCCCCTGCTGCCCGCTGAGGCGCGGGGCGAGAGCTCCCGGCCCTGACGCGGCGCCGCTCTCCCGCAGCGCTGCCTGGAGCGCCTGAGGAGCAGCCGGGAGCGGCTGCTGCGCCGTTACCGCCGGGCCGGGCCGGGCCCCGGCGCGCTGCTGGTGCCCGAGGTGATGGAGCGNAGCCCCCCCCCCGCGGCCCTCACCTGGTAGCGGCTCAGCTCCGGCTCGGCCCCGCCGAGGCGGCGGAGGTCGATGTCGAGCAGCGCGCCGCGCTCGCCGTCCCACAGCAGCAGGTCCCCGTCCAGGCCCAGCAGCAGGCTGCGGATCAGCGGGGAGCGCGGGGCGGCGGCGGCGGCGGACGACGGGAGGGCGGCGTCGCGGAGACGGCCGAGCGCGGCGTGCTGCGGCAGCAGCGCCCNGGGGGGATGGTCTTCTGAACGCTGTGGCTTTGGAGCAGCTCCGTCCCCGAGGCGGGCCCGGGAACGGGCAGACCTCGGTCCTCGGCCGCTGCGGGTTGTGTGGCTTTCGCAGCGCCCCTCTCCGCGTCACCAAACGGAGCGATGAGCTTTGGGACCTCCCGTCCCGGCAGCGGTTCGGGAGGACGCTGAGCGAGCACAGCCCCACCTGCAGCGCTGTGCCTTTCAGATGCCGGAGGACCCGGACGAGCTGGCGGTGCTGGATGAAATCCAGCAGGAGCTGATCCTGCAAGGTAACTTCCCAGTGCGACTCCTCTGCTCCTATAGACCACAAAGAACAGAGGAAACCTCCTGAGAAGTCTCTGCAGCCTCTTAAATGCACTGAGACATTGTGAGCTCCAAGAGTTTAAGTGACATCTTAAGCTCTGTGAGTGGGAGCTGTAGGAGCCCACAAATAAACTGCGAACACTTCTGAATTGGTGGCTGAAAAGCATTACAGACACCCCCAGAGACTGCCTAAAGACTGTGGGGAAAAAGTGGATTAACAGCATGGCTTTCTCAAGCACAGTGTATGCTTTAGCACTGTCTTAAGTTGATAACAGATGACTGAGGTATTTTGTTGGTGTTTTTTTTGTTGTTGTTGTTGACTTTTTACCCCCCCAGAACAACTGGTTATAGAAGAGTACGAGCAAAGTCTGCAGTTTGATGAAGAATGCCTCAATGCTATCCTCGATGGCTTGGACGCCAGCAACAAGATCATCTGCCCCGTGTGCAGAAAGTAAGAAAGCCCTCAGCCCTGCAACAAGATCCTCCACTCTGCAGCAGTGTGGGCTTAGAACAGGCAAAAGCAGCAGGCAAACAAAGACAGTGAATTTCAGCAAGGTAGAAAAACATGCAGTGTTTTTGTTGTGAAGGTGCTTGCTGTGTCTCTCCTAGGAACCACCTGACTGTGAGGCGTCACTCGGTTTTCTGCCAGTGTGGGCTGGACATCCCTGCTCAGGTGAGCTGTGCTGTGAGCGATGCACTGTTATGTCACATCTGTGAAGAAGAGGCAATTTTCAGCCTCGTTATGCGTAAGATTTCTTCTTAGCCCCTTTTTTTCCCCCCAGGATATGACAGAAGAGAAACTTCGGTCACTTCTAGAGAACACTATAACAGAGCACAGTCACAGGTGCCTTCACAACCCGGAGTTCACAGTTACCAGTGGAATGGAGGAGGAAGCCAATCTTCTCATGACCTGTCTGGTGAGTCAGTGTCAGGTTCCTGCTTCCATCCTCCTCTCAGTTACACAGACAGAAGCCACGAGTCCACTGATCCCAGGGGTTTGCATTGCTGTTTTTCCACACACTTCTTTGGAAGTGGTTTTATTTTTGACCAGCTGAATTACACAGTTTACTCTTCCTGCTGAATTATGGGGTCTTTTGAGGTTCCACCCAGCTCAAGCTAGTAAAATATGTGGACTTATTTGTGTGCATACAGCATTCGAGTACCTGCACAGCGGGAAGTATTAAGAGCAGAGCATTTCAGTCTTAAACATTAATGATTATCTTTTATGCATTATGACAGCTTGTCTTAACCTTACCTTTCTAAAGGTCTGTGACTCCTGGATGATTCTCCTGTAAGTTGCTTTAGCTGCTGCTTTTTCAGTGACTTTGAGAATAGAACTCAACCTAGAGCTGCTACTGACTTCTGATGTGTATATATACTCATGTCTGCTGTGTCAGAAATCCTTCACAAGGCAATGCTACTGCCTTAACCTGCACTTTTGATGGCACAGTCCATGTTTTTATAATAAATGTTTCATCTTTCCTGTCACTGTCAATGTATCAGTGATTTCAGTTTGCATCGGCCTTCCCCTTTGGCCTCTGCTCCATGAGTGCTTTTCATGTATCCTTCTGTTCTAAAGAACAGGTGCCTCCTCAGTCTTACCCACTACACTCAAGACTGATAAAAATTGCACTGGAATCTACAGAAAGGTAAAAGTACTCATGAAGCATTTCAGCCCTTCTCGTTCTGTCCTTGGGTACCTTCAGGCTGAAGTAAGAGGCAGCTCTTTAATGCACGGCCACAGGGTGTGCAGCTCCCAAACACAGCAGGAGCACCTTCCTCCCACAGCCACAATGGAGGCAGGAACGCAATTTGTGTATTTGAATGAGCTAGAGCAGCCCTAGAAAAAACTGCACTAACACACACCATCTCTACAAGCAAATGTATTAACAGCTCAGGTATGAACACACAGTAATATCCCTTTTTGTGGCAACTGATCAGCATGAAGAGAAACCACTGTTTTCCAGGGAGTTGTTGAACAGATTTTATTTTTCACATTCATTCTTCATGGTACAAAATCCACCAGGCAGGCCCAGATAGTAATGCTTGGGAACTTCATCTGGGCTGCAACGTAACATAAATACAAATGCCAAAATACAAGTGAAGCTCCTCACTCTCTCATGATGCTCGCTTCCAAATTCAGTTACTTACTCTCTCAGTTGTGGTATTGCTGTCTGGAGCACTGCTGTGTAATGCCCACACTGAGCACTGTTTTCCTACCCTACTGACACTTAACAAAGCTTTTAAGATCTTCGAGGAACTTAATGTACTCCTGGTGCTCCAATGCAGTGCTGAGCTCAATTAACTCATCAGCAAATGTGTTATCCACTCCTCGATCAGCCAGGAAATCCATTAAATGGTCATACAGAGCCTGCAAGCAAGGAACAGAAAACAGCCTTAGCAAAGCAAGCCTGGGTACAGCTTGCTTCTGCAATGTCTGCTTGTAGCTGCCATCACCGTCTCCCAGATGACCCCACCAAGCTGTGTCCTGGAGCAGATAAAAGGGACAATAGGAGCCACACACTGAGCTCTGCCCTCTATGTAATGCCACGTGGCCTTGGGGGGTCACTGTGCTGGCAGCATGTGGAAAGATGAGCATCTGATGTCTCTAGGAGACTCATCCTTTAACCATCTGCACGCCATTTTTTTCTTGCTTCAAATTCTACTTAACTCCTGCAACACATTTACGCTCGCAAGGCTCCCCCTTGCCCCTCATAGGCACAGATTTGGTACCACTGCTGAGTGCAGGATGGCAGTGCCTGTCTCACTGCCTCCAACTAGCCACAGTAAACAAATGCTTCATTTTGGGCTTCTGGAATAGGAGTAAAACATCAGTCTTAAAAATCTGAATTCTGTCTTGAGTCAGAAAGAAAAGATGCAGCGTGAGATACTCTAAGGCACATTAAGCAGTCTAACATCAATGCTTTCCAAAGAGAGAGAGAGCCCCGGAGTGAAGCACACAATGCACGGGCTCCAACTAAGAATTAACCCTTTCCAAGCCCAGCACTGAGAATATATACACAGATACCAAGTTCTTGGATGTCAGTTTTTAGTGTCACCACTACAAAAACATATCTGATAGCACTCACCCAGTCGAGGGAATCTGTATTCAGGGTGTAGTTGGTGTCCTTCCAGTCTGATTCTCCCGTGGGCTGAAAGCTGACCTCCCTAATTGTGAAAATGTCACTTTCTTCTTCTCCCTCATGGCCAACCTGAGGCAGGAAATGAGATGCAAGATGGATTAGCTCTAATCATGGGACACCATCAGCTGTTTCATCCCAGGGCTAGGAATCCTATGCTGTAGGCACAACCTCAGGGCCAGCACTAAAGCTGCTGCTCCCCCCCCTGCACGTGGCTGCAGACAGCACTGATCTGTTACGGTTTGCAAAATAAACCACACAGATCAGCCTGAAGCAAAGCGCTCAGTTCTATTTTCTTCCTCCTTTGTTTGTTTTTAAATAAACAAATCTCTGCCTCTCTTTGCAATGCCTCATAGCAGTGAGATTTGCACACTGCATTGAATGTGTGCAGTGTGGGCCATTCTTACGTTCACCCCATCTCTGCTGCACTGGTCACACTGCAGTGCCTCACTCCCTCCTCTACTGTCAACGAGCTGATAGGAAAGCCCGGTCAGGATGTGAGGAGCAGAAAGGAACCTGTCCCCTCAGCTTCCTTACAAACATAAAGCTTCTGCATTAGGAGGAAAAGAAAAGGAGACTGCATTTTCTGCAGACTCAGAAACCCACGAAGCCATAACAGCTGTTAGAGCACAGCACAAAGCAGGGAATGCCCGCAGTGCAGCGCCGCTCACCTCATCCTCGGGGTAATGGCAGTCGAGAACCAGGGTCTGCTTCGTATCGTCCTTAACCACTTCCACCACGAAGTTCGGGGTCGATGTGATATCGGGCTGAGGAAGAGAAGTGCTGTGTCAGTGCTGGGGTCCGAGCAGCAGCTGTGGGGCACCGGCACGGCCCCGGTGGGGACGGCTGCAACGCGGCCCCGCACCGCCAAGCACCGATCGAGAGGGAAAAGCGGAGCGGCGTTTGGGGGCCGCCCCACGCCCACCTCCTCCTCCTGCTCGTCGGGTTTCTGCTCCTCCGGCCCTTCGTCATCCACCGCGGGCGGGATGCTGTTGTTGATGTTGAACGTAACCGTTATCCTACAAAGGACGCGGGACCGTCAGTGCCGCGCGCTCCCGCCGAGCACCGCCCGCATTTCTCACGTTCGGAACCGCGGCGCTCACTTCTCCCCGGCGACTCTGCGCAGCAGCCGCGCCTCGGTGCCGTGCACCTCCAGCTCCCACCCGCCGGACACTTTGGGCAGCGCTTTGTGCTTCTGGATCTTCCGCTCCTCCTTGATCTCATCCGTCAGGAACTGCGCGAACGCTTTGTCCCCTGCGGCGNGGGCGGTACCGATTCATTCTTAGCCGCTCCCAACCCCCACCTCCAGCGGCCGCAGTGGGGCCGTGCCCGCGCCGAGCGCGCTCCCGTCTCCAGAGCGCAGCGCAGAACAGAACGCGCGCTCCCGCGGAGCGCTCCCCGTTAACTCCTGTAGCTCAGTTCCTCGCTGTCGGTTTTGTCGTACGAAAGCAAAGAAACCCAAACGCTGATGCCAGAAGGACGCGGAAGGAAGCACGGAGATCAGCATGGTGGCAGATGTGCGACTGTTGGTGACGCCGAGCTCCACGCAGCCCATGGCGAACAGCGCCGGGGCAGGCAGTGTGCCACGGCACCTCCCATCTACACACAGCATTAGAAAACCCCGTGCTTTTCCCCCCTTATAGGTAGAAATTTAAACTTCCTTTTCCCAGCAGTAAAACCTGCCCAAATGCAAAATCTACAAATGCTGTCGTCAAAAAATACCGAGTCTGCTCAGAAGAGCTCCCGGGATCTCGGTTCCTCATGTACAAAACCCACTGGACTTCAGCACGTGTTAAAAACTGGCACGTGACACCAGCTCCCCTTTGTGCCACCCCCAGTGGCTGCTCGCACACATACTGCGGTCCCCTTTTAGAGATTTACACTGTTAAAAGGATGACAGTTCAAAGCCACGGAGACCTGCTCCAACACAGAAGCCGTTTTCCTCCAAGATTCGTACCTGACTGGCAAGACAAAACTCTGCTGCTCCTGTACACCCGTTACAAAACAACGCGGTGCTGCAGGGTGAGCCCAGCAGCCGTGCACTGCTGCCCCCACCCCCAGCTCAGTTCTTGGCTGCTCTGAGTTTCCTGCGGAAATAATCCGGTGCTGCATCGTACAGCCACTCCGCATCCACCACGCACAGCTCCCGCATGTAGCACTTGTTGGTGTGGAGCATCCCGTTGTAAACCACGCAGGAGGGCTTGCAGTGGAAGAGCACAGAAGAGGGGTGGATGGCCACGGGCTGGTGGGAGCTCACGGTGCTGTAGGTGCCATCTGGCTGCAGCTCGGCGGCGTTCATGAAGAGGCTGTGAGCCAGGCAGCGGCGGATGTTGGCAGTGTCGGAGCGGGAGGACTCCATCGGCACGGATAACTGGTGGGCAGTGAGACAGAGAGACAACGTGGCAGTCACATCTTACAGCACCCTGCAGCACGGCCCAGACATCCCCAAGAGCACATGGAGCGAGGCCGGGCAGCACGCTGGGACTCCAGCTGCGCCAGGAAGCACGGATCGCTTCCTGATACTCCAGCAGCTTCAATCCAGAGGACAGGGGAGCTAGATCCTAGAAAGCTGAAGCACGACCCTATTTTCAGTGTCAGGCTCTCAGAGAGCCCTTTCTGCTGAGGATAGGCTGTGCCTGCTGCTCTGTTTGGCTGGCGTCCACGCTTTGCAGGGAAGCGGCAGCCCTGGCAAGGTCTGCACACTCCTGAAGCTCCAAAGCTCCTGTGCCCATCCTACCCGTGCTGAAAGCCCACTTCCCCTCCTGGGCAGGCTGGATGAGAGCTGGAGGCCACAGCAGCAGGCGTGCTGCAGGAACTGCCATCTGCATGCACTGTGACACCAGAGAGCACTCACTGCAGCGTTGTTCTCATCGTATAAATCTGCACCTGTCCAGAAGGACTGCAGTGGGGAGTTTTTCTCACGATGTTCTCTTCCTGAGAACAGACTAACTGCAAAGATGAGAAGAATCACAGCACTGTTTGAGACTCTCCTTCTGAGAGAGCTTCAGGTGAGCCAGCATTCAGTGGGACAGTGGTGCCCAATGGCAGCTCCCACATCACAAACATCTGCAAGTAATTCAGGAGCAGTTCCCACACTGCCTGACGTTGTGCAGCTGCAAGAACAGTGCTGATGTGAAAGCTGCTGCTAAACTGAATGCCTGACTCCGTGAAGAAGTGAGTAAACGTGGGCTGCACAGCTTGACATCACTCAGTGGCATGTGTAGCACAGCCACATTCACATTAGAGCAGCAAAATGCACTGGGAATAACTGTCCTCTAAGTGAGTACCATTTCTCCCTTCACCTATCCTCCACCCACCAAGCCCTGCAGCTCTGAGATTTTGGGGTGCAGCTGCAGTTGGGACTTCTGCCTGACCGTTTCTGAGAACCTGAAAACACAGCCATGTTTTCTTGCTCGTAGGACGTGATGCAAAAGAAATCAGTTTGGGGACAAGAGAAAAAAGCAAATAGAAGAAAGAAAGAAATGCAGTACGGGAACAAGTTACCTTTATACAAATGTCCCTGAGCTGAGCCCTCACGTCAGACACGAGCATCATGTTCCTGCCATTGACAAAGTTTTCTTTGCACCAATCCTGCAACAGAGACATCAGGAGTTAGAAGGGACTGCTCCTTCACCCAGGAAGCACTACTGCCTTTGGATGCCATGCAGAGAAGAATCCTCCAAAGACACAGTCTCTCCCAGAGAATACTGCTAACTCCTTTCCTTGCCAGACTGCTACCCCTGATTCCTCCCACGGAGCCAAGAAACTGCTTGTTGTTGTTCTCCTCCTACTCAGAGCTGCTCTGCAAGGTCACTGCACACTGCAAAACAGTTCTTGGCATCCCAAGGTGGTGAAAACAAATTACATGAGAGTTAACGGATGTTGCAGAGTATGGGATACACAGATCCACAGACCTACAAAACAATCAAAGGAATTTATGGGGAAGTATAATAAAAAATCTGTTTTTAAATATGCCTGGTGTTCTTGCAGTGAATTGGACGTGTGTAGGTACTCAGCAGCAAGTCACAGCACCCTCTCACTCCCTCATTTCCAGCTGTAACCAGGCAAGGAAGAGTCCTGGCTCTGTGATTACAGAGCTGGTCTCACAGCTCTGATAACCAGTTCTGCCTGCACCTTCCGGGGAAGGCTTTGGCACTGGAACAACTTCCTCTGTTACCTGTGAGTATCAGGGCATGAGTAAGATCTCTATTCTCACAGCTGCTCTGGAAGGATGCAGACTGCATCAGCTGTGAAGGATGCAGGTGTCACTGCTGTAAGCCAGAACTCCTGCTCACCACCACAACCCCTGCAATCCTCAGAGCTTCCTACCTTGTTGCCACTGACATTTCTGAAGGCTCTGTACACGTTGAGGAGGGTAAGGTGATCCCCCTCACTGGAGATAAATTTCTTCCTGACAGACTGCACTTCGTCCCTCCGGGATGGGGGATTGTAAAGGACACTGTCCACTGACAGCAGTGCCACGATGGTCAGAATCTCTTCTGTGCAGTGGAACTTTGGGGATAGGAGGATGGTCTGTAAGGAAGAAAAATTATTCTTGGTTGACCAAATGCACTCCAGGTCTCTGCTCACTGGCAGCCCAGAAGCTCTACCAAGCACTGCTTAGGGCAATTTCATATACATTTGGGCTTAGGGACAACAGTAAGTCCTCCTACAGAACAAAAAAGCACCTTTAAGAGAAACTGTCAAACTCTACAGTTACAGTACAAACACAGTGCCCAGAACCCAACACTGTATCAAACACTTCCCAAAACTGTCAAACTGTGCTGCAGGCAATCCCACAAACGGCAAGGGAATTAGCCTGGTTTCAGCTTCAGATGTGCCAGAGGAAATCAAGCAGCATTTAAAAATCTCCTTTAAGTGAACAAATAATGGACAAACAGCACAGCTGCTGTTTCATTAAGGTACTGCAAATATAGTGGTACAGCTGCAGTCAGCCCAAATTCTAGATCTTGTTTTAGTGGTTTGAAAGAGAAATGCAAATGGTGCTGGGAAAAGAAGGTGAAATAAAAGTTAGCTAGTTATTCTGCACTTCTTACTTTAGAGAACTTTGGTTCCAGTGGGAAGGCTGCCATCTTCCTTCCCAGGGGGGTTAGGACAAGCTGATGTTCCTTCCACTCCACAGCCCCCAGCAGGTCCAGCTGCTCAATGGCTGCTTGAATAGCATCTGTCAAAACAAGAAGGTTTGGGCTGTGACATAAACACCCCTGCCAGCACCAACCTAAAGGACCAGCAGTGACCATCACTACCTCTTTACCCAGACCAGAGGGACAAGCACTTTCAGTTTATCAGTTTAGAGAAATGAATGCCCCAAGCAACAATATATCCCCCTTTGTCCAGGGGAACAATCATCGTTTACAATTTATGTAGCAAGAAAAGAAGCAAAACTAAAGTCGCCATCTCCAGCGTTGAGCAGAACTCATGGGAGATTCTCTATTGCCTTCCTTGGTGTAGTCCTGTATGACTCAGAAGAGCTTGTTGCTCTGTTTGGAAGCTGTGCTCTCCAGCTTTCTGCTGTAACCTGCTCTGATGAACACAAGGAATGAATGAACCTGAGACTTTGGTACCACCAGCAGTTGCAGCAGAGAGAGAGCTCCCTCTTCACAGCCCTCACTTTCCACAGTCCATCTTCTCAGGCTGCCCTGAAGACATTATTTTTAAGCAATTCCTCAGGGACTCATTTGCTATTTTTCTTTCATTCAAGACTGCTTATATAAACACTTACCAGGAGATGGTTTGGACATGAAGTCAAAGGTGAGTATGTTGGGAATTCTCAGGGCCAAGAGCTGAAGCAGCACACTGGCCAAGTTACACCTGAATAGGCAGAAAAAAAAACGATTGAGATTACCTCATCTTATTGGCAAATTACAGTCTCAAAAAAAAAAACCAACCAAACAACAACAACAACAAAAACTAGGGACGAAAGTGAACAGAGTCCTCAGATTTCTGCTATAATTGAAAGGAGAGTATTCCAGTGCTGCAGACAGGAAAAGCTCCCTGACCAGATCTCTCAATTCTTTGATATTAATAATTCCACCACATGTTCTCACCTCTGTATCTCAGGTACTGTCATTGTGACAAACTTCTCAAACTCATCCTCGGTGTAGAGCCGGTAGCAGATGCCACTGTCCTCTCTCCCTGCTCTCCCTGTTCGCTGCCAAGCCTGGGCCTTTGACACTCTCTGAACTGCCAGCACTTCCAGACCGATTTCTAAGTACAGAAAAACATCACTTCTGTCAATGACTGCATAACAGAGGAACTCGAAAAGCATGAACTTGTGAAGTTAACAGAAATCCCAGGAGTTTCCTATCCAACTTCTGTACACATCTAAAACCTGGGATGTTAATCAACACAGTGCAGAGGGTGCTTTAAATCAGCTGCCAGCAGGATATTATTGCCTCAAAAACCCCAAACTTCTACAACAGCACTTCTGCTGTTCCTTGGAGCTCCTCACCAGGGTTGAACTTCTTTGCTTTGACCATGCCCGTGTCCACAACATACTTTATTCCCGAAATGGTGATGGAGGTCTCTGCAATGTTGGTGGAGAGGATCACTTTGCGGCAGCCCTAAGAGGAGGAGCAAACTGAAGTCAGTCAAAAGCCATCTTAGATCAGCTGCACTAGAGAAATGCCACTGATTTCAGCCAGCATGGGTGAAGCCTTCATGCTACTACAGCGTGCTACAACCACATACTGTGTCTGCTATACCAAGTCTTGTAAACGAAGATCATCTCCTGGTTCCCAACCAGGTCCTGAAACATGCACCTACACTGGTAACAAAATGCACCACCCAGGAGAACAGTTATCAGTGTATCTTTAAATCACTTTGGTTCCACTTCTATCACAAGCACAAGATCCCAGTTCCTGTTTATTCACTGATAAAGGGGATTCAGGGCTGCAGAGTTTCCTTTTCTTATGGCCCTGCCAAACACAGATGCTTGGCTTCCTTAGCATTTGGCTAGTTTGCTAACTGCCATAGCTTTTTTTCTGTGATACTGGCATACAGTCACACAAAATAAGGCAAATTACAATCCCTCTGCCCTTTTTCCCTCTCCCTAATCCTTATTTCTTTTCATGATCCCAGATAACTCATCTTCTGTCTCTTAACTCCATCAAAGCTACATCATCTTACATCACTTGGAATCATTCAGCCTGAAGTCAGTGGAGACAATTACTCACCATCAGTACAGACCATTTGAGCCCCAAAATTCTATGTGTTTTTTTTTTTTTCCAAACACTCATACAAGCAAACAGACAAACTTATTCAGATTGCCCATCACATTCTCTCACCTTGGGGGCAGCCTGAAAGACTCGGAGCTGTTGACAGTAAGGCAGAGAAGCATAAAGAGGCATCACTGCCATCTGTGGGCAGCCATCAGGGAGATGCTTGGCAATGTCTCGACAGGTTTTGGTCATGGCTTCAATCTCTTCCTGACCAGTCAGAAACACAAGGATGTCCTGAGAAGAAGGTGCTTCCTGGAGCCACAGGGAGAAGCAAGTGAGAAGTTACAAGAGACTGGGCAGGGAGGGAGGGCTGAGGTTGGGATGTCAGCAAGTGTGTCAATACGCTGTCCTGTGAGCAAGTCAGCAAAGCACATAAGAAAGAAAAGGCACATTCTGTGCAAGGTGTGGAGCAGTCTTAAGATCCCAATGGATTCACCAGAGGTGAAGGGTAAATGGCATTTCACAGTGTTGGGTCTTAACAGGGATGGATGGATCACCTGAATTCACACATCTGTCCAAAACATGCAAGTGAGAGGGTGAGCAAGAACCCAGGTACAAATCCATACACACAGAAAACTCAGGTGAGAGGAACATTTTGGTATGAATTAACACCAGAGCTTCGCATAGCAGTCTTTTTTCAACTCCAACCTTGATGTAGAAGCCCCATAATTCTACCAACAAGAGCATTTTCAAAGCATTACCTGCAGGATAATGAGCAGTTTAATCAAATGACTTAACTATCCATCAGTTTTGCGTTCAAACATCTAATCCCATCTCACTGCTACTTTAACAGATTCCTACTGGCAAACCTAGCATGCTCCACAGGTACCCACTTTTCCCAGAGGATGCAGTGAGCCCTTCAGGGACACCTCTGATTCAGTGGCAGCAAGCTGAAGCCACCTCCAGGCCAGACGGGCTCAGAGCCTTTGCCACAGCAACCTGAGCCCCCCAGCTGACAATCTGTGGCACCAGGAAGGTGTAGACTTGGTGAGAGAACCATACCTGGTGGACCTGGAAGACTGACACCAGTGCTGCTTGGAGGTAATCGCTCTGAGGCTGTTTGGTGTAGAAGACCTGAATGGGATGCTGCCTGCCTTCTAAATAGAGAACGGGGGCTCCGTTGAAGTACTGAGAGAACTGATCGACGTCCATCGTCGCTGACATGACAACCACCTACAGGATGAGCATGAAGTGGGTTAGCACTACAGTTCAGACCCAGCAGGAGAATTACTGGTCAGGACTAACCACCAGCCAGCTTTCTGAGGCTGCAATACAGCAGCATATCACACAGCTGCAATAACACAGAGAAAGCTCCTGTCTCCAAGGCACACTCAGCAACACGCTGTAATTTGTCCACTTCAAACTACTCAGAGTGAAAGGGATTTTTCAGGAAAGGAAAATATGCACTGCTGACATTTGAAACACCCCGTGAAGTCCAGGTGTTGCTCATAGGGCACAGAGTCCAAGCCCCATCCCTGCCATCCTGGCTGAACATACCTTCAGGGGCAGTCTGCCCAACTCCTTTCGTTTCTTTTGCGCAGCTTTCACCACTCCAAAGAGCACATCAGTATGAATGGTCCTCTCGTGGGCTTCATCCAGGATGACAACGCTGTACTTGCGCAGCATAGGATCCCCAATGGCTTCACGGAGCAGCATGCCATCCGTTAGGAACTTTATTCTGGTTTCATCAGACGTGAGGTCATCAAAGCGCACGGCGTAGCCAACCTGAGGAAGCCCCCGATACAGAAAGCATTAACACTCAGCTCTCTGCATTTCTGTTGTACCACGAAGGAGAACCACAAAGTGCCACATATCAGTCAGACCACTGTGACAGCCAAAGGAAGCTCCCAGCACTGCAGCCCATAAGCTTTTTCCCAACTGGAAGCTCATCAGAAATACTGTAGGTTTCCTCTCCTTTAGCCTGTACTACAAACTACCACGTGCTCTCTGAGCAGTTTGATTGAAGTCAACTGGTAACTTCTCAAATAATGGAACACAGATAACCACCAAGAACTACAGCCAAACTAGGTTCCCCTGAGCCACAAAAGCAGCAAAAAAGCCATTTTTTTCCATTCAAGCACATTACTGAGGACTGTCCACCACCTTTACAACTCTTAACGTTTTACTCGTTGCGCTCACCACACCACAGTGCTAAAGCAGCTCTGCAAAGACCCTGGCAATGCACCTACCAGTCTCCCCAGCTCTGTCCTCTTCTCATCCGAGACTCTGGTAGCTAAGGAGATAGCTGCTACTCTGCGAGGCTGTGTCACTGCAATGATGCCCTGGCGGCCGATTCCTGCTTCATAGAGATACTGAGGGACCTGGGTGGTCTTTCCTGAGCCTGTTTCTCCTGAAGAACAGCAAGGAAAGAGAAACAGAGCTGTAAGGGTTGGAAGGACCTCTGGGGATCATGAAGTCTGCTGATGGCAGCTCTCTCAGCCATTCGTTGTACGGGAGATGCTCCAGGCCCCGATTACGTTTGTAGACCTCTGCCGCACTCTCCAGGAAAGCCCTGTTTGTCTTTTATTTCAACCGGGGCGCTGAGAGGTGGACAGAGACCCGGGAAAACAGAGTTTTCCCATCTACAGCATCTTCAAACAAAAGCTCGCAACTCATTTCTCACGGCAGCCTTTACTCGATGGCGAGGCTGAAGGCAGGAAGAGTCAGTCCAACCCGCCCACGAACACGCAGTGCCCCGGCAGCAGCGCGGCCACGGGAACGCCCCGAGCGCGGCTTCTCCCCACGCCGCCGCCGCTCCAAGCACAGCCAGCGCCGAAAGCGGCGCCCTCACGGCGGCGGCAGAGCCGGGGAGCGGAACAGCGAGCTGCGGAAAGCCACGCGAGCGTCCCAGCACGGCGCCCACCCCCGCCCCGCCCCGCTCACCGATGAGCACGGCGCAGTCCAGGCCCCGCAGCCGGCCGAGGATCGCCGCCCGCGCCTGGAAGATGGGCAGCGTGTGGCGCTGCGAGGCGGCGGACGGCGGCGGACGGCGGCGGACGGGGAAAGCGGGTAACATGGCGGGGGAAACGGGCAGCACCGCGGGGACCCGCAACCGCCGCTACGCACCGGGAGCCGCGCGGCCGCCTCGCGGTGCCCGCAGAGTGCTGGGAGCGGCGGGGCGGGGCGGGGCGGGGCGGTCCTTCGCTCCGCGCTCTCATTGCGCTCCGCCGCTCCCGCAGCACCGCGCGGACATCGCGCTCCGGGAGCATCCTCTGCTCTGAGAGCAGCTGCTTTGCGGACTCTTGGGAGCCGCTTTTCGCACCTCCGCCTTCAGCCTATAGGGTTGTCACACCAAGCGACGCAAGGATCTCCAGAAAACATTTTATTCGACTCGTTATCTGAGATAGCCGAGCAGTTCGGACAGCAGACAGGCTCTCCTTCCGAGTGCTGCACGGCTCACAGCTGGTTACCGCAGCACGCGGCCTCCAGGGGACGGGCCACGGAAGCAGTCACGGCCTGCACGTGTGTTCACACAGAGGCACGCTCCAACAACACTACAGTGTGCTCAATGATGTGTTTCTTACACTTCAAACAAGACTGGAGACACTCGGACTAAAAAACATTTACCACTGCAACAGGGACTTGCACTCTTACCCATCCTGTAGCTATTTCATCCAAGAATTTAAAAAAAGGAGTTAAAGGCTTTTTTGTCCCCCATAAAGTTCCCCATGTAGTTTGCTGTATCAAATAACTTGGAAAAAATACTTTAGAAATCACTTCAAACAAGTACTCGTGGTCTTGTTAACTGAAGTTAACAGGAAATGGTTTCCAGTTTCAGTTTTTTTTGGCTCCACTGGATTAATATTTGCATTACCAGCACAATAAATTCCCTGGCTACGGAAGACACTGTTAGCCTGGAAGTATCTTGAATCAGACTGCCATTTCATAAAGTGCTTGTATTAAAAACCATAGAGCTGATGAAGAGTGTTCTTTCTGCAATGGAGAATGAGGGATCTCCCCAGGACAGAACTCCAGGTTCACTCCTCCCAGCCACCACTGGGTTTTGGCACAGCCATCTCATTAGCCTCCAAGACGTTGACCTTCTCCCCATGCAAATCCTCCTGGCAGTTCCTCTGGCAAGGGATTGTAATTAGGATCATCTTCCGGTGTATCAAATATTGCTTTCCTGGAAAGCAGAAAGCAATCTGTTTTCTTTATACTGCATGTTTAATAATAGAATCTAGACTGCTTCGATTCTACACATGTACATAAACTGGGTAGGTGCAGTACTCAATAACTGAAACAGTGACATCTGACAAAGCTGTGAAATGAGGTGTTCTTCAGACAAAAAAATTATTAGCTGTATTTCACTTAATTACTCTGTTCATACACAGCTGGACTCTTACTCCTCACACGCACTTTTGGTGCCACCAACAGGCAGAAATTGGTAACTACAAAGCATGAACAATGAAATCAAGGACTACAAGAACCCCTCAGCCCTTCCCCTCTGGAAGAAAGCTCCCACTTACACACCTGACCCCATCCCCTCCCTCGTTTGGCAGCACACAAGTTAAATACAGAGCTACAGACACTGCAACTCCGACTCGAACTCCCTCGCTTTAGGAAGTTGCTTAGATTGAGTCCCACACCATTTTCCACACAAACACTGTTTCTTTGTCTGCTCCAAACCAGAATGCAGCACTTACAGGACTGATGGTGTTCTCAGAAGCCTTCTGCCACCAGGCTGATTGGGAAAGACATCCTCTAAGAAGAAATATATGTGCCCGACTGCGATGCCTGGTGCATGAAGAGACATCAAATGGTTATTGTCCAATGCTTCCTTACAACTCACATATTAACAGGAAATTTCAGGGAAAAGGAAACAAAAACACACACTGTCTTCATCACAGAAAATATAACGAGGTATAGAAATATAAAACCCAACGAAACGTTCTGGCATCAGGTGATGAGCTTAACTTGCACTGTAAGACATTAACACGAGCAGAACAGTTTGTCTTTATAAAATGATGGTATTATGACATCACTACAGTTACTAAGAACAGTGCTATGTTCTGTACCAGTAGTCTCATTCCAGTAACCACACTGCGTATCCGAGCACAATTCAAGCAAGAAGGAGCCAATGCCTAGGAAGCTCTTTTAATCTTTGTTACAGCACAAGATTTTAAACCAGAAAAGCCTGGTATTAAATATACCATCACTACATGAGACCAACTAGCAGTAAACCACAAGAGGCAATCAGCCTTCAGGGCTTTTTTTTTTTTTCCACCCCATGTTTCTTGTTTTATGTCAAACATCAGCAGCAACACTACATTCTTACAGCTCCTTACCCAGGAGATCCACAATGATGGAGTTCCCCAAAAGCAGTGAAAAGCCCATCAGTACCCAAGGTAGAAATGGAGCTTGAAAGATGAGAAGACCAAAGAAGTTCATACGGACGTAGGGATTCCTGCGGCTCCACACGTACACCAGCATTATTGTGAATGCCTGACCCAAGAAAACCAAGTTTACAAACAGGCCAAAGATCTCCAATGGGTAGTTAAAGAAATTCACCAAATAATCGTTTGAGGTCAAACACGAGAAGAATTCAACAGCTCGATCCATAACCCCACGTTTTCCAAACCATTCTTCCTTCTTTCCCAGGTTCAAATAAGCCACATTTACAGCCAGTCAAATTCAATACCTGTAGCAGGATGCAACACACCCACAGCATGAATAAACACAAACAAAATTTAGCATGAAACCACTGGAGAAAAAGCACTTATTAAATAACCTAGGTGTGATTATGGACCTGAGCAGTCCCCTCATCTACTTCCATAATTCTGTCAAGCAGCAGAAAGAGTGAAAGAGCAGCCTAACATCTGATAGCAATGACAGTCACAAAGAGAGCTACCTAGAAATACTATTCTTGTAGCATGAGAAGCAATAATGTTATATTCTAAGAATTAAGAGTAATTAACAGCATCATTTGAGTTCTCTTCCATTTATCTTCAGCTTCACTACAGTATTTTGAAGAAAAATAAAAGGATACAGTCATTAAGAGTCCTCCAAAAAGGAACATAAATACAAAATCTGCTGTCCGACCTCGAAAAGAGCCTTCTTCCAGCATCCGGCAGTAACGGTATCTGAAGCCACAGGTCAGGGAAACTTGACAACAAATGAGTTCAGAGAAAGTACCAATAGAAAAGACTGCAGTTACATAAAATGTGTATCAGTTTAGTTCATTCAGTGCCTCACTCTGCGTGCCTCAGCACAGAGGTGGCTCCAGGAAAAAAATACTACTACAAATTTTCTCCTGTACTTCAGGGACACCCCCAAAGGACCACACATGAACAGCACATTCAAAACAGCACAGAAATAAATGGTGGAGCACTCGATACATCACAGAGGTCACGCTGGTGTCCACAGCATTCAGCATTACTGAACTCTCATAAATTCAACGTGGAACAGAACTGAACCTCATCTGTTTGTGCACAGAGCAATTACAGAGCTCTGCTTTCCAAAGAGGGAAGGCAAAAGTCATGAAGGATACAAAAAGATCATATTAAATAAAAAATTAAAGCCAACTGGTCCGAAGAATAAGTAGTTGGTGATTAATCGCCAGACCTGGAAACAACACAGTGCAGGGCATTTAGACACAACGATTTATTCCTACTTTCCAAATAGAAAAGATAACAATAAACAGCAGTCTCCTTTACAGTCAAAGCATTTCAAAGTGGGGTCAGAGGCACTGATTTTTTTTAACGCACAGCTGCAATGTGAAGAGTTACAGCCACTTACAGCACTCCACTCCAAGAAGACAAGCACTTCCACGCCCACCAGATGACTTTAAAACCTCCCGCACTTTAGGAACCACTTACTTGGAAGTGTTTAAATATTAACTCTGGGTTGAAATACAGCTGGAATGGCGTGATTAGCTCTAATTGCTGGAAAAAAAAAAAAAAAGAACAGAATCAGCGCACCAAGCAGCAGCCGCATAAACACAAATAAATCATCCCGAACCGCCACGCTCAGCGGGCGCGGCCTCGGGACGCGGCTCCGGGTACGGCCCGGCTCCGGGTACGGCCCGGCTCCGGGTACGGCCCGGCCCCGCTCCCGCTCGCGGCGGTTCGGTTCCCGTCAGCCCCCGCGGGGCCCCGAGGCGCCGCCCGCCCGGAGCCGCCCGTTCGGGAGCGCAAAGAACGGGACCTCCCCGCTAAGGGAACCCGTCCGCGGCCCCCAGCCCCGGCCCCGCCGCCCATCTCACCACGGCGGCGGTGGTGAGCACGCAGGCCGCGGTGTATGCCCGCGTCACCGGCGGCACCTGCAGGAACTCCTGCCGGAAGGTCTGGTACGCCATCTTAGCGCCCCCGCGCGCCTTCCGCTTCCGCCTGGCGCACGCGCGCCCCCTCTCCCTCCCCTCCGCCAATCGGCGGCCGAGCCGCGCGGCCGCACCGCGCTCTCATTGGCCGAGCGGAGAGCGCGGCTTCGCTCCTTCCCCGCGCGTTCCCCGCCCCCGTGAGCTGGAGGCGCTCGGCGATTGGGCGGAGCTGTCATCCTCGCCGTCACCTTCTGGTCGCTGATTGGCTGTCGCGCTGGGGGAGTTCGAACGGAGCGGGAAAGTTCGGCCTGTGGGGATCGGCGCGCCTGAAGGGAGCGCGCGGCGGCGGCGCGGATCGGCCCCGTCCCGGCCCGGCTCCTCGTGTAAGGGCGCGGGGGGTGAATCGGCTCCCCTCCCCCGGCTCCCCGCACGCTTCCGGGCCCCGGCCGCCCTCCCCCCGCCGCCATGTCGGTCCGCCCCATGGCCTACGAGACGCAGTTCTTCGGCTTCACCCCGCAGACGTGCATGCTGCGCATCTACCTGGCATTCCAGGATTACCTCTTCGAGATAATGGTGGTGGTGGAGAGCGTCATCCTGAAGAAGCTCGAGGCGCTGCCGTCCTGCCAGATCAGCCGCTTCGAGATCCGCAAGAGCACCGAGAAGTTCCTGCACTTCATGAAGGCCCGCTTCGATCAGCTCTTCAGGAAGATGGAGGAGGTGCTCCTGCAGCTGGTGCTCAGCATCCCCGAGAACGTGCTGCTCCCCGAGGACAGGGCCCACCAGCAGTACCCCTGCAGCCAGGAGGAGTTCCGTGCGCTGCAGGATGAGATTGCACAGCTGCAGCAGCAGTGCAGGGCCGAGGCGGCCGCCGGGCAGGCGCTGCGTGCCGAGCTGGAGGAGCAGAGGGTCGTGCAGGCCGAGCTCGAGAAGGTTGTGCAGTGGTTTGATGGGCTGGAGAACATCTGCAGGGAGCACGGCACCGGCAACTTCAAGGAGAGCTTGGAGTTCCTGACACAGAACTGCAAGAAGCTGCAGGGTGTGCTGGGAGACGTTGAAAAGAAGAGCAAGAAAATAAAGAAGTGCAATTAGTTATTGTAAGTGTGCAGTTACTGCAGTACGTCCCCAAAAGGCCACAGAAAACATTGGGACGGTTCACTTCTTGCAACTGAGCTTTATCTTTCCAGGAGCATCTCCTCTGTGCCTTCCCCCCTCCAGTCCTGCTGGATCCAGACCAAGTGCTCTTGGAGAGGACTGTGTGGGACTGTGTCAGTTTGCACCAACGCAGCAAATATGGGAGCAGGGATGGGAAAAAGCCTCTGTTGTCTGACAGCGGTGATCGGGAATGAATTCTTGGCTGGATAACCTTCCTGCCCTTATGGTTAACTCTGACCAGCTAAAAGCATTTATGTGTGGTTGTATAAATATAGAAGTGAACAGGTGCTGTGCTGCCCAGACAGCTGATGCAGAAGCCACCAGAGGAGATGAACTCAGTCACTTCCCCCTACTTCAGCGGGCGTTGATTTCTTTTTATTGCTCAGTGTCTTTTTTTTCCTACTGAACAGCAAAGCTCATTTTATTACTGCTTACCAGGCTTTGCTGTGTGAATGCTGTGAGGCCTCCTGGTGTGCTTGAGTCGTTTCAGGTCACTTAGTGAAGCTCTTTCTGCCTGCAGGTGCTCAGATCAGCGGCTGCATGCTGATCAGCAGCTCCTCTGGCCTCAGCAGGCCGTGCCTCTCCATACAGGCTGATTTTCACGAAGTAGCGATGCTAGTTGGTAGCTAACCAGCATGGATGCTTGAGAATAGTTAGCCATTGCTGCAATAAAAGATGTATTAAAAGCATAAAACGCATTTTGCGATTCATTCATCCACAACTCGTGAAGATGCGGCACAGAGGCGGCTCCCTAGGTGCGGGCTGGGGGCTGCGGGACTCGGTGCTGCTCCGTGTTGGGCTGCGGGGAAGGGCCGAGGTGCTGTGACCCCGCGGCCGCGCTGCGCGCTCCCGGCGGCGGCTCCGCGTCTCTCGGCCCCGCGGAGGAGGTCCGCCCACTGCAGCCCGTCACCCTCCCGCGGAAACTGATCATTATTCCCTCGTGCCGCTTTAATTTGTAATAATTGCTACTGGGAACTAGCGCTAGAGCAGAAGTCAGTTCTTAATGAATACTATAATTAGGCGCGAAATTATAATTTGCCGCTGGCAACGTAATCCAGTTGGGAGAAAATGGGGGGGAGTGTCCTTCAAACCGTTACACCGCCCCGTTCAAAGCAGAGGTCCGCAGTGGGAGCCTGAAACGCTGCCCAGCGTGGCACGGGGACACCGCCGGCACGGGGACCGCCGCAGGAGCCGCACTCAGCACGCGTCATTCCGTGGACTTTATTGTCGTTTTCGTTTTGGTTCTGGAGTACAAAAGCATGCGAAAAATAGCCTCTGTATTCATGGTACATATTTACAGGGTAACGGCCGCACGCCATTACTGCTCTGAGTGCATATGCATCATGCTGGAATCGGGGCAGGGTACGCGCGGAGCCGCACTTCATATCGAGAAGAATGAGGCTGCAATGCTAACAGCACAGCATCAATCAGGTACACAGAGCAAGGGTACGGCGCAGAGGATAAGAATTATATCCTAAAAAGTCATGGTTTTTCTTTTTTTTTTTTTTTTTCTTGAATCTACAGTTTTTCAGAGCACTGCGTGCAGCTCAGGACGTGCTCCTCTACACGGGGCTTTGGGCCAGGAAAGAAACCCCTCCCGCTGCTTTGCTCGGCAAACTGCACTGCCCACGAGCTTTGGCGAAGGGGACAAGTTTGGTACCCAGTCTAAGTTACACGTACACGAGAAGTCGTGACGTGCCTCGTGTCCGCAGCCCCACTGCACTGCGCTGCTACTCCTGGCAGGGCTCCCCAGCGCTGCAGCTCTCCGTCCTCTGCACACCCCTCCCTCGCTCACATCCCACCCCTCAGGCACAGCCTTCCCAAGCCAGGACCGTCCCACCGCAGAGCGGCAGCACCGAGACTGCGAGGTCAACGAAGGAACGTCCAATTGTGCACGGGATCTTCCCTGCACGAGTCCAGCTCTGAATTAAATCCCGCCCTGGTGGTCACCTCACCTCACACAGACAACGCTCCTGCTCAAAACCACACGCTGTGAGATGCACCGCAGACCCCACGCTGCTGTTTCCTGGGGCTGCATCAGTGGGAATCGCTGTGCAGGAGCAGGACATGGACACAGCTGAGTGAGTTGTTACCCATGCATCTACCCACGCTCTGATGTGCCAGTAGATAGCTGCAAGGCTTTACTTGCAAGTGTGGGATTCACAGCAATGTTTTCCTGATGAAATGTTAGGTGTACACTGCACTACTCCTTCCTATCAGACAGGAGTTATTACATGAGAATTCTTACTTAGCACAGCGTGCCCAGGTGGCCAAGAAATCCCACAGCATCCCAGTGCCTGTCTGCAGCAGTGCTGCGCCAGGGGAGATTCAGGTTGGATGTGAGGAACGTTCCTCTCCAAAAGAGCGGTGAAGCGTTGGCACAGCCGGGGAGGTGGGGGAGTCACTGTCCCTGGAGGCGTTCTAGAAACACCCAGATGTGGTACTAAGGGACATGGGTTGGTGGGGAAATACTGGTGCTAGGGGAACTCGGTGACCACAGAGGTCTTTCCCAACCTCGGTGATTCTGCTCGATGATTCGCAACCCCCAAACTGAAGACCTGCAAGAGAATGGAGCAAGAGAAACACACGACTTCCTAGAGATCAGAAAGATGTGCCATTTCTCCAAAGGAGACATTTCCAGCAGAGCTTCCTGTGCTGGAGGGCTGACCAGAGCCGACCGCCGTCAGGAGGAGCCCTCTGCACAACGCACAGCCGTCGGGCACCTGCTTGCACAGAGCAGCACGGGAACCGGGGCTTTGGAGAGGAAACGCACAGAGTAAACACAAAAACATCCACGAGTGCCCACAGCACCCAGCAGCCACGCTGCTCACAGCAGCCCCGCCACGCCAGGTCCCGTCCCCTGCTCACAGCGAGAACAGAGACAAATATTTGGACATCCAGTTAACAAGAATGACTTTCTAGAGCGAGGCAAAGGGCTGGCTTGCCAGGGCTGTTAGTTTCAAACACGTTCTCGAGTCTCTCTCCTACTCTGAAGTACGAGTAGCATTGCTCCTAGCTGCCCTGACACTCATGAAAACGAGCCGTGGTTTCATTGCAGCTCCATGAAAGGAACATCCTCGCAGAATCAAATTGAGCCTTCGAATGAGCTCAAGCAGTTCTTGCTGCCTGTGCTGCTCCCACCTTTTTGATTCATGCAGATGCTGGAGACATCAAGGGTGAACCCACAAAGCTGCCAGACTGGCTGGAGAAACAAGGTCTGCCAAAAGCTCTGCAATACTTTCTGTTCCCTGGGCCTGCAGAAACAGCTCCAGAAGGATTTTTTTCACCAAAAAGGGCAATTTTCCAAAGCAGATTTTGGGATAATCATAACAAATTCCCACTCTCCTCAATTCCTCTCTAAAACTAAAGCAGTGCTCTATAGTTACCGCTCTAAGAACATGCAGAAAAATCTGTCATTATTTGCTTGGTCTCATTAATTGAGGCTGAGCAGCTTCCCAGCCACCTCACCCCATTAACTCCCCCAGCTGCACATTTTCAGGGTGACCCAACAACCACCCATGTTAGCAAACTTCTCCCCCTTACCATCTGTCAAAAAATACAATAAACAAAACCTCATTTGTGTCCTTCCAGCTCTGTGAGCAGCACCCAAGCGTTGCTCAGAGCTCAGCAGAGCCATGCTGACGAGGATTACAGCTGCTCTCCTTTCTCCCACGCTCCGTCCCCCTGACCATGGCTGGCCTCAGGGACCTGCTCAGAGAGCCATCTTTCTGCCCACTGCTGCTGCCCTTCCCCTGGGCTGCCCAGCAGGACCTGGTGGTGCCCTCATGCTCTGTCACCAGTGAAGTCTCATGTGCCCATTGTGGCCAGCTGCATGCAGGCGCTCCATGCACAGCCATCCCCTCCATGCCAGCCATGCACTTTGTCCCAGCGCATCCTTCCTCCCGATTTGCAGAGCCCCAGGTGTGCTCTCAGACTTGCCAAGGTCCCATCTTGGCTTTCCCTCCCTTTTGCTGCGTGTTTAAATCTTCGTTATGAGTCAGTATGGCTCAAGTGTGCAGGGATGGATCACAGTGCTCGGCTGAAGCAGAACCACAGCCCTCGATGCTGAGTGCACTGATAGACCTGGATGCAAGTGATGCAGAATACAGCCCCCGAGCAGTAACGTACACAGGATACACTCCTGCTGCCTGGCTTAAAATGGAAGGTCTCCTTGACAAAATAACTACAAGAATGCACCCCATGCCAGGAGACTCAGATGATATTTCTAGGCAGGACGTGGGGCAGAGCCCAGGCTGCAGACTGCCGGGCTTCCACCGGCACTGCGAGGCAGCTGGAGATGGACGGAGAGGTGGCAGGCAGGGGATGGCAAGCAGAAGGCACTGGAAGCAAAGCTCAGCTACAAAATCACTGGGAACCAAACTAAACTGCAGTGAACAGAATGGCAAAACTAGTACACCAGTTGCTACTCATCATCCATGTGTGCATATCCCCTTGCACAGAAGAATCAGGGGACTGAAGCCCCAAGCCCTCAGGGTTAACCTACAAAAAGTTCAGTGAAATGATTACATAGGAACCAAATTTAATCGTGTCCTTTAAGTACAAGAATTCAGTCCAGCAACTTTCTGGGGGCACGTTCAGACCCCCTTTAAAGCTCAAAGGGAAATACAGACGTGCACTGTGATGGATTGATATCACTGGCTTTTACTCTCAGCGTGCAAGAGTGAAATTCCTGATGGTACACAGTCTGTAGAGCCAGCAGCTGAGGAAACCACTGCATCTGCTCCGTGAGTGCAGTACCTCACCTGTCACAAAATGTACAGATGGAGCTTCTAATCCCAAGTTCAGAAGCAGTCTATGGATTGCTATCAGCAGCATCAGCACGTGCATAAAATTGCAGTCTTAAAATTAAGAACTATGGCCTTAAGCAACAACTGGTTGAGTTTTCATTTCATCTCACTTGCGTTCTGTACCTTCCTTAGTTTAAAAACCTTCCAGCAATATTTTCCATCTGTAAGAGCTCTCCCATTTTGGGCCATTTATCAGGAAATCCGAGTTGAAAAGCATCAGGCACACATTTTAAAGGAGCTAAGAGATGTGTGTGAAAGGAAATCACCCTTCAGTGAGATAAGTGGCAAACCTGCCACTTCTTCTTAGAGTTCAGAACATCCATGCACGCAGGGCTGGGAGCAGGTGGTGGAGTGACATCACAGCTCCTCAGGAAAAGCACAGTTCACGAGCAGACATGCCTGGTGCACTAAAGCCTCCACGTGTAACAGTGTGTCCTGGTGGCTCAGCTCGCTGGCATTCAAAGGCTCATTGCAGCTTACAGGAAATATGTAGTTCTTGTGGTTGATGACACTGCCGTGAATAAAGCTATCAGCACTGGCAGGATTTACACTGAGGGTTAAGAGGAGAAGGGAAAAAAAAGGCATAGAGAGTGACAGTGTAAACACCAAAAGGAAGATCTCATCCTTCTGTGATTGCTATCAGTAGAAATGTTATCACCAACTGGAACACGGCTGTGTCCTGGCATACAGAAGTGCTTTATGCGTGCATTAAATAGAAGTTGCTCTCTGGTTTAAGACCTAGCTTTTGATGTCTTTTTTTTTTTCCTGATCTTCAAAATAGAGGATGAAAAAAAGCAAGAAAAATGTCTCCAGGGTGAACGACCCACGAGACCATGTTTGGTTTGTTGCATTGCAAATAAAAACATTCATTGGTCAAGACACCCAACTACAAAGCTCACACGTGAAGCACGAGTGGAGGGCAAGGCACACACAGAGGAGCACACAGACACCTCGCATGAGGAACACAGCTGCCCAAGAGGCCAAGCCAGCCCTCTGCCAGCTGAGACTCGCTCGTTTCTTTATTGCTGCTCTTTTCCTCCTTGTCAGTTTGCTACGTTGGTCCGTTTTGTTTTTTGCTTCGCAGGCCCTGGACTTTGCAATGTGAGCAGATGTGTGCGAGACAACACCATGATGGGTACAGCAACAGCAGCGTGAGCAACCAGCCTGCGACAGCCACGTGGCTTCAGGATGTAGCTTCATCTTCACACACATCAGGCAGCTCTGAGTCCCTGCCTCCTTCTCTGCTCCCTTGTTTTCTACATGAACAGCACAGAAACAGAGAGATCATAGGTAAGTATCAGTGCGAAAAAAAATCAAGCAAACCTTCTTTTTCTTTTTTTTTTTTCCCAACAGGCAACAGCGTTAAGAGTAAGAGGGAACAGCAGCAAAGCAGCCCGCTGTGCTGCCTCCAGGTAGACAGCTTAGGCATATCCCAGCTCAGTGCACTGCAGTGCTATGTGACTTTGCAGTTTTACACTTCCCTGGATAGGCCTGCCACATTTTTCAATGTCACCCACTCACCTTCCACCCCCAAAGTAAAACAAAAAAACCAACAGCCACATCAAAACTGTGCCACTGTGACAGCACCATGACAAACCTGACCTTGAACTCTGAGCACGGACTGATTGCAAGGAGTCCAAACTACAGCTCCTTCTCCAGTGCCTGTCATCCCCTGCCTCCAACAGGGCAGCACCCTGAGCTCCCTGCTCAGCACAGCACAGCTCCATGCCTGCTGCTCCAGCGAGCAGCTCTGAGAGCACCTTGTGCCAGCACTGCCACTGCAGCACAAAGCTCACTGACACCACGTCTGCACAGCAATATGGGTGTTCACTAAACTCTGTATGCACAGCAGCAGAGATGGAGGTGTTCACGCTCTGCAGTCTGCATGGGAGCCAGGGCTTGTGCTGTGAGGCCTGAGGCTGCACGTGAGCCTCCACTAAACAGCTCTTCTAAAGAAATAAGACTTTTTCTGCTATATTTTTAAACCACATGCAAGTCAGGCCCAAACTGTACAGTTATCCAGATTGCATTGCTGTTAACCAGAGCAACTACAAAAATATCACAGCCACTTAGTATTTATATGGGCTTTTGTGCCCATCAAGAGCCTCACAGCACTTCCAGCCTAAACATCAGTGGTACAGAACAGCAAAGGAGTGGCAAAACAAAAAGGAGCTGAATCAGAGCACACACACCCCTGGGAAATGCTTCACACCTTCCCAGTGCCCATTGAGCCACCCATTACAACACCAAAATTCTACACTCTTTTCGGCTGCTGATGCCCCCTTCCTCTCTTCCAAGAACATGGTCACACAGTGAGTGGGAAGAGAGGCAGGGAAGTTTGGATTCCTGCTTGTTTACAGAAAACCAGAAGCAAGAGTGCCCCTTCCCATCACTTGGAAGTGATTTTCTACAAACCCCAAGCACTGCTGCTGTCCTCAAGGGAGGTTGTGTGTGAACTCTACGTTAACTGGGGTGGGGGCAGCTGTGGGCTTCCTTCTGGGCCTGACCAGCTCCTGATGAGGACATTTTAGGTTCCTC
The DNA here is from genome assembly GCA_013399175.1 of Odontophorus gujanensis. Classification (NCBI taxonomy): domain Eukaryota; kingdom Metazoa; phylum Chordata; class Aves; order Galliformes; family Odontophoridae; genus Odontophorus; species Odontophorus gujanensis. The sequence continues at coordinate 133,943 of VXAB01005599.1, read as the reverse complement.
TAAGTGGAGCTGCTTCTTCAAGCCATGTCAGATGCAAAGGACCACAGCTGTGCTGTGCCACTGCTTCTGAAATAAGTCTTGAGTGAGAAAAGATCATTCCTCATGAGCAAGGCTTCCTCCACCCCTTCCTCCCAAAAGAAGGAAACACAAAAAAATGATGAATAGTAATGATGAAAAAGTATGTATAAACATTAATGTCACATGCACAGAGAATTACTGCAGTAAAACTGCTCCTATAGGAAGGGAGGATGGAGCCGAATGCTCTCACTACCACACAAGTCTCACAGGCTGAGGGGAAGGTACATTTCTACAGCACCCAGGGGAAATATAAACACCAAATTACCTTAAAGATGGATGCAAATATATAGATGTGTTTAAGAGGAATCTGTCCCTGAGAGCAAAACAATGAGACAAAGGAAGAAAGTGGTCATGAAGATGGTGACAGCGGGCAAACAAGCTTTTATTTCTGCACCTAACAAGCATAGCAAGCAGAGTGAAATGGCAGATAGAGCATCAGTCGAGTCTATTTGCAGCCCAAAAGAGAGATGAGGATGAGCAAACTCACAAACTCACTCCAGCTCCTACCACTGCTAAAAGCTTCTGAATGCTTCCAGCACACTAATGACAGCTACAAGCACTTACCTGGGCCTCTCTATTTGGCACTTCGATGGGAGGGTTAATGTCCCACCACAGCCACAGTGTTAGTAGCACGTGCCATGGGGAGCACAGTGGCTGACTGCTCAGTGCAGGCAGAGCCACGTGAGCACGGGGTCTGTCACTGCAGGATCCTCATGATGATGAGTCTTTGTCAGAAGAGAATCCCATGCCACATTTGGTGATTCTGTCCTTAGTCAGACTGTGAGAATACCTACCTGCACTGCAGGGCACAGCCCTTCCTGGTGTGAGACTTGTGTCAGCTGTCAGCCACACTGCCCTCCTGGCTTGCTCAGTCCTACTCTACACGCACAGAAAGACCCTAAGGACAGTGATGGTTCTCTCAGAGCAGGGCAGGCTGCTTAAATAGAGACCGATTCCCCATACAACCACATGTCATCAATAGCAGTAGCAGCCATAATGGGAAAGTAAATTGGGTCTGTCAAAACACAGCAATTAATTTGATAGGTAGTAGTTGCAATAAATGAGCGTAATAAAATGCGGTGAAGCCAGTGCTGACTCAATTAGGAGAAATCTAGAGCAAGCAGAAGAAATATGGCAAATACTAACAGAAACCCTGAACTTAGCTTTAAACAATGACCAGTTGGCTTAAAAAAAAAAATCCTCTGTATACTGCAATTGGAAGAATTAAGAAATGATCGTCGTCTTCTGCAAGCACCACCAATAACAGGTCTGAACCTGGCCACAGTCTGCAGGATCTGCAAGGCTTGATGGGTCACTGCAACTTCTGGGGCAGTATGAAAGGCAGAGCCAGAGGTGACTGCCTGCCTCATGCTGGTGCTGCCTGGACATCCAGCCCCAGCTACCCATGGGATTAAAGTGACAGATGGCATTTCTCACACACAGCTCATAGACGTGTATGAGAGGCAGGTGTTGCAAAACAAGGGATTTTCTTTTTAGTTCCCTTCTGACTATCTGCTGAATGGGCTGCCATTCCAACCGCTGCCTTTTTAACTTCTCTGTGCTATCAAACAAAGCAATACACAAGAGCAGGGACAGGACTGAGTCTTCCAGGTCTAAGCAGAGCTAAAGTAGCCTTCCCTTCTGCCAGTACTAATTTAAAAACTACTTCAAATCACTAATGCCTTAATGGAATCCTCTAAAGAAATGAAAGTTATTACAAACACGAAAGATCTCCTTGTATTGCAAAGACTTCTGCCTGTGCAATTTCTGCACACAACATTTCCAAACCCAGAGCTTAGCATGCTGTTTACAGGCAATACAGAGATCAGGAGGAAATCAGGGAAAATTCAACTAAGAGATTTACTGTTTCCTCCTCTGAATGCCAAAGAGTGAGCAGTTCAGCTGGCTCCTTCCTCTTCTCAAGTGAAAAAGTCAAGTCCAAGTGTTCTCTGCTCTCTGTTTACGCGTCTTCATGGTGCCTGCCAGATCAGACACCCAGACTTGGACACCAGACAAACCATATCATTTCACTTCTAGCTTATAAAACACAAAAGCTGCTCATCTGATGCCTTTTCCATTATCCACAAAGACAGAAGATTAAACCACCCAACTTTACTTTAACTTGCCTATCTCTAGTGGATCTTTGATCACAGAGTACTACAAACTTACAGGTTAAAAGCCAGACCCAAGTTTAAAACCACAAGTGTGTTCAGGCCAAATCCATCTTAGAGAAAGAACTCCATCTATAAAGAGCCTTTAGCCTGTTTTATTGCATAGGATTTTAACCCTGGAGGACTTGAGGCAGAATTCAGCCTCAGTATATGAGGCAAAAGCAAGTTTTGTCCACAAATGATAGGGAAAATATCTGTAAATGGCTTCCCTTGTCTTTTCTGTGCACTTTTACACTGCACACACGGCAGAGCCAGGCAAGGCTGTACATACATACATGAGCAAGTTCCCTGGAGCAGACATGGACCTCTCCTCCCGTCTGGTCTGAACTTCAAATGGATTTCCAAAGGAACGTTTTCTTAGCATGGCCTTCACTAAGATCTTTGAGGAAGAAGAACAGACCAGTGAGAACAACAGGACTGACATATCACCCCCCAGAAGTTAGTTGAAAGGAAACGAACAACAGCTCCTTTAGTAATTTATCAGACATTTAACAGCATTACAACTAGAGCATGTACCGGGGAAACCCACAGAACAGCTACTTCCAAGCAGTTTCAACATCATTTCCTTAGGCAGTGAGCTCAGATTCCTGGACACAGACCACTGCAAAGCAGATACTGCTGACTGCTGCCTGTTGCCTATAACTTTGTAAGAAGGCAGCCTCAGAGCTCCCGTGGGCCAGGAGCACACATGTACCCTCCCAACCTGCTTTACCAGTTGAGCACTTCAAAGTGTCATGCTCTTGGCTCTTGTAGATAAACTGTTGAGGTTTATACATACCACAGCAGGCAAACTTGGGATTGTCTTCACTGAGTTCTTCACTTCCTCCTCTGTCACCTCCACCACAGTACAGTGCTCTTCTTCCAGTGGCAGAGGCTCCTCACCACCCTTGGTTAGCCATGGATGTACCTATGTGGAGAGTAACACAGATAGCTCAAAGTCTGACAAGCAAAATTAACAAACGCAACTCCAAAGCACTTCGCAGTGTCATTGACTGTGGCTTCCTGGGCATGGAGGGAAGGGATGTCACCCTTCTTCTCAAAGTTCAACCTTCCTGATATTAGCTTTACCAGAAAACGTGCTGGTGTTGGCCCGAGACAAAGCAGAGAGTAGTATTGTGCCCTCTAAGGGATGCTAATTGATCCCTGAGAAATCTTGCAGATTCAAGGCTTCAGTGAAAGTTGAAAGGAGGACAGAAAGCATATGCAAAAACAGAATGAAACCAAACTCTGCAAAGCATTGTGCTCTATCATTACTACTCGTTCTCTGTGTTAATAACCATCCCCTAAGTAATACTGATAGAAGCAAATGTGATGCCTTAAGACCACTGCCACACAAGGAAGGCACTACCACAGCCCCTGTAACACAGGTCTAGCATTCACAGCACGGCCTCAGCAGCAAACAGTTCCCATAACAGTGTTGATTCTACTGGGGATTCACTGAAGATCAGCCAGGTTTTGAGTAATTTTAATTTAAATAAGTAAACAAAAGAGTTTTTGTCAATATTCCCCAAGCAAGCAGCAGCAATAGAACACTGCGAAACGAGCACTCTCCCTTTCTGGGGCAGTTTGCCAGAAAAAGCTCACAAAACAAATAATGGGAACAGCTCTGCCTCATTAGGAGGTACCAAAGGAACAAAAAAATATATCAGTTGAGACAAAAGACTGTAATATCAATGCTCAATTTACCTTAATTTCAGGGACTGTTATCCTTGTTTCTGGATTTTTATCAAGCATGCGTAAGATCAGTTCCTTGAGCTCGTCACTAATCTGTGCTCTGAGTAAAGAAAACAGCAATATACAGTTAACAAGAGAACCATCAGTGCTCAAGGCACGCATAGTCCTTCCTGCAGTTACTGCTGTGCTCAAAAAGGGATTTTCTCTGTGCACCACCTAGAAAAAGGAAGATCTAGTTATCTTGGTTCCTTCTCAGGCACCATGGTCACTAAGATACCTAGCTATATTTTTCTGCCAACTAATATAGGTACACATTTCTTACCTGTATAGGTCAGCCTCAGGATATCAAAAGGAGGGAAGGAACAGACGTGACTAAGAGATGAAAATACATCTGACTTTCTAGCACTGTTTTTGAGACTGTCTGAACCCAGAAGCCACCCTATTCTCATTAAGCCCTTGGTCCTTCTGTCCCACCCATCTCTAGTCGGAAGACTTCAGTGACTTCTGTTGCTAATGATGTAAGCCCTATCTTTAAAAACACACTTGATCTGTATCATCAGAAAGTGCTGCTGAAATAAGATGCCTGCATATGACACAATTGTATTAGGTTCTTGAAAATCTGTACCACCAATGGCTTTCAACAAAGCGCACATCTGCACGGAGATGGATCTGGCAGCATAAAATTGCCAGCAGGGTTGGATTTCAGTGCTAACATCACACTCAGAACACTGATGAGAACCAGGTACTGTGCCCACCTCCTCTGCACCCTCCCCAAGAAACAGAAGGAAGAAATTATCATAAAACTAAATGAAGGCCAAATGATAATAAGGGGTATTTTAGTCAGATGAAATCATAGCTGCTGCTGTTCAATAATTTATGAGTACTTTATGGGTTATGAGATCTTTCACAAACAGCCACAAGATAACACTGCTCATTCAGTGGGAAGGGGCAGAAGGTGAGTGCAATTTAAAGCCCAAACATTTTCAGAGTGGCATCAAGGGTCTACAGTGAATAGGCAATACAGCCCAGACGAGGGGAACAGCAGTAGGAGTTCTTGGAGACTTCCCATGTCCAAGGCTGCACCTCAGGTGACATTTCAGGTGGGAATGGGAAGAACTGTGCTGTTCTTGAGATGAGATCCAGACACAGAGGAGCAGCTTTGGAGAGTGAAAGTGCATTTAGCAGGTCACAACAAACAGACTCCTAAGGGAGGACCACACTGAGAGAGAGGTTTGATGGCATTTGTGAAACATTTAATGCCAGATCTGTGCCAAACTAGCAACATATTAACTTAAAATACAAGACATAGATTAAACAACCACCTAACATTTCTGGCACCACACTGATTATTTCTACACAACAGGATTAATGCTGTAAGGAAAAGCCCCGTTAATAAGATCACACAGCTCCTGGTGGGTTATAACTAGGTAACAGACTGCTTCACCCTGTCTGTTTTCCCTTCTGCCAGGGTTCATCCTGTACCCAACGACATTTTCCATTTGAAAAGCCTGTTCTATCTGGAATTTCTCATAGTCATAGTACTGTAACAGCTTTCAGGAAAATACCAAGCATCACGAAGCTCAGCACCCATTTGGTGCTGAAGGGTTTGTCAATCCCATACACCATTTTAGAGGGTGCACACAGGCAACAGGATCGGGGTTATTGTCTTGAAATTCAGCTCTTTACCAGGAAGAGCTACGCAGAGCTTCTGGTTCTCTCAGCATGTGCCTGGCCAGGAACACAGCGTGCTTTTTAGTTGTGCCAGGATCATCAGGGTGTGAGCTGTAGTTAGCCTCATTCACCTCGTGTCATGCCAAGGACTGAATGACATGAATGAGAACGCTGGAGCGATAAATATTTATCCTACCATCTCTAAGGGAAGGGAAGGGAAGGCATGGGTACAGTCAGATTCATCTCTGTCCCAAAGGTTGTTAGGAAACAGGCAATGAATTTCCACGGACTGTCTGCACAAAGGAATGCATCTTTTGTAGCTATGGTGAAATAAATTGAAACCAAAATATTCCAACTGTCACGAGGTGCTAATTCTGTGGGAGGTCAGTGTGGACTCAGCCAGTGAATTCCAGCTTCATGTGCGTCTTTGTTATTGATTTCATCCAACGAATAGATGCAGTTTAGACAGGTGTCAACAACCAGCAGCTCTACTTATCCAGCAACCTAATGAGGGGCACAGCTTTTTGCTAGATTAAGAGACCAGGTGACTGAGAAGTGCAAATAAACCACAGAGCTGCATAACTGCTGAAGGAAATGTCTGAATGAAGAAAACGTTCTTAGCACAACCTGGTTAGCCTGTTAAATGTTAATAACTTACTGCAGAGACAGATGGGAACAGTCCCTTGTAAGCTGACTGCTAACCCAAATATATGATGGCTGAGAGGACAGGCACTCTGCCAGAACCCAAGCAAGCAGAGAGACCAGAGAGAAACAAACAATATATTTTTATTTTTTGCTGCAGTGCTGTTACAGACTGAGTCCTGCATCAACTACAGAACAATCGGTGGACACATAGCAATATAGCATGAATGGTCATCCTTTGTGCTCTCAGTGCTCGAAGCCCTGTTATTTGTCAAATCTCACCCATCACCAGAACTGTCCCACACCAGTGACTGGGGCCACTGGGACCTATGCTTGACACCAAATAAAAGCTTAGGTTTTCAGGAGTAGAGGTGTGCCCCACACAGACCTCAGTGTGGCTCCATCAGCCCAAGTAGAGATGGCTTCATGTGAGCTATCTGCAGTGGCTGTGCTTTATAGTCAGTGGAGAGGCAATTAATACAGACAGTGGAGCCTGGGTTATGAGTCATCCTATCTAAAGCAGATGTCTAAAATAGGACATTCTAAGTACCCATTTCTCTCTGCAGACTCAGAAGGAAGCCTGGGATTGCTGAGGCAGAGCCCCAGCCCCTCACTGTGACTTGTCTAAAAATTCAGTGAGTATATCTCAGATAATGTAACAGTGGATATTTGTATGTTATCTGGGGTTGTCTCACAATCTCTCTCCCTTCCTCTCTAATACCAGATCTGCTTTTCAATAGGTTTTCAATTTCCTCATGCTTGTTTTAAATCAAGTAATTTTATCTCTAAAAAACTCATGATGGGAACAAGAAGAGAGACCCCAAAAGAGTGGTGTATGAGCCTGTTTGCCAGCACACAAGACAAACCCACATTTTCTTAGATCGCGTTGGATGAGGCAGAGGTTTGGGTTTCTGCAAGCTGTGGGACAAGTACCCTCCAGAAGACATTTCCAGCTCCCAGGTAGGTCTGTGCAAGCTGTGGGTGTTTACCCAGACCAAGTCCAAGGTCTGAGTATTACTACAATAAACAAATTACTTTAGAAAACCAATGCATTGAGTCATTCCAGTATTAGCCACATGTCAGAAGCACAAAACTTCAATGAATCCCAGCTTCCAGCATCTTCATTCAAGTAAGCTGGGGAACTCAGTGGAGAAATAATTAAATCCCTCTACTTCCACCACAAGTCTCAAGAGCAATTGTCTTTAGTCTCCAGCTGCAATGCTGGCAGAGGAACTCATAAAGGAACCAGGAGAATGCCAAGAACCTCACCTGCTCCTGCTCATCTCTCCATGGTGATCTACCAGCATTTATACTGCACGGTAAGCAATGTCAAAGACTGAACTCTAGAGCAGCTAAGTAAAGTTTACTTACTCTTCTGGGAACTCCACAGGCTTGCTCTTGATCTTGTTATGAAGACCCAGAATATATTCATCTATAAAAGGACACTGTAAAACAAACAAAGATTTCCCAGTTGTCAAAGATCTTGGCACTGCTTTGGTGTTTGCCATTCATTCAACAGAAGTGAACTTCCTGTGTGCACTCTTTGGATTTGATGTGCAGATGGAAGTAAAAACTCCTCCACAAAATAAACACATTTCATTAAAAAAATTAAGTAAATGAATACAGAAAAAAAAGCAGAGGGAACAAACAAATACAGAACGTGATTGGGACACCCCCCTCTATCCAGCCCACCATGTGACCATTTTCCTTTTCTCTGCTACATTTTTTCTATCTGTGTAACAGAGATACTGATACTGGCTGGCTTGTTTCACTGCTTGAAGATCCGTGACAAGCATAACTTAAGAGTTAGGTACTATTATTTAAACGTCTGTTTTTCCACTCTGAGTATAGGGGTCAACTCTCAAAGTCCCTTTGCATCTGCAGGGCGATTTGGGCAAACAGAAGCCTGTAGAAAGTAGGCCTGTGCTTCTAACATTTGCCTTTATTTGGAAAGGAATGAACCAAAAGGCAGGTGGGCAGACACCCTCATGCAGGGCTCCAGCATCTGAAAGCCAGCTTACCTTCCCGTAAACAAAGCAGTACAGGGTAATTCCCATGGCCCATACATCAAGTGCCTGAAAGAAAGCAAGTGCAGGAAGTAATTTAGTTGCAACACAGAAGTGATAGAAATGAGCTGGATTTTCCCACTGTCTCAAAGAATACTACTTGCACACATTTAACATCTTCTGCATTTAATTTTATTGCACAGAGACTCTTTCAAATTGGGCTCCTAAAGGCATTTATTGCCTTCATGGGGAATGGGACTGTTCTGGGTCAGATGCCACAACACTTCTCCTTGCTGTGGAGGGCAGTGACCAGCTAGCAGCCCCTTCATAATGTAGGAGATGACAGTTCAAGGCTGAACCCCAAGTCTTTTTTCTAAGTTTAAAGGGAAAAAAAATGCAAAAAGCAAATGCTAGACCCTATTCTAACACCTGCATTCATCCACGCTGCTCACTTTCAGGGTATCAAGATATGACTTCGGTGTCCAATAACTCTCTATGAAACTTGATTATTTTAGAAGGAAATGGGGATTTTTGTCCTTTCTTCATTGAGCAAGGAAAGGGTCCTGTTGGACTCCAACTTGCCACCCTGTACTGGCAGGGACCTGATGTAAGTCCATCTACCTGCTCCACAGAACAACCACTGTGAGTTCTGCCTGGGCTGAACACAGAATTAGAGCTTTGATTTTACTTGAAAACAACACCAATTTATACTATAATGACAGAGAGGGCAAAATTCAAAGGATGCAGGTGTGGTGCTACCCTCTGTGTGGTGCCTGTGAGACCCCAGGAGATGCTGGCTGTGAGCAAAGCCCTACCTTTCCACTGAAACTTTTGCCCGTGTCTGAAATGGCCTCTGGTGCCATGAAGGCTGGTGTTCCTGCTGTGCTGGAGAGCTGGGCATCATTCCCTTCAAACTGATTGCTGACTCCAAAATCAGCAATTTTGACATGTCCATCATCTCCTAAGAGCAAATTGGAAGGCTTGATGTCCCGGTGAATGATCTTCTGGTAGTGCACTAATAAAAAAAGAAGACGACAATATGGTTTGCAATGGAGGTTGATCCATCTAGACAAAATCTTTCTGCAATGATGCAAATAAAGGTGCAGGCTCACACATCCTGCTCTGAAAGCAGGAATCTTTCATTACAAGCTATCAATGAAGTAGTATTGCAGCTGCAATAAAGCAATTTCTTGGATGCTGAGGAAAGCAGCAGCAGGGAACTGTAGAAAAATGACTCTCTGGAATGCGGAAAAGAGAATTAAAGAACAGCTTTCAGAACATGAAATGGCCCCAAAAGCAGAACTGCAGAAAATCCAACAGACTTTATTGAACAGAAGTGGAAGTGCTCTAGTTCTTACTGCTTTTCCCAGGAGAACAGGACTCCTGCACCACACTGCTCCCCCAGCCTCAATTACCATTTTCATGTTTGCTTTTGGTATCTTGTAGGAAACATGCAATTGAGAGGGGAAAATACTGATATCTAATCCTTCCCTGGTTTAAAAACTTGTTTAGCACATTGCCACAGAAGCAGCCTGTTCTACAGTGCAAATCAGCTTGCATTTTAGGAGCAATAATGAACAACCTCCATGTTACCATTCTGCTCTTCTCAAGAAAGCTTTCCAGCAGGCCTTGGCTGAGGAAGAAAAATCATGCTTGCAGATATTTTTTTCTGCAAAGACCTATCCTTGGGTTAAAGCACTGCTGATTGATGTTGTCCTTGGCACATGAAAGAGAGCTTCAAACACACGCAGAGATCTAGGATCACTTCCATATAACTCGTGCACAGCACACGGAGGCTGGGTGGGATGGATTTTAAAGGTGCTATGTTAAGCAGCGTGCTGTGGCCAGCTGACTCATTAGCAGCACACACACCCACAGCTTAAGCATTCCCCTAAGAGCTGATCTAGAGACAGTAGACAAAAGCTTGATGGACAGCATTAGTTAAAACCATTGGTGGTTACATCCTCTTCCAGATGTGCAGCAACTGTGCTGCCATGCTGCGACATGAGCCAGTTAACGTTGCAGCAGCCTGGCTAGACAGTCAGATTAACATTGAAAGCTCTGAGACAACAGTAATTATGAGGAGACATCTGCTATGCAGCAAAGCTGGTGGCAAGCTGACATTTCATTATGGTAATGGAGGCAGAGCAAAAAAAGGAAATGGGGAGGAGGGGAAGTAAGTTTCCCTTCAGGAAATGATTAGATGCCCTTCACGCACGTGTCTGGGTGAAGGTTGCTGAACAACATGCCTGATATCACAGAGCTGAGATTCACAAAACCTCTACAAAAATACAGGCCACAAAACACGTGGACCACTCCTGGAGCTAAGCCTGGAAACAGAGGGATTTGCACTAGGGAAGCAGGTACCCTGGGCTCTTTATTATTTTTTCCCCATACTATTTATCACATAAGGCACATTCCCTGCCTTAGAGCAATCAAATGAAAGTAGAAAGAAAACATGGTCTGTTTTCTGTTTGCTCTGTATTTGTTCAGTTCCCACATCAGTCTGGTGCCCAGAATGTCTGAGCATTGCTGCAGTATGATTGCTGAACAAAGAAGTAGAAAACATATCCTTTGCAAAAAGCAGTCAAACACTACTGTGCCTCCCAGACCAGAACATCCACTCTTGACATGAGCATTAGGGACAGTGACAGTCTATGACCTAGACCACTTAGAGGAGAAAATCAGCACAAGTGCCTCTGGGGCAGCAAAGCACAGGCTGTGCTTTCAAAAGTGAGACTGACATGTCCCAGGGCACTGCAATGTAACGTCAGCCAGGGGCAAACCTGGCACACAGTTTAAATAGCAGTAAAGTGAGATGGGGAGTTAAGCACAGAGGGGATGTGGCTGGCCAGGTCGGGAACGGTGGTGCTGGGAACAGTGCCCAACCCACACACCATGCTGCTTTGCTACGCAGTCTGGGTGACACACAGAGGAAAAGATGGTGTTATCCCTGCAGACCTCCAAAGGGAGAGCAAAGCATCTCAGAAATAAAAAACAACCTCTGGGAATACCCTCTAGATTGCCAATGACTGTACAGAAGTGACAACAGCACAAGGAGCACACAACTTACTGAGACATCTCCAAGCTGATGACAGTCACAGTCAGTCAAAATGGAGAAAAAAAACAACCATAAGCACAAATTAACTCTGACATTTCATCACCTTGAAGTGTCTGGGACCAAGAAATACACAAAACACAGCAATTCCCATGGATGTGGATTTGTCTGCATCCTTCCCAGGGTTAAAATGGATGCTGAGCTGGCCAAAGCAGAGTGCTGCACTGAAGCTGCTTCAACAAACTGATGAAATGGTTCCCCTCGCTGCTGTTATCTAGAAATGATTTTGTTTTTAAAAGTAGAGGTCAGCAGCTCACTGTAACAACTTCTCTGTGCTCCAAGATGCTCTGCACTCTGTGTTGACAGACCTAATTCAAAAAAATAAATCGATGCAGTTTCATAATGAAAATGAAACTATGTAAGATGTCACAGAGCCCTTAGGAGAAGGTCTGATTCTGGAGAGCTCCATTCAATTTGGTTTTATTAGATGCATCCTTCACTTCTGTGGAAAGGTAACAGTATTTCAGGCCAATTTGCATCTGAATAACAATCCTGAGAATTTGTAGAACATTTCTGAGGCATAGCTTCAAAACTGCATTAGAAATACCTGTTTGCTAAACCTCACAGCCACCCCATGAATGGAGCAGGCATGAAAAGTAAGGGAGCATGTGCTGCATTTCCATCACAACTTGTGTTTGAAAGCATGGCCAGGTATCTCCAAAGTTGGCCTTGGTGAAATCCTGGTTATATTCTGTCATCCAGATCACTCCAAGCCTTCAAAACAGTCTGGGTGCTGACTCTCCAGGGGACTAATTTGTAGATCACAAAACATACCCAGTTAGGACAATGTTTTGGTACAACTGAACATCATCTCCACAAAAAGCCAGTGGGTGTTGGGGGAAGGGTATTAAAGGAAGGCACAGGCTTATGCCTGTATTCAGGCATATATATGCTGAATACATATATTCATACATGCCTGTAATNGTCCTTTCCAACTTAATGTATCTATGAATCTATGCTGCGTCTGAACACCAGAGCCAAATGACTTCTGTAACAACAAAAAGAAGACCTCGCAGAGAGCCATTCCTACAAGAGTCACTGCTTCAATAACCTGCACATTGTCCCTGGGAGGCTCTCACCACTCAGCTGTACCCTCGCCTCTCAGGAAGGCATGGGTCTAGGAGTATTGCAACTGCAACCTGCACTGTATGGGTTACTGAAACATAAAAGCACCTATCAGGCAGGGTGAACCTTTGGTGCCTATGCTGCAGTAGATGGGGCTGGGGAAGGCGGTAGATTTGCATGAGGATCTCTGCTGCTAGGCCAGCTGCTCCTCTCTGTGTGAGCAGCACATGGCCCTTCCTGGACCCTCCACAGGTCTCCTGCAGCTCTGCCACCCTGCTTAGCAAATTACTTGTTTCTGTTCAGTCCCTTTGCTGTCTTCAGTGGGGCAAGCCAGCTTTTTTTGCAACATGCAACTCATTTCTCAAATGCTTCCCAATTCCAGATACCATGGGTTATTCAGGGTCTAAGTAAGCTTTCCTTTTCATTCAGAAGCAAATGCCTGGGAACTGTCTGCCTAGGTTAACAGCCAGTAAAGACCAAAAGGGAGCAGAGAGAGCAGTGCTGGAAAAAGAGAAATGAGATTGTTCCCTAGCCCTTTTTAAAAAGATGCCTTATACTGCATTCCCTTCTGGAAACCTCAGAGCTCCAGCAGATTAATATCAACTTGCTAAAAGCCCATTTAAAAACTGCATATATAAAAACTTTGCAATGCACTGACACATCCTGCTATTTACTGAGGCTGATGTTGAATTATACTTGATTAAAAACAGAGCCCCATTCCCATTCAAGGACAAAAGCAATCCATATGGTGCTACTGCAGTGTCTGCTTAGTATTATTTTCACATTAGCCCTGTAGCAAAGAAATGATTTAACACTCTCCCAACGAAGCTGCTGCACCACCATCCAGAGCTTAAAAGAGAGGCTGCTCTTGGAAGCAAGCCTTCCCACTAGTCTGCAATGCACTCAGAATGAGCTAGAGGAAATGATGCAGCGGACTACAGAACAGAATCACCTCCCATTCCACACTTGGCTCATTTCAGGGGGTCTTGCTCAGTGGCTGGGGTGAGGATCCCAGGTCGACTTTCCCAGCTCTATTCACTACCTTCACACTGTTCTCCTACTGATCCAACAAACCTCTGCCACTTGAATATGCAGCTGGACAAGTCCTTTCAGAAGAGCCTGGTGAAAAGATGAGAGTTCAGCTTCCTTACTGTTTGTGGTAGGGGAGCCCAGCCTTTCTAGCCAGGACAGCCGTGTTACAGAGTAACTCAGGCCCAAGGCTGCCTTCTACACCTGTCCTCCAAATCACAAGCACAGTACAGTCACAGAAGACAGGTACTGAATAGCTGCCTGCTGTGGCTACACATGTGGCAACATTCAAGGGACCACTGGGAAAGTTGGGAATAGAATGCACACAGCAAGTACTGCCAAAATGACCTGCAGAGCCTGTGCTTAGGGCTGCTTATAGCCCTAGGCAAAACTGCTTACATAACTCCTCAAATAAAAATCACACTGCTTGATCTTTCATAAAAAGTTTTTATGCACCTCTCTGATCTACTTCATCAGCTAATTACTCTTATATATAGTACTCATTGATCATTTATCAGCAACACACACAACTACATTAAAGGAAGCCACCAGGAGAGCACACAACAGGCTGGGAGCTCATTCAAGCTCCACCATGGACTTGTGTTCAAATGCTGCTGCATCATGTGAACAAGGCATCTGAGGAGCCCTCACCTGCCAGGAGCCAGCACAGTCCAAACCCATCTATGTCACTGACACTTGAGAGGCTCTACCCCTGGCTTACGTTGCAGTCGATATTCTTTAGAAGAGACAAGCCTGTGCTGACTAGGTTGTTGATTTATTTGCTTAACTTTAAAGATAATGGAGACTACATTCACATATTGATGATTGAGTAGATTAAGTCTTATCTCAGGAAAGTCAGCCTTTGATTGGCATACCAGGTATTTTGTTACTGCTCCAGGTTTAGTGCACTGGGACTCCGAGCTCCACAGCCATCTGTACAGGCAGAGAACTGATTCTGTAAAGATAACTTCCCAGTGCCTTTAGCAGCATATCACAACTCTCCTTTGAGCTGGACAGTTCATATAGATGGGATAAGCATTCCTCTGCACAGGGAACCAGAATTGCTACCCTTAGCTTCTCTAGACACAAATGCAGTATGGAAATCATGCATTTTCTATGGAGAACGCAGGAAAAAAGTGTTTCTTTTTCCTTTCAGCCACTCTGACAGCAATTCTTTCAGCTTCTCATGAGCCAGAAGGAACACCAAGTTTGCAGGTAAACAGCAGAAGGGACAGTCTCTGGGTTTCATCTAGACCATACAAGTCAGCAGAGTTTTCTCTTGGGTCAGCACAGAGCAAACATGTGAGCTTAAGTGTCTGCTCCTGGCTATTGTCAGAGCTAAGCTACCTGCTCAGACAGGCCTTTCACTTGCTTACTCTTATGCCTTACTTAAGATCTTACTAAACAAAGCCACTTAAGCTCATACTAAACAAAGTCACTTGTGTTCCAGTAATAACTGAATACCTGCCTGGCATATCCCTCCAGCTTTGTTACGTGTTAGACTTCCTCATACCTCTCCTGCAGCTCCCACCACTGGGGAAAAGTTTCAGGTATCTGTTCATTGTATTGAACCAATTGTCAGGTCACAAGAAAAACATTCCTTGCCAACAACAATGGAAGAAAACCCTCCCTTGTTACATGCTTCACCAGGTACTGTTTTCAATTGTTTATCTGATTTCAATTGTTTATCTGCCAAAGCAAAACAGTATCATGCCAAATGCACCATCACTCAGCAAACCCATTTACTGTGCAATTATGAAGTATCAGTCACCTCTCAGTGCAGAAGGAAACTTAACTACTGTCATGAAACCGAACCTGTACTTGGCTATCACCACATCCAAGGAATCAGAAGGAAAACAGTAAGTAAAGCACAGGAAAATTCCTGACTGTCTAGAAAACCTGTATGTTTTCCTGGAGGGAAGAAAATGTCAAATCGTACAGTATTTCCAGCCTTGTTTGTAACTCCAAAATATAGTTGTGCCATCATTAGCAAGGCCTGGGGGACTCCATGATTCCTTGCTTTTTCTAACAGATGTTCAAAGGGATGGAAGGGCATTTGACTTTGCAACAATGACAGAGATAAGGACTCCGTAGCTCCTACAAGACAGCTCTGAAGTACAAACCACGGGTGGCACAAACAGAGCATGATTGTGTCTAGTCACTCCTGTCAGCTGAAGCCTGCAGGACCAGATCCAAACCCAGATAGAAAGTGCTTCCCACACCATGTAAACAGGTAGATGCTGAAAATTGACACAAGCTTAAAAAGGGACTGAACAAATTAATGGAAAAAAAATATCAGAGGCTATTATATATTAAACAAACAAAAAAAAAAACTTCTGGTTAAGAAAATGCCTGAGCCACTGACCCTGGAAGCACAGCTACGCATCTGCCTGGTCCAGCATGGGTTCTGAGTGTTCAGCACCTCAGCTTGCTCTGTTCAGTTTCTTGGGCCCACAGGGGAGCACCCCACTCACCCTCCAGTTTTCAGGACTGATTCCTGGCTTGACTGCTGACTCCTTCTGTGATTTGCCCCCTAGCACATGCATTTCTCCTGATTGTCATTGGGAAAGCACTGTTTGCCTTACCAGAAAGAAGACTGAAGCTTAAATAATCCCAGATAAATGCTACTAGAGGCAAATTACAAGTGGAAAGGAAGGTAATTGCAAATATCCTTAATTCAGAGGCACTTAGCACATGTTTTAGTTAATGACATGGATAATCCAGCAAAACTTTTCTACCCAAAACACTTAAGTATCTTCTTAAATCACCATTCCAGTGGCATCTGCAGCACACTGCCTCCCCAGCTCATGAGGGTGCATTCAACACCAGCAGTACCAGGGAAGTCATCCAAGCAGGAGGAAAAGCACTTTCTCTGCAGGGCCCATTTCACTACGGGATGTGAATTAAAGTATGTGTGTGATCAAATGACTCAAATGACTGTTTGGTACTGCAGCCACTTCCCTTCACTGTGCACCTCTGTTTGCAGAGGTACCTGGATTATCACCTTACAGGAATCCAGTTTGCAACTTCTAATTGAATAAAACCCAGCCAGCAATGATGCATTTGCTGCTGTGATGACTGTGAGCTTCAAGCAGCTGCATGGTTATTGAGTCTCCCAAATTACATAACAATTATGTATGCTTCCATTAAAATTACCTTGCAATCTCTAGATTGCCTGGCAACACTTTTCCTTCAGTATGTATAAATGGTGCACTTTCCCCCTGTAATTACATAATAATTGCCATGCATTTACCCAGCAGTTCTGAGAGAACACCATTTTTAACTTTCATTTGCTAATAAAATAAGTGCTTACTCAATAGCCCAAAATAAAGCATCCTATTGTTCCTGCTGTTATGAGTGCTTGGGCATCCTATAATTTATTGGCCCATTTCATTCACTTTGCCAAGGACAACAGGAACTTCTTTTTTTTACTGTCTTCTAAGCTAAACTTTGTTCTGAGTGAGAACTGTTACCTACTGCAAGTGCCAGCATCATCCAGCACAGCACAGCCTGCATCTCCCAGCTGAGGCATACAGGTTCTGCTATAGTGTGAATACTGATGAGAATATAAAAAGCTGCAGTCCTTGCCCTTCAAACTCTACTGAAAAGCAGCCTTAAGCTTCCCATTCCCATCTACCCTTCAACTGACTGCTTTTTGATAGCTTTCAGCACACAATTCTCTGGACTGCCACAAAAGAGCAATCTGATTTCATTTCCACCCATCCATCAGCTGCTACTTTCCCATTGATGTTAGATAAACAAAAGGAGGTGGTGTTGTATTTCAGTGAAGATGGACCAGGGAACTGCAAACCACATTCCTCTGCCTTGGCAAGGGCCATCACGTTCATCAGAAACCCGTTCTCTGCAAGAACTCTTCTCTGTTTGAAACCTGGTGATACTCTCCAACAAAAGCCTTACGAAAGTGAGGGGCTCACCCTGACTTCTCAGAAGTGCTGAGCTCGCAGGGACCACTTGAAATTGAATGAAGAGGCAGATGAGGCTCAAGGGATTACAGAAGCATGAAATGTTCCTTTCATGTTTGACAGCTACCCACTGGACCTCTGAAAGTACATGTGAAACAACTCCTTCCCATTTCTGAGAGAAACATTTTCTTTCCAAGGTTGTAAGAGCTGGGAAAATCTCACCTCAAATGACGCAGGGATGTGGCATAGCTCTCTGTCTTGCAAATATCTGACCTTCACACACTGCTCTCTGGCCAAGGCTGACAACCATTTGATGAAATGTGTTTGCCCCTCCCTGCTGGCTGCTCTGCCTTCAGATTCGTCACTGAAACTATGTGCCCATACTGTCAAAATAAGCCAGGATTTTTAAAAGTTGCCACACCTGAGAGATCTCAAGCTAACTTAGATCAACCTCACAGGACTGGGCGCAACAGTTACCTCTGTTGTCATGTGAGTGCAGCAATAACTTCAAAGATCACATAAGATAAGCTGCTGGAAGAGAGCAAAGTATGTGTCAGGGGCCCTCCTACCCCAGGAGTCCACCTCTTGTCAGGGTCAACAGCTTGGAGGAAGCGTTAGGCAGGCAGATGCAAAACATATAGTACACATGTTCCCAATGACAAACTGCTTGCATTCTCATATATAACAGCCCTTGATACTCCTTTCTTCTACAGATTTGTCTAGACCTTTCTGAGTCCATTAAGTTCAGGTTCTTTCTATCTCTTTCAGTAACAAATGTCACAGTTAATCACCTGCCACCTGAAATAGTAATTCCTTTTTAAAACTTGCTACCTGATTATTTTGTTTGCTAACCCTCAGTTCCTTCTTTTGTTCATCTCTTCTCTGACACACAGGATTTTATAAGTCTCTGTCATATCCCATAATAATCTTTGAAATTGAAGAGCTTTAGTCTCATCCCTCTGTACAGGATCATTCTGATCACCCTTTTCAGGTTTTCTCAGTTCTACAGAGTGGTTTCTGACACAGGCAGTGCAGAACTGTATACAGGATTTGAGGTATTCCTCCCTGGTATCTAAGAGTTCTTACAGATCCAAACAATTGCATAACGATAGGTTCTGCTTTATTATTTCTTCCATTCCCAGTAATTCACTAAACCCTATTAACTTTGTTGACTATCTCTAGGCAATGGAATTTTCAAGAAAACTACCCAGAATGACAACTGAGTGAGAACAGCTCATTTAGGGCCCATCACGATGTGCATATTTTTAGTGCTGTTTCTCCCCCTCATACATTATCTGTATTTGGCAACAAGGATTTTTATCTGCCCTTTTACCATACCATCACTCACTATCATGCCATCTCCCTACCAGTCAGTTCTAATGATAACTATTCTTGAACAACTACTTTTCATCACCAACCTCTCATATTGCATTCTAGTCTATTTCTGGGCATTTAGGAATATAACAAACAACCCAGACCACATTATGGACTCCTGTTTAACTGCACTAGTGACCTTTCTCCACTGTAAAAGCTGTGATCCTGATTTCCTGACTGACTGTATAGTTATTAATATACAAGAAGTCAGACAACAAAAATGCTTTTTTTATGAGCTTCTGTTAACAAACCCAATCAACGGCAGCTTGGCAATCCAAGCACGTGGTACGAAAAGGATCACAATATCTACATTTTTGTTGACTTCTCTGGAACACCATCAGATCTGTGCGGCATAAACTCCCTCTGAAAAAGCTGTAATGACTCTTTCTCCTCTTACAGAACCATGGCCAATTCTTTAGCACACCAGTGTTCAGTGATACCAGTCAATGATGAGATCATTAACCACTGTGGAAGGCCATCTACAAAGACAGCAGAATCAAACAAAAAGCCAAATGCTGCTCACCAGCACCTGACAACCTCCCAGTACATAAGCAGTTACCGTAGAGCAGACAACTTATGGTTACACTTCTCGGATAATACTGTGCAACATGGGTCCCTGGCAGCACCATGGGCACAAAGAGATTCAGTGTAAAGAGCAACAGAGAGAAGAAAGGTAGGGACCTTCTGTTAGAAAAGGGAGAGGCAATCTTAGGCTAGTATTGGTGACCAACAGAGGATCCAAGTTGTGCATTCTGACCTGGGGACAATGCTGGTATTGAGACTCAAGAGGAGTGGGAATGTACAGCATAATATGTTCAGACACAGCACAGGAGTAAGGCCAGCTAGCAGTGCTACACCACATCAAAGCACCAGGCTCTCTGACCCATGACCTCCTGGGTGCTATAGGTTTGTGTCTGCACCCCTAAATGACCAGCTTTTCTGCACTAGCTATTTTCAGAGGCTGCTCTCCCCATGGCCAGTTCTTGCTTTGCAAAGACGGAGACAGCACTTTGCTCTAGCTGAAGCTACTGACTCAGTCTATGTCACTACAAAAGTCTCTTTCCTAGCTTTGCCACTGCTTTCAAAGACTCTCTCCAAAAAGATAGGAGGAAAAAAACAAGTCACTGTTTTCCTAATGTCCCTTCCACAGAATGTTGCTTCCAGCATCTGTTATGCAACCAGGGTAAACCTGAGTTGAGCAGGACCACCAACTGCAAACCCTGTCACATGCAACTAGAGAGGATCTTGCTGGTTAAGCTGCCAGCCTAATGATGCTGAGAGGCTTCTCTCCAGCCAAACAGGAAGCTGACATGCATTGCAAACTGCCATCAGTTTTAGTGGTACTCACAGTACTCAATACCCAGAACAATGTCCCGGAAGTAGAGCCGGGCCTGATCCTCGCTGAATGGCTCATCACTTGGTACCTCCATGACAGCCCTGTAAGGAAGAAGGAGAGTAACTGAGTTCTTGGCAAAATTGCAGCAACACTCATTACTGAGGTTTTACATTTCTGAAATTATTCTGCATCACTGAGGATCCTAGAAGGTCCAGAACCAAGCCTCCACCTGAGCAGAGGCTGCTCCTGGGGCATTTCTCTCTTCCCCCTTGCTCCCATTTGCATTTTTCTGCCACTGCTTTCTCTCCCTCTTTATAAACATTTTTCTGTTGCTGAAACCAGGGAGAATAATGTGAGCAGCAGGACTGGCAGAGCAATTAATGGAGTCTAATTGCCTTCCGCTAGAGGCAGGCAGGCGGGCTGTGCTCAGTCAAGCAGCACATTTCCTGGCCCTGGCCTCAGCTGATTGCAGGAGCTTCCCCCACCCACCTACAAGATAGTCATCAGCCTGGTCACCAGGGAGACTGGGAGCCTCCCACCAGCAGTCTGCTGGTGCTGGCCATCTGCAAGAGGTTTGTTCAAGGGGCTGAAGAGAGAAATAAGCCCTTTGGGAATCTCCCTCACTGCGGGCTCAGTTCTCCCAATATTACTGCAACTCTGCAGAGCTGCAAATCCAGACCAGGTGTAGCAAAAAGTAGTGAGGAGGCACCCACCACCACATCTCTGCTCCTGCCATGGAAATGAGCCAACAAAATAGCCTCCCACAATATATTCACACTGAGGGCAAAGTAAGGCCACGTGTGGCAAGTAAGCATTGATGTTATTTCATATTGTTGTGTCAGAGAAAGCTATGATATTAGGGAATATCCTACCCCAGCATAATATTCCCTATAAATACTTTATCTTCCAGGCATCTAATGGGGAAATGGCACCAAGTTCAGTATCAGGATCAAAACCTGACACCAAGACACATTTCCTCTGAGCCCATTATGATCCACTGCACTGCCCCAAGCTGTGACAGGATGAAGGTAACTACAGCTGGCTTGTCTCCTCTGTGTTTGTCTGTAGAGGGTGTTTTGCTCCACTGTGCACATCAAAACTTCACTTTCACCTGGGAAGCTAACAATGAACACCGAAAATTTCAGCAAGGGACCCCAGGAGGGCTACTTACCCTTTTCTCAGGAGGTCAAACACTGCAAGGAAAGAAATCAAGCCATGAATGAAACAGAAGAGAGAACCAGGCTTATTCAATTTGTAGCACCTGTAACAATGCATTTCTTCCTATACCTACAAAATCAATTTATCTTCTTCACCTTTCTTTGATCCCACGTGACAAGAACATCAAAGGATGATAAATGAAAATATTTATCTCTTCAGCAAAGACAAGTATCACCACCTGCTGCCAGTTTCAAGCAGAAAGGCAGTGGGTGCTAATTTACCATCCACACTTCTGGTGATCCCAGTGTCAGCCCTTGCTGATTTGAGGCCTGTCTCATTCAGTACCTCCAGGGAGGGTGTTTGGTGATATTTCTGCCAAATCGCTGATACTGAATTAAGTGCTCTAAGAACACAATGCTCTATTTTTGCTGCAAGAATCAGCAGCACAGCTATAGCACTATCAGAGAGGTAAATGCTCCCTGGTGGCTGCAATTGTAGAGAATTTATTGGCCTGAGTTGAGGTTTGAAGAGTATGAGAGTTTGTGTGTCTGGTTAGGGGGTTAAATGCCCTAGCCTTGGATGCTTTTCTGGTCCTTTGGTGGCAATTACTGAGGTTTTATGAAATACAGTTTGATAACAATGCTAGGATATGAAGCAACTTGCAGGAAAACAAGATAGACATTTGATGTCCCCTAGCTCCAGCCTGGTGCTTCTGCCCCTTCGACCTTTTGAATGGGAATGCTCCTCTGGGTCACCTGACATGTGCAACTACCGAAAAGCCAGGCTACAAAACAACAGGGAACAAAACAGCACTGGTGATGGGAACAATGCCTTTGGAGCCAACTGGAGACCAGTGTCCAACCCCTTCTGCAAACTAAAGTGGATACTCAGCTTCTGCTCTGCAAAAGTCTAAAATGCCCAGCACCACTCCAGGGCCATGTCTGCATCTCAAAGAGTGCAGCACACTCCCACTGGAGGTCATGGCACCAGATGTGCAGGTTACAACCAGAACTGCTGTCAGAACAATCTGCTGTTATCTGGTAGGAGAGCTCTTTCCTCATGAATTACTAAGGAATTTCTTGCACCTCTGAAGAAATCCTAGCAGACTTGCCCTCTCCAAAGCACACAGCAGCCTTGCTTACAGCTGTGACATTGATCAGCTGAAGTTACAAACACAAATCAGCCTGCATCAGCTAATCATTCTCTCAAAGTTGAAGAAGCAGCAGCTTTTGGTACCATTTCATTATTCAACCACCTTGCATCATTTCAGGTTGCTCTGATTTCCATCAGCACCATCAATCCTCTGTTTTTTTCTCACTGAACTCGCACTGGGTTCACTCACAGTTACTATTAGCAATAATTAGCAACGAGCAGTCTTCTCTTTCTCTAGTTGTGTTTTGCAGTGCCAATGAGATCAAGACATTCTCCACTTGTCCTAGGGCTATTGCTGCCATTTCCAACACTATTATTTTTTTTTTTATTTTCTGCATCTTTTAGAACTGCCTCATGCATTTTGTTTCATGCAATGAAAAAACTTGCTCCCTCATCTTTCCCCTTCTCTCCATCCACAGGAATTCAGGTCTTAAAACAATGGCCTTGGTTGCCTTCCTCGCTATGCATCTGCCATGGCTGCCAACTTTGGGATGTTGCCAGAATGCCAACAAGGCTCCAGCTGACAGGGAAGAGTGGCCTTTCAAAGGCAAATAGCTTCATTTGCTAGGCACAGACTCCTCGCACAGGCAGCTTCAAAGCATCCCATAATTATTTTTATGAGAAGAAGCCTTTAAGCCTGTCTCAGCAGGAAACACTACGGAGTAGAGATGCAACACCATCAGATGTCCTTGTCTCCAAGGATCTGGCATCCTGGTGCTTTTCCTGTCCCTCTGGGTTTTACTCAAAACAGAGCTCTTCCTAGATGTAAGAAAAAAAAGACAAAAATTTCCCACCCTTTGCACTACAACCTCCCAGTCTGGACACAAAAGCTAGGGACTGCGTTAAGTGATCAAAGACAGCAGTCCTATCTTAAGAGGTCCTGACACCCATCAAAGAGGTAAATGTGTCTGCTGGGGTCACAAGGAACACCTTGAGATGACTTTCTTGATTACTACCACCGTCCACAGTCTACAGGAACCTAGAGAAATGATCTCATACTGAGTACAAGAAACCCTCCTGCACTCTTCCTTTCTCCTGACTCTGGTACTGGAACCTGCATATATAAGGAAGAGGGCACAGCAGCTGTCTCACATCTTTTTAGTGTCTTTATGGTTAAGGACATGGGTGCAGCTCTACTGAGACACAAAGCCTTACCCTAAACAAAAGGAGGGCTGCCTTTTCAGGAAAACTAACTGAAGTTGGTACAAGTTTCCACTTAGGTCCTGGTACAAGTTACTTGCATCACTAAGTCTATAGCCCAGACAGTTCTGTTAGCATATAATGACTCACATACCCATGTACAAGTTGTCTTCTGCAGGATCATCAAGGACCTATAGTTGAAAATGGAAATGAGAGGAGAAAGAAAAATAGCAGGGTGTCATTTTTAATCAAATAGCATTTCACTGTTCCTTACGCATTATGCTAAGCTACAGAGCATTAATAAAGAGTTATGTTGATATTTAGAGATTCCTGAGGGGATTGGTGGTGGTGTTGTTTAAGGACACAGGTCACATTTTCCTACTCCTCCCCATATTTGTAGAAACTGCTTACCAATAAAGAGGCACTGTTTATCATGACCTGATACCTGAAAATGGCAATGAAGCCTTGCATCTGTCCACCTTCCCGTGCTTGTCTATGCACAAGGTTCACAGGTCAAAGCTTGCTGCTGTTTCTACCAGCTGCCCTCACTTGGGCACTAGGCCAAAGCCCAGGATAAGCGTGTCAGTCTGTCACACACAACTGGTGTGATCTTATTTGAGGTAACCAACCTATATTTTTGAACAATTGTTTTAAAGCAATTTCAGCTGAAATAAGAGCAGTTGAAGAAATGTCCTCTTGTCACAATACAACCAGATTTGTTTCAGGGTAGCTTAGAGTGGAGAAGTAGCTCACCTCTATCAGTTTAACAATATTGATGTGGTCCAGTTTCTTTAATATGGCTATTTCCTGATAGACTCTGTCCAGTGGTGCCATTGTTTTTGACTGCTCTCCAGAGGATGTTTTTGACCCTCTAGGAGGAGGTCGACCTGCAATCACAATAACAGTGAGGAAGAACTCAGCTTTCAGCATGCAGAAGTGAGCAGCCACTGTTACTTCTGCAGGGTATCTTCAGCTACTCTGGAAAATCTCATCACCTTACTATGATCCCAAAGCATTACAGTCTCCACCTTGAGCAGTGATTTCCACATCTAGGCTTTCTCCAGCTGACTTTCCATTATGGTCTGTCTGTCAGATCCTGTGGCATCCTGATCCATCTCTGGGATGAAGTGCTAATCAAAATGGGCAGAAGAGCCCCAGGGAGGAAGGTGGTCTAACCCCATCTAACTTCCAGCATTTCATTAGGCTTCATAGTTGATGAACAGGGAAGAGCCAGTACTTCAAAGACTCAGAAAATCAAAGCCAGAAACCTAATTATCAACTGCTTTGAATTTCTCTGTGTTTGGTCTTTCACTACCCACTGCGTTTTAACCAGCCCTCCAGCTACTTGGGAAGCCTTCAAACAAGGCAAAATTCTGCACTCCTTCCAGGTAGTGTTTCTATTGAGAGATTTGTCTGGCTGAGGACAACAAGCAGATCTCAGAATGTGAGATACCCACGTGGAAATCCATACTGCTTCAAGAGCTTCTTTTTGGAGAGGACCTTCATAGCCTGAAGGAAAATGAAAAAGCAGTGTTAAAAACCAAGCAAGGACTCAAGTGCTCACTGCTCTGATGATGGAGTATGCTGGTCATCCCACGGAAAAAATAACTGGTTTTGACTCATTTCAAATAGGATATAGGAAAATCAGTCCAACTTCTGCATTTAAGGCCAGAACTTAAGGGAAGAGGTGGGTTCGTCAAGCAAACATTTATGTTTCTGGATGATACTACAGCTGTGCTGCAAGTCAGAGAAGCATCCAGGTTGTTCCACATTCCTTTTTGCTTTGCCAGAGGGTCTAGGAAGCAAGAGCTGGAGTGTCAAAGCTATACTACTAACATCCTTTATCATACACCGAGAATAGAGCGAGGACACAGCTCTTTCACCAGCTCTGCCTTGCTGAGGGATGCCTTATGCCTTCTCATGGACCATTTTTGCACTATAAAGTCCCTTTCATACTGGCAAAGCAACAAGTAGGATATTTGGTGTGATCTACCACCATACCCAAGGCCATTAGTGAGATATTTCATGGGCACTTGTCCCTGCTGCCTCATTAATGGTGCAGCCAGTTCTGTGTACCTTTTCAGCAGTCTCCCTCTCACCTCCCAGTGAGGTGGCACAAGCACAAACCTAGGAAGTGGAAGCATGTGATGCGGTCAGTGTAATTTTTTCTGCCATCCAATTGGTATTAACATCATGAAAAAAGACAATATGAATTTAATAAACAGTCTCTGTACCTGCATCTGATCTGCAAGTTCGTAATCTTTTCAAGAACCACAATACTGAGTGGCCCAGCAGATAAATATTTCATGCAAAACTAGTTCTTGGTAGAAGTTGCTTAGAAAAATAGTCTCAACTACCAAGAGATGGGACAGTTACTTACTCCTTCCCCTAGGATGGGTAGTTACTCTTATTAACTCAACATACAAATCTATAACTCACACCAGAGTGACCTCTGTGAAATACAATTAGCAGAAGACTCCTGCAGGATACAGTCAAATGACAAGAAATTCTGTATTACTGCCTTGATGGCAGGCTCTGCACACTGTCTGTTATTAACTCATGCACCAGGAACAGATCACCAAAACCATTTTGGCAAGCTCCTCCTCAAGCTGTTTTTGCTGGCAGCAATGCTGCTGCATGCCCCAGGTCCTCACCTACACTGCAGCCAGGTTCACAGCACACTGAAAGGGTTGTTATTTTTGATACTGATCCAGTGAAATCCTTTGGATTTACACTCGTGTAACTGAGAAGAGAACCTGGCTCAGTGCAGTGAGGTTCTCAATCTTGCCTGACAGTTCCTGAGCCAACTGTTGGAAATGACAGCATTGAGAGACAGGCTCAAAAGGACTTATCTTTCATTTAGCACAATGCTGTGTCCCCTACAGGCAGCCAAATGATTCAGTCTACTGAAAGGGGACCCAAGACATGCAATACCACCTCCAAGGATGGCCAGGACCAAGCACAGAGGACTTCTTACACACCTTACTTTTCTCTCTCCACTAGGTAAGTTGCTAAGTAAAACAAAAAAACCACAGGGCTCTATTATTTATTTATCTTTCAACAGCACCAGACTGGGAACAGAAGGCTCCCCTTGCCCTAGTCCCACACTGAGACCTCCACCTTCTGGCAATTAGCTTCAGAGAAAGAAGAAACAGAAGATATAATTTGCTGCATAAAACTCCCAAGCTGCATCACAGCTCAAGGGACTGAACTATGGCCACAATGTGCCCCCATCAGCCCAGTCCCAGCTGAGGCCAGGTCTGGGGAGGGCCAGATGAAAGCAGTAAGCGACAGAGAGAAGCAATAATGGAAAAGATACACTGACATCAAGAGCCTCTGAAGTCACCCAACCTCTGTTGAAGGATACTGTGAGCCATGGGGAAACAAGTGGGAGTTACTGTATCATATGTAAGCTGACTACAAAGCACCGCTGCTGTCAGGAATCATCCACACCACCCTCAAAGCTGTGGCTCCCACTACCATACAAGCAGGGCTGGATCAGAAGAGAGGACCTGCTCTGTTGAACTTTCAAATACAATGTGGGATGAAACTTTATCACGCAGAAGGTCAGAGCTGTTTAATTACTGCAAGAGCAGAGATGCAAACACATGGCAGTGAGGCTGCCCTGTAATTACAGCATGGGGCTTCCTCCCTGAATTGTAGCTGCGCATAACAGGAGCAGCACAGAGCTGCTCCAGCAAATCCCTCCTTCCAGGCTCACATTCAGGAAAGCGCCAAAGGCATTTCTATTTGCAGGCAGAGCTAATTACCCAGATAATGCTTTTTTTGATAATCAGCTCAGAGCCAAGCCAAGGGATTTTCCCTTTGTGCTGCTAAGTATTGCTTCAGCTTCCTCAGGAAAAGAGATCCTAGCGCGTTTCCCCCACGCACACCCTTGCGCCCACCTTCCTTCCAACTATTCACACATGAACATAAGCCATGACATTTTTCTCAGAGGCAGTAGGAATCCTGCACTTCTCTTTGATGTCCATTTATTATTTAAGTCGTCTGCTCTCCTCCTAGTAACCCTGCAGCTTGAAGTCAGAGGGAAGTGGTTTCATGAGGACATCGACGGAGGAGATCTCAGTGTTATGCAAGAGGAGAGATGCCTGGGACACTGCAGTGAGACTTCAAACTCAACATCCTGCTTGTGCTAATGACAACTGGAAAATGTCCATTATCTTGGGGACCGAACAGTGACAAAGCAGACTGAGCCAAGGGAACCTATCACCTGTGCCTTGTGATATTCTCACAACACCCAAGATATAATTTTATTTGGGAACAGGACTTGCATTGGACAAGGACATAAATCCATGCAAGAGCAGAAAACTACACACAGTCCAGACCCACAGCTCCCAAGGGAGAGGGAAATGGCACAAAGCCTCACTACTAACCACCTAAATCCCCTGCTGGTGCATCGCCCAGCACCCCGTGGGAGTGCTGAGAGGATCAGAGCTCATTCCCAGCCCTCCACCTGTCTTCTCTGACAGTGGCACCCACTAGAGAAAGTGGCTAAGAAGCTCTGCCAGGAGAGAGGAATGCTGTGAGGCTAAAGAAAAGCCAATACTAGACAGGCTTAGCTGCCACATCCCAAAATCCTGCTCCCACTTTTACCGTGGGTGATTCAGCTCCTCATGGCATTCACAACTTGCTGGTGAGCGTCTTTTAATCAGCAGTATCACTTCACACAGCGCTCTGTGCTCATAAACTCAGAAGGGACTTCTCCCCACCTCGAAACTTGGCAGCAAACAGCCCTTGATATGAAGATTGCTAGGTATATACAGGTAGACAGCCTGTCCGCACAAATCTTGTTTCTTAGGAAACCAGATTAAAAAAGAAAAATAAATAAAAATAAAAAAGCAACTCACTGACAACCTACAATGCTATTGTTTTTGTCCAGAACTAGCATAACAAATGTCCATCATAACCACTTTTCTCTGTGAGCTGATTTAGAGATTGAAAACAGGAAGGAGACATGACCTGAGGCATCACAGAATCAAATTCCATCAGCACAATGACTCCAAATTAGATCTCCACCTGGACACATTTCCCTTTGCTTTTTATTTGCTGCTCTTTCACAGAGCTTGGCTTTTTTTGCCTTTTAGCCCCACTCACTGTCAAAGCGTCTCCTGCAAATTGTGACACTGAAACCTCCCCAGCTGTAAAGAGTTCCCTGACAGACCCTTACAAACACTGCTTTAGGAGCTCCACATAGTGCAGCAGCCAGGATTGTGAGCAGCAGGGGCAGCCTTCAGTCCCCAGCTCCGCAGCCAAAGAGGTCTCTTCCCTGGAGGGAGCACCAGACACATGCTTGGTACTAGAAATTCAATTTCCCCAGGCTGAGATGTTCCCTGCATCCACTGATGTAACGAAGCACAATTTCACAGCCCTTCACAGCACTGCAGCAACAAAGGACAAAAGCTCTTGGAAGCACTTGCTCATCTTTAATGGAAGGAAGAACAATCCACAAAATAAACACAACTCTACATTTTTCCCCAGATGTGATCAGCTTTTTTTCTGTAAGAGTTTTCCTAATTCTAGGTCATGCCCAAAATTCATTCAAGCAAAAGAAATATTTCCATTCGCTTTGTCAGGAGCTAGACTCAACTCCTGATATTTGCACTTATGAGAAGATCTTGCAAAAGGCCCTGTGCTTCAGCAAGAAACAGAGGTGTCATGTTCTGAATTATACTCTATAACAAATTTTTCTGCTTTAAGATTTGCTTTTTTTTTATTGCAGCACACCAGCTCAAATTAAATAAAGCATGTAGCACCACCTTGGTCTCAAGCTAAAGCTAAAGCACAGTATGTGTGAATCAGCTACTGGGGATGCTCACTAAATGCCAACCAAGGCATGATTTCTACCCAATATCTGTTACTGTTTTATACCACTAGCACAAAAACAACCCTCCAGAGACAAATCTGTGAGAGTGTACACAGAAAAGGCTCTCCCCAACTGTCAGAATCACAATTGCTTCTAGCAATTGCTGTTAACATACGTTTGCATTAGTTATCCATGCCCAGTGGGTCAGGGTGTGTTGCTGTAACACAGACTCAGACAGGAGTGATAAACAGAGCTGCATGGAGCTATCTCAGTGCTGGAAGCTGCACAGTGGTCAGACACACTGGGAGGTGTGGGGAGCTGAGCAACCAGTAGCTAATTTTGCAATTTGCTATTGTTTCCCTAAAGCTTTAAAAAATCTTTTGCTCCGGTAAACATATGCATGGCCATTTGGAAGCATGGGGGAAAGAGAAAGCTTCCACTACCCCAGGCAAAATCTTAGCAAGGATACGAAACACAGGCAATAGCATTGCAGCCTTTCTTTCTGCAGGTCAGCAGCACTGTCACCTGTCCTTTTCCCTCCCATATGCTTACATTCACAGCAATGAAATGCAGGTGACAGTCCTGATGCTTCTGCTCTGATTCCATCTCTGCCACTATTGCATCTCTCACATCTCCCAGGATCAGCTTCAGCCCCTGTGTTAACACTCCACAACAAAGGAAAGCTGAAGAGTGCATCCCTGCAATGCTGGGTTTGTGTACCCTGTCTCTCTCAGCCTAGCGATGCTGAATCAGAGGTGTCCTGACATCAGAGCCACTCTCAGGTTACAGTAGCTTTAAAGCATTTGCCTAGATTAGGAAAAGAATTGGAGATTAAGCGGGGATTAACTAACACACAGCAGGCTAACCTGGACACAGGCTTTCACTTTTGGCTTTGATTTGTCCAGTTAAACCTACATCCACGGTGCTCATCTAGAGCCAAAACACCAACCTATACCAACCTCTTCCCTGTTGCAGTGTGACAACTGCTGTGCCTGCTCTGCGAGCCAGAGCACAGCATCAGGATTTCCACCACCAATTGAAAAAATATGCTCAGAGCAAAGTAAACACGATGTAGTGCACTCCTTACTTCATGCCATTGGCCCTGGCACTTCTGTAGGTTGATGGGACAGACAGATCAGGGGAGCCACAGCTGGTACTGCTGTTCTCTGCAGAGCTAACTATGTTGCTCCAGGATGCCAGGGGGAACAGCAGAAAAAGGGAGCCATCAGAAACAGAAACTGCTCCAGTGCGGTGGGTGAGTCAGCCTGCAAAGCATAAGGGATGGAAAGAATTGCAGCTCCTTTGCTTGGCCAGCTTCAGGGTACCTCTTCCAGATTTTTGTCTCATCCCTTCCATCCTTCAAGGTACTTCTCCTATAGTTTCATGCCCTCTGGTAGGGAGGAAGGACTAAGGATCTTAACAGGCATGCAACTCCCACACAATCTCTCTAATCTTGTATGTCACTTGTAAATCCAAGAACTAGGGAGAAAAAACTAGCTGGGCTGAACTGCAGTCACTCTCTCATTGCCAAAGGAGTGAATACATATTACATTTCCATAGAACATTCCTATTCCCCTCTGCACTGCACCAACAGCACTGTACGCAGGGAGAAGCAGCAGCACATCAGTCTGTCAGGGCACTCTGATGGCTCTAGTCACAATCACACAAGGCTGCTCCATTGCAGCAGGGAAAGCAGGACTGCCACATGCTTGCCCAGGCACCGTCAGCAGCTGCACTGCTGGGCCAGACTGACAAGACTGCTTGGAAGGCAGCTGGGTTTGGGTTTCACAGCACTGCAACACTGAGCCCTTCACAGTACACACGTGCCCTGCAATTCAACAGAAACTGCTCAAAGCAAGCTGCTTTCCACAAGCCTTCAGGCACATCCACACACAACAAGGCAGTTTTCCTTTTGCCAGCTGCCCAGCTCCTGCTCTCAGCCCAAACAAAATTAACATATTTTTCACAAGTGGGTTTTACAGGAATCCCAGCTTGAATATTTAGGATTTGCCTGCTTCTGAGAAGAGAGTGACAGACAAGAAGCCTTCAGCATAAGCAGCCTTTCTGAATCCCAAACCCTCTAACTCTGGCCTCAGCTCAGCAAATCATTTAAAAGCATGCTTGCACCCTCTGCACTGCATCCTACCCCTGCATCCCTGTTTAGTTTATGGTGAGTCATTCTGCAAGGAGGTAAGACGCACCAGAGCAGGCACTGCCCAGCTGAGCCACACCATTCAGCATCTTTCTGATAAAACCTCCTGTTTCCTTAAAAAAAAAAAAATGTATGCTCATTGCAGGCTGATCTTCCAGCACCCACACATACCTCTCATTTCAGGTGACCTGCTTCACAGCTAGACAGTGTCAGGACAAATCACTGATACGCTTCCTACCTGCAAGGCCCCTGTCTGTTACATAATGCAGCCCATCCAATTCCCTCTCACTGCAACACAGTGGTGCATGAGCAGACAACTGCATATTGCTCCGTGCCCAGCAGGGGTGTTGGAATCCTTGCATGCCACTCAAATCAGAAATGCATATGTTAAAAGCAGCAAGGCAAGGGAGACGTAGCTCTCATGGGTGCGAAAGGGAATGAGAAGCAGTGGTGGCAGTGAGGAGTGAAGGAGAGAGATGCTTACATAATACTTGTCATCATCTTTGTTGTAGGCCAGCTTCACAACACCATAGGAACCCTGAAAATAAAACCAAATTGCAGTCAGTTCAGCAGCTTTGTTTTGTCTCCTTGCTGTTCAGGGCTGGTAGTACGTAGCCCTGTACGTTTGGTCACCGTAGGAGCCATGAGGTATGTGCTGAGGATTAACACTGACTGGTAGAGCTGTGTGTTAATCCATTGCCTCCTGCCCCAAAATCAAGCTATTGTGCCTTACCTAACTCAAACACAGCTGGGGAAGGGAGAGAATAATTTAAGCATATTTTTTGGTGCAAGTTTGTATGCTTTTCATGGACACCTTTCTGCACTTCTGAGCAAAACCATTTTCAGCCAGAAACCCCTCCATTTCTTCAGAGTGAATGAACTTCTATCCAACATCTTGCTGGACTGTTGCTATATCCACAGCTCCAGAAACAGCCTGAAGCCAAACTCCACTCTTGCTTTGGAGAAGAGTTTGGGCTAATAAAACTTCCGGTGAAAGTCTCTGCAGAATGATATGCATTCAACTGCAACCACCAACTGCCAAAGTAGATACAGCTTCCAGAAAGCATAATTGTTTGCGGATCCATCTGCAGCGATGGCAGATGTCCAAACATGCAGGTGTCTGAACGGCTCAACAGCCCAGACCTCTAAATAACTTTGAGGAATCTCTTTTGAATTATTATGCAGCAGTGAAATATGGACTACAATTAAACTAGCAACTCATTCATAGAAATGAAAACTTAAGCTATTGCTGGCATGGACCAAACACCTGCCTCAGTCTTTTTGTTTTTGTTTTCTTCCCCTGATGGGTTGTATTTGTGCATTAATGTGATTTAGTGTTACATTTGGCAAGCAAATATCTTGGAAAGAAGCCAACTTAACCACCTTCAGAGGGAAGGAAAACAAATTTAGATCTCAGAGGAAGTCATTCCACTTTGACCTTGAACAAAACCTACTCAAACTAATAAAGCAAAAAAGAAAATGAACAAAAAGCAAATTAAACCAAACACAAGTTTCAAGAAGTCTTGGCCAGTAAGGCCTCCCAGGTTAGCACAGTCTTTTCATCTGCACTTTACGTGTGTGTGTGCATGCAGGCCACTTATGGGGAACACCAGCTCCAGGAACATACCTTGCCTATTTCACTCTGCAGCTCGTACTGGTTTAATTGCACACAGTCCTGTGGATTGAAAGGAAAACATAATTAGAGTATTGGTAAAAGGAAATTGTTTGATCCAGCATCAAGCAGAGGCCAAGTGCTGAACAGTCGAAGACTAAATCTTATTTAAACCATTATAAGTTACACTGTAAACACTAATTTTATTTATTTATTTATTTACTAAAGACAGCTCATAACAAAGTAATTATGAGCTGAGTTCCAACTCTGCTGCAGGGACTCCAACAGCAAATTCACCCTCAAAGCACCAGCACTGCTCCAGGCTCAGCCTGATGAGCCTGCCAGCAGCACCTGACCCTTTACATTTACTGACTGCATCAGACTACAATGTCCAACACTCCAAGGACAAACTCCAAACCCAACTCCACAGGGGACATACAGCTCCCACAGACTACCATCCAGGCCCCCATGTCAGCCCCAGGGGAGCTGCAGGAATGACACCATCCCTGGCATCAGCCTGGCGGAGGTCTCAACGCTCTGTGGGCTGTATGTGAAAGCTGTGGCTGCACCTACTGGAAGTCCCAGCTGACTCATGGATTGCTCTTTGAACAGAAAATACAGAGCCAAACTCCTCTGCTGTATCCTGTGAATAAAGGAACAAAACTCTGACATGCACACTGGCAATAAAGGCTTAATATCCAGAGTCAGCGGGCTGCTGTAACCCCCTCTCAGCTTCCTTGGGAACTGAGTCTGAAGGTCAGGCTGCCCTTTCAGCAGCTTGTACTGAAAAGATGAGATGTTGAGGAAGGGAATTATGTATAGCATTAAAGGATTCTTGTGAGTTTGTCAGTCTCAGAAAAAAAAAACAACACAAACCAAACACACACACAAAAAACAACAACACAGAGTGCTGGCAGTGCTTCTCGAAAAATAAAGGTGAAATTCCATTCTGCTGGAGCCCATGTGTCAGTATTTTCTTAATCCTATCCTGCATGTGTCCCATGACAGCACAGAGAAAGTTCACATCAGCACAGTGTGTGACAGCTCAGGACACCAGGACCTTTCAGCACTAAGGACCTGGACACGCGGGGTGCAGAGGCATCATCTCTTGTCCCCACCAAAGCACTGACATGTCCCCATCCCCAAGGTGAGTGCAGCATGCCTCTGCAGTGTTCGGCAGCAATGCTGACTGCTATCAGCTCACTATTTTGCAAACGTTTATTCAGGAAGGGATTCTGGGGATGCTGCAGTGTTGTAGGTTTTTGGTTTTTGCTTTTTTTTTTTTTCCTCACCTCAATCCTGTCTTAACACACAGCATTTACCTGCAATGCAGGGGAGAGCACAGTCCTAAACTCCATTGAGTGAAGTAAGCAGAGAGTTTCCAACTAATGCAGATGAAATGTGCTGAGTCTTAGACAGAACGTGCTTCTCCAGACAGCATTTCTGTCTGCATTTCAGTCTGCATTTCAGTCCCAGCTCTCTCCCTGGGACTGCCAAGCACTAAAAAGCATGCTAGCAACACACTTCTAGCCTCTGCACTAGGCACTCTGTGAACAAAGCTGACACCAAACATGCAGATAAGTGGATTAGACTTCCCACAAGCCTCAAAATACTGCAACCTACAGCAGCAGCACAGCAAAAGGGGTGCCAGATGTCTTCAGTGCACTTGAAAGAAAAGGTAGATGTTACAGCCCCATCCTCTTGCAGCATCCTCCCCACTAAAAGCAATACTGGTTTACATATAAAAATGCATTAGATCACTGATGCAATAGATGATCATTTTGGCACTTCCCCCATCACGAACCAGAAAGAATTTCCAAGGTAAGTGATCACCACAGTGAGGGAGAATAAAGAAATGTGGGAAATATGACTTTTTAGCTGGCAGTGGCTTGTAAGGAATACAAAGAATGATTTAAGCCTTCATCTTGTTTCCAGTGAAGGAAGTTTTTTCCACCACCCTAACAGGGAGAAAGAGTCAACAGTGAGTAACAGAACCACAGAAGTGCATTAACTCTATTGATAGCAAAGCTCATAAAATCTTAGCAATGGCAAAACCCAATCAATTAGAACTAGGAGCAACAAGAGGAGACCACAACCCAGCAGAGGACAAGACATGAAGGAGAAGATCACTGAAATGTATGGAAGAGAAAAAACTCAATGCATTTTAAGAAAAAATACTCCTTCCCAAAGAAGAGGCAGCACTTAGAACCCAGGATATAGACACACAGGAGACAAATTCCCACAAAAGCACTAAGTCAGCAGATTCACTTCCCAGCCTGAAGCTGTGCTTTGCACTGTGGTGACCCACACAGATTAAGAAGGAACTGTTTTCCGTGGCTGTCTCCTGTCCTGGGTTTCCCTCATGCTCACCTTCATGCCCCCTCACCTTGTCCAATTTGCTCCTTCTCTCACCACCCCTGGTGGTATTGTTTCCTACCAGAAGACCAGGGTCCCTTGTATGGGACACAATCCATCCAACCTGACAAATCTTCCAAACATTTTATATTTACCACAATCAGTGAGAGACTGTCACCCCTGTGTGTCTGAGACACCAAAACTTTAACGCTCATCATCACCTTCCCATCATGCTTTGTACCTCTGGCTAGGAATTATCACTTTTTCCAGCAAGATTTCTCCAGGGTTTCATAACTAACCCAACAAGATATTCACTTAGCTCTTTTATTCCATTCACATCCAACATGCTGTCAGATGGTACCCAGCACTGTTGCTCCCTACTACACCCACTCACCAGGCTGCTCACCTGTTATCTACTGGCCTTCTGCTACACAGAGCTCATGAGCTATGCCAGGACACTGGCAGTGGGGAGATGGTTTTTCAAAAGAAATGGGTAAATGCTAGAATGGCAACACCAAGACAAGGGCCAAGGGAAAGCTGATGTCAGGGCACAGCTAGCTCACAGCCAGGAATCCCACAGCTCCTTCACTGCAGCACAGCTTCTGGACCCGACTCACACCCGCACTGCTCTCCATTCAGGTAACTGCATGTGAAAAGCACTACCTTAGCTTCCACAGTGCTCTGAGCACTTGTGCTCAACTCAGCAAAAATGAAACCAGCCTCTAGGTGCTTTTTAGCTCTTTTTTCTCCTTTCTTGCAGAAAGGCTGTAATTCACAGCTCCGGTGACTCCTGCCGCATGTCACTGCAGATCGGCAGGTTTTGGATTATGTTCTTATTTGGTTCTCCTGCAGGAGGTGGGATAATTGTACTATTCCTTTATCAAACAGAAACACTTACCCTTGGGCCAAGTTTTTGTTTTTTGTTTTGTTTTTTTGGGTTTTTTTCAAAGATAACACTGAACAATTCTCTTGATTTCATCACGCCAATGTCTTGCAACTGCTGGTAACGTTCCTTATCCTGTTTGTACTTAATGAGAAGTGTCAGTAAATTAGACTGCTGCATCCATCTAAGCATGCAGTAATTGCCATTTGTTAGCATGTCCAAGGTGTTACTCAAAAGAAAAAGGGGAGAGGTCAGAAAATACAAAATGTGATTAAAAAAATCAAACTGCTGTGAAGTCCTGGTCCAATCTATAAATCCTGCTGCCCCCACTGTGTTACAGAAGCTTTGAGAAATGGAGAACTGAACCCTTGCTGCCCAAAGGGTATGCTGGGGTGGAAATGAAGAACAAGGGTTGATTTCCAAAAGAAGATGTTTCCAAAAATTATTAGGCCAGTCATGTATACATACAGTGGGAAATATTCTACCCCTGAAAAGAAGCCAAATTCACCAAGCTCAAAATAGTTACAAGTTTCATCAATTTAGAGACACTTTGCAGAGAAAACATGGGAAAGGAAACTGGGAACTTCAAGTCACTAATGGAAATAGTGCTGTTTTAACCCCCACCCCCCCCCAGCTGAAAGGGGAAGTGAAAGCAGTTCTAAAAACAGACTAAATGAAAATAAAAGCCAGACAAGGGGCACGAGGGGCAGCAACACATCTAAATTACAAAGCTGTTAAGGGACAGTGAAGGACACACAGGAAGAGCAGCACTCATAAGATAAGAAAAACAAATAGATTTTTAAACATCATCCAATAAGTGCAGGAATTGCAGCCCAGCACGGCGACTGGTTGTGCAGAAAGCACAACACCAAGGCTGAGCACCACCACGGTCTGGGTTCACCCACCCCAAACCCCAGATCTGAATGCAGCATCCCAGGCATTTGCTGAATCCCTGGCAGCTCATTTGGAGAGTGGCTAAAAGAATAAAGACTTTTTTTCCCAGACTTTCTTTCAAAGCCTGCTGGCATGGCTAATGGCTTTATATTTCCCCAGTACATAATGTGACAGCTCAGCTTCCCACGCAGCTCTCTCTGAGACAAGAGTGAGGGGGCTGAGGGCAACGGGATGGAGGCAGCCCCTCTGCAACTGTGGCTTTATGCTTTCTCCTCCTCCCAACCATACCATTAAATGAGCTTTAGGTAAATTGGAAATGTAACTTTTAAATAAAGGTTAATTAGTCCTAGGAAAAGAAATCAGCAGTGTCGGTGGGGAACTGTTCTTTGAAGGAACCTTTTACAAGCATCTTTGATCTTTTCAAGAGAACTGCCTGAGCACTGCAGCAAGACTCTACAAGAAATAAGTTTGGCTGGAGAGGAAAGTGCTCCAGCCCATGCAAAGCCTCAATCCCCATTGCTCCTTTGGTCCCTAGAGAATTTATCTTAGTGTAAGGCAAGGAAATCATGACCTTGTGAACAGAATCAGGCAGCTCTCGGGGATCTGAAGAGTACAAAACCTGAGTTGACCCAACACCAAAGCACAGCTCCCGACACCAACTGCATCCACCCAGTTGAACAGACAAGCAAGATGTCTGTTGTAAAGCTGTGGAAAACTAAGAGAAGGGACAAAGCACAGATGTATTTTCTGTGCCTTTGGGGTGAGCTGTGGACAATGAGCATAGGAAAACACCCTTTCTCAGCTCACTGTCTGCTCTTGTGCTCAGGTCAGCAGCAGTGTTGAGGACCTGACTTCATCCTTTGCACTCCTGCTCAAGCATGCTTGGCTCCAGCCCTACAGGGTTGAGCAGGGCCACCCAGGCAGCACAGAGCCAGAGCATCCTGCTGGTCTCAAAGGGAGACACCGTGCAGATAGAGGGTGGGAGAACCACACTGTCAGGCATGGGTGGTTCCGGGGTAAAGGGAGGAATGATGATTCAAACAACCAGCAGACTGGAGAAGTATATACTAACAGTGCTGGCAATTCTGGGGAAACATAATATTCTATTCTTCACCTAGCTACTCCCCGAATGAAACTTTTCTCGGCTACCTCAAAAGGTTGGTTTAGGATGGCCAAATAAAAACAACATTGCATTTTCAAATGCAACTTCCCAGCAAGCAGCACACTCAGCTTTGTAGATACATGCCCTGCAATTTAGGTGGACAAGATCCCTGTTGGTCTGTATGAACTTGTTTGCTGATTTGCTTTTCTCATGCTACACACAAGTGCCAGGGCATCATCCATGCAGCAAAGCAGAAGGTGCTTTTAGAACCCTGTGGAAAGTTCTCTCCTCCTGCCACATTGGCAGTACGAAACAGGAGTTGGGAATGTATAAAGGCTACATGAGCCTGTGACCTAAATTCTTGGGCCTGTGCTTCAGATCTGCAGTTCTGCACTTTTAACAGCTTCAGCTCAATAACTTCTGTGCCATAGCTAAAGGCAAAGCCATTCCTTTGTTAGAGCAAAGAGCTGGTGAGAAAAGCAAGAATGCTACCAGCCCTACAGGCACTCCCACAGGGGAACACAATGCTGGAAGGACCTTCCTAGGCAATGG
Source organism: Odontophorus gujanensis (assembly GCA_013399175.1). Classification (NCBI taxonomy): domain Eukaryota; kingdom Metazoa; phylum Chordata; class Aves; order Galliformes; family Odontophoridae; genus Odontophorus; species Odontophorus gujanensis. Next base: position 95,032 of record VXAB01005599.1, on the reverse strand, counting down.
CCCACACAGAGCCTTAGACAGGAGATGAACAAGAAGGGAATCTGCCTCACACCCCATGTTTTGAAACTCATGGATTTGCCATCAGAGGTGTGACAGACTGGATTAATTAAGTACACAGTAACAGTGTCAGGAGAACAGAACGGGTTACTTCTTATGCAGAGTTAGTACTGCAGATCCAGATGTGTCAGCAGAAGCTGCAAGACACCAGGCAGTTACCAATACTTTGTCCCAGGGCAAACAAATAGCTGGTGGCCTAACTGCCAAAGGACAACAAGCCCTGGCTCTGCTTCAGCCCTACCAGTCCAGGAGTCCCTGCCCTCCTCAATCCTCATAAGGCATCCCTCTCCAAAGGCGTATGCTGGGAGCAGAGTACCAGGGACAGGGCTGTCATTGCCCGCAGTGTCTGCCACAGTTTCAGCTCTCGGCCCTCAGATCTCTGAATATCAGTTTTCTTCCCAGCCTGTGAACAAGTGTTAAACTAGAATTATAAAGCACAGCAGCACCGCTAACAGAATGCATAGATCTTCCGTAATTCAGAAGAGAACAACAGAAAACTCACATCTGTCACATCCCTGCGTCCAGCCTCCCCAGAACGTCTTTCTACATTACTCTCCAGATGACAGCATCACTGGAGAGGGAAAGCATTTTCAATCCTAGATCATTATCAGCATAACAAAGGAAATTTTGATATACAGCTGTGCCATCCATCTTGGCCCCTGATGGATGGTGCCTGCACACCCTGATAAAGCCTGAATGCTCATAAGCTTCATCTTCATGCAGACTGTAAGTTACCCAGGTGGCAGCTGCAAGCCAGAGTCACGGGCATCCTGCCACTAGGAAGGCAGTGCTGATATCAAGTACTCAGTGCATGGAGAAAGGAGCAACTCAAAGGCTTTAAACAGGCGAGAGAGTGGTCACCCCCATGGTCAGCCTCAGATTTACCTCATAACAACCATGCATCTTCCCAGTCCTTCTGCTGTTTCTTACAGGATACGTACAGCAGCCCTATGAGCACTACTGTCAAAGCATTGCTCCCAAGGGCCCTGCTGAAGGAGCGAGTGCTCACAGCCCCCACCTGACCTTCCCTTCCATCTGCTACTGCAGCAATTCCCTATTAATATGAGTGATGATTTCTAACAAGCACAGTTCTGTTAAGCATCTCATCCGCACTAGAGCAATGCTCTAAGCAGTTACAGCACATGACCATTACAAACACACTGCTGCCTGACAGACTGCTGTTGGGGCAGGGAAATGAAGGACTGTGCAGCTGCATCTCAAACTGAACATTTCCTGTCCCAAGGTATTGCTCCCTGAGATGCAGATATTGTGAGAGGGGACTCAGTATTTTCAATTTCTTTTCAGACTGGAGTGCACCAGCATTGTACTTGACTGCAGGTACTTAGAAGCAGATTTCAGACCATCCCCACTCTTGGCACAGGCAAAGCACTGCAGGAGGGCAGAGCTGGCACACCACTCATGTACGTTTCTGAGAATCAGCTCCTCCCACTTCCACACCTCTTATTAAAGCACGTGGCTGCTGTCAAAGAAGTTGCAATCTCTGCAGTTTACCTCACGCAGATATTCACTTATCAGCCATGACCCACCACACAGCTAACATGACTTGCAAAAATTCCCCGCAGATAGTGGTTGATTTGCATGTGCACTCCACCAATCCTCTCAGTTGTACAGCAGGAAAATGTCTGCTTTTCAGGAAGGAAACACTGAGCCACATGCATTAAACTCCAGGCCTAAATTCCAGTGATTTTGATCACTCAGTACACAGGGCAGGACTAGAGCAAGATTTAGGCCTTACAGCAGAGAGCAGCATAACACCCAAGAACAATGCAAGCTCCACTAAGGAGACATTCCCTGTCTGATACTCCAGTCAGCCCTTTTCCTACTTCACAATGTCCATAGCCAGCAGCATTTAAGGAAAAATTTTCTGATTCAGAAAAGATCCATTTACTCCACTTCTATCACATTCAACTTTCTCTGAAAGTCCTGCTGAAGTTTCAGTTTGATCTATACCCAGTCCCTCACTGGTTCTGCTGCACCATGCATGTGACAGCTGCAAACTGCTGCATACTTGGCATCCTGTGTCCTTGATGTGACAAGGCAGCAAGGCCCCTCTCTGCTCCCTGTCCTCCCCAGTGACTCACATCACAGCATGCACACCAGCAGCTTAGCTAGAAAGAAAAGCTCTAAGTGCCATCCTGCTCCTTTTTTCCCGGGATAGCAGGCAGCACAGGCTTCCCCACCAGCACTGCATCCTAGCATGACCCATGGAGCTGTAACCAGCAGCTGCTCCTGTCAACATGTTTGGCCAAAAGCAGTGTGTCATACTTCTGGGACATGTCTGAGCCCAGTTCTAATACCAGGAGAGGAGTTACAGGACAGAGCAGGAAGGACTGCAGCTACCCAAAGAAACTCATCTAAAGGAGAGGAAGTCATGCCCTTCAGTTACCACTGCTCTTACAAACCCATTCAAACACTTTAAAGACAAAAGAAAATTCTGTTAAGTGTAGGAAATGCCAATGCATTTAAGCTCTTTATATAATAAAATCAAGCCTTCAATAATGGCTGAACACAATAACAGATGTATAAACTTCAGAAGTTTAAATCCATGAAAGACTACAGACTCACATTACCAGTTAAGACTTATCTGACCTCAACACCACAGTTACAGTGGAGAACATACCTACCTCAGCATCTGAGATGGAGACTCGATTGGACTCTATCGTTGGTCTCCGCATTATTCGTGGTGATGGCCCTGTGGCATAATGACCAAAACTCGGAGCGTTGCTTGAAGCCAAATGACTTCCTGATGATCTTTCCTGAAGAGACAACTTCCTACTTGATAGCACAGGTCTAGCAAGAGGTCTCTTGGAAGCATGCCCCCAGTGAGCATTGTCTGGCTGTTGGGAGAGCAGGAATTCATTTGTTTCCACATCACTGTTGACTCCATTTCTTTGGATGTCTTTGGCATTATCAGAAAAGACTGTATCATTTTCTTCAGTGATGTCTTCACCATTTTGGTCACTTCTGTCTGGGTGAACAGCCACATCTATGGCCGCTACCCGCTCTGCCAGTTCAGCCTGTGTGTCCTGGAAGCCTGTGTCTCTGCCTTCACCCACAACATCCTCCGGAGAGTCCCCCATGGCTGCGTCCTGCCCGCACAGCATCAGGTGGGACTGCAGAGCTGCGATGCTAGCACTCACAGACAGGATACAGCATGACTGAATGTCTCCTCAAAATATCTACAAGGAAACACAAAGAGAGGTGAGTGGCAATGTCTACTCAGCACAGCATAATCAAGGCACCCACCTCTGACTCCATCCATCAAGAAAGAAAACGAAGACAAAACACCAGCAGTATGTCAACAAACAGCAAGCAACCGCCCAGAAGGAAAGGAGCATCAAGCTAGATACAAAATTTATAGCAGCGATAAAGATGAGATTTTATCTGTGTGCAACAAGTAACACAGATAAAGGGAACTTCTACTTCTGCAGTTGGAGTGACAGTCTGCCTAAGTTTACAATGAAGTGAAGAAGTATGGCTTCTCAACAAGCCAAGCACTAACAGTCAAACTTTTGGCCTCTTGAATTCTTATTTGCAGAGTATAAGAACTTCCAGTACATATCCAAACACAACATGCAGAACAACAAACCCACAACCATTCAGGACTCCGCCTGAGCCTCCTGGTTGCCCTGTATGGTCCCACAGAGTATCACAGAACAGCTTGGAAGCCAGGCTATGGTCAGTGACTTGCTCCTGTCAGTTTAAGCAACTTATTCAACAGCAAAGGAAGAATTTAAGAGTGAGTTGTGTTCTGGGACCTCCTCTGGACACCCATGGTTGCAGCCTATGTGAAAGCATGCATCATCCTCTCTGCCCACCATGTATAAAAGCTACATTGAGTTGCTTACGAAACTTAAAGATTATGAGCACGCAGAAATGGACTTTTCCTTTGGAAAAGACCTATGAGACAAAAATGTAACACAAAGTTATAACTGCTGAATAAAATTCACTGTTTCCTGCATGCTAATTTCAGTCTCAATTTAAAGCAGAGATTTCAGTCTTTCCATTGTGGTCCAGAGCAGGAAAAGATCCTCTGCAGCACATCTGTCAACCCTCAATCACTTCTGAAGATGTGCTACTGCCAGACACATCATTTGATCGCTGTTTCTGGGGAGACTGAGGGTGAACCTAAACAGCATTAGTCACAGAATCCTGGACTACATCCAGTGAACTTCACTGTATGCTTAACAGGGAGACACTGCAACGTTTGGTTTTCTACATGCAAAGCATCCACAGAAGCTAGATGCCACTCACAATGCCTTGTTTTCACAGTGACTACACTTAATTTACAGGAGGAACTGGTGGGCTGAGTGAATTTAAAAAGCCACATCCAGCTACCAGCCTGGGAAAACAGGTGACCTCCCCAAGAAGCAAGGAGAAAAGGTTGAGCCTGTCTTGAAGTTTCCCAGTGATGCTCAGTGAAACTCCAGCCTAATGCTGCTGCAAAGAGAAACCTCCAGGTCCCCTGCAGAAGCACAGCAGTCAAAATCAAGCAAACTTTTTATGTCAATAGAGAAACCTGAGAAAGATCTGGATGGTAGATTTAACCCCAGGTCGCAGGCCAACCACAGGGAAAGCATGCCGTGCACTGAATGTCACAGGAAGGAAACATCCAGATCCAACACGTTCTTCACCACAGGCCTGCTGTTCCCCCACCTCTTCTCCTTCTCCTCCCTGGTATAATCTTCCCCCATCTTCTGCCTTTTCTGAAGTCATGGTTGAAACAAACTGACAGAAATGTCAGTCACTCAGAGCAGTAATGTAATGATGAAATCAACTTTAAAAGCTTCTATTAAAACTATATTTAAATCCTTCAGTCCCAAAGCACAAATCCTTTCTGGAGCAGGAGGCAGGCAGTGGGGGTGACCTGCAGCAGCAGGAGAGGGGGTGCAGGACTCCAGCACAAAGCCTAAAGTAAACCAACAATAAATCCCCTTTGCTAGACCTCCCTGCTCTCTCTAACCCCAAAACATGTTCACCTGTAATTCCCATTATTGAGCCTCACCAGTTTGTGCTTACATAACAAGCTTCATGATGGAGAGCCAGCTGCAGCCTGGAGCTGGTTCAGCAATGAACCTCGTCCACCAAAGTGCAATCGCATGAAACCTGTGGAGGATTTGCTGTCTGCAACATGGGCAGGGCTTACTCTTGCAAAGCTTCTGGCCCAACTTAGGAACATCAGGTTAGAGTGACTGCAAGCCTGTGCCTGCCCCATTACCTCCAAAGCTGCTCTCCTTGTGTTCCAGGACACCTCCAGGGTTGGGCTGTAAGTCCTATCCTCTTTGAACACTCGAGCTTCAAAGATACAAAAGATTTTAACAAGATGGACTCACTGAAAGACTAACTGAAGGGAGCAGCCCACAGCTCATCTGCTTGCCTCCCAAAGTGTCAATACTTCAAAGTAAATCTTTAGGCCAATTCACAACTTCACAAAAAGAAATCAACCCACATACATGGTTCACCAGATCAAAACAGATAAATCCATACAGCATCAATGCTGTTAAAATTATTAAAAAACAAACAGCGAAACTGTAAATAATTGCTCATTTTTACAGTCAGGTTTGTCTTGTGCTGTTTTAAAGGATTTCTTTTCACAATTGGACCTCTCAAAAATGATGAAAAAGCAGTATTTTCTGACTAAGCAAATCAGTTACACATGGAACAGTCTCACTGTGCAGAAAACTCAGGAATAAAGGCACTTATTTACTTCTGCAAGGCAAGATCAATGGTGGATTTGCACAGTTCGTCAGGCTGTTAACACACCTGCACCTTGTTGCAACAGGAAATCACAGTGAAACAGAGACACCACAACTACCTTCTTAGAGCTCCTGCTGCAGCTCTGTGTCTGAGGCTCCTCACCAGTCTGATCCCACACAACGCCGACCACCTGCTGCAGATCAGAGGACTCTGCTGCAGACAGGAACTAAAGCTGCAAACAAGCTTATATGAGCAGAATTAATTTACTTACACATATCTTATTTACCGTTTTTCCCTTTAGCTATTCCCCTCCTGCAGGGAGACTGCGACTTCACCAGTGTTTTCTGCAGTGTATTTATCAAATGGCTGCACATGTTTCCCAGATAGGCAGTGAGCAGAGCACGGCAGAAAATACATTATAAAAGGAGCATGATTCTGGAAAACCTCTCTGTATTGTATGTGGAAGCAAGAGATGAGCGTACATAATTAATTTTGCTGCTCCATGAAGTATTTCAAAGCACTGTCTGAAAAATAAAAATTGTAATCCTAGTTTACTGCTTGGTCCTTTCTTACAGCTAACTAGAAATGCTCTTACAGAAAGGACCAGGAGGTCACGGGGCCCTGGGCTCAGCGTATCCAGCTTCATTTCCTGACTTTGCTACAGGCTACCCAGAAAAATGACTTCACAGCTTCATCCATCGCAGTTTCCAGGTTAAGAAGAATTATACTGCCCTCAGCCCACCTCATCCTGCTTCCCCTTTTTTGTCTCTGAGTATGTATCTGCCCTGTGCAAAGGAAACGAGGAGCCTTTGTAGTAAAGTAGATCACAGTGAAACATAGCTACAACAAGCATTTTCAAGCAAAGCATTCAGGCAGCAATTTAGCTACTGCTCAAAGCTGGAGATTCCTTCAAATGCCTGTGGTCTGTGTCCTCTGTGCCAGCTTGGGGACTGGCAGGGACACCAGTGTGTACTCATATGAAGGCCAACTCTATTTGGTGCCTCTAGATCTCACCAGACCCACAGGCACTTGCACAGAGAGAGATTCCAAAGCTCACGGATGGTTTAGTCTGCTCCACCAATATACAACAGCAAGGTTAGGAATCAGAGCAAGTTTTCTACACAGTGCAGACAGCTGTCTGCTGGGACAGACCACCTGCAGAGGTGATGTCACCTCCGTGACAAGCATCTTTCAGGGCAGTACCCAATGCTGCCAGGCCTTCAGCCCTACCATGGGCCAGAGACAGCTGCACAGGCTCTCGTGGCTCCAGACAGCCCTCCCTCATGCTGCATTTCCTTCAGATATTCCCCCACAACAGCGCAGGATTAATAACCTGCTCTGGCTGCTGTCAATTAGAGCCAGAAACTCCCTTTAAGGAGAGAAGCAGCGAGTCCTAGATAGGGCTGCCAAGTCCTGAACAGCTCCTCAAATGACATTTTTGAAATATTAGGTCAGTAAGTTCCTTGCAGAGCCTGAGCTGTCTCTCCACACCAAAGAACACAGACTGTCACTATTTCCATACCAAAGTCTCTCCTGCACTCCCTTTTCTGCATCTGGGTCTGCAGCACTTATCCAAGCATAAACCCGCTACCCTGACACCAGGGAGATGCTGCCACACACACCACCCTGATGCCATCAGCCTCTCACACCTGGACCAGGCCCATGCCCAGAGTCCAAGCAGCTGGCTCAGACACCTTTAGCCTGGAGAAGCTGAAGGGGAACTCACTCTGAGCTGCCACAAGCCCCTCATGAAACACTCACATCCCAAGAGGGTTGTTTCACATGCTTCTTTGTACCTGAGAAAGCCGCCTTCAGGCATCCTCTGGCTGAATGGTGTCTCAGATGGAACACCAAAGAGCTACGAGAAGATGCAGCCCTGTGAAGGCCCTCCCAAAAAAAAGCAAATCCCTGCAATCTGTGTGGAAATAAATCGAGACAGATGGACACCAGACCAACCATTCCCACTACGCTCTCACTGGGAAAAGGGTAAGCTACTTTCAGTACAGACTCTCAGACCAGGAAACATCAATACAACCCAAATAATAAATAACATAGCATTTGTGCTTTTTACATACAGGCCATACATGTGCCTCATTCTGTGCCTTTCAAAGCTCTTGTTTCACAGCACGATCACATCTTGCTGAAAATCTGCACAATCCTGCTATAATAATTCTAGTCTTTTTTCCTCTTCTCTCCACAATTCTTGGCAGTGAGCCTGGTTGTTTGTGGCACAGCTGCAAATTAGATCATAAAAGAGAGGAGCTTTGATTACTTCTGTGAAGCTCATAGCACAGCTTCAAATGTAACCGCTGAATGACAAAAAATCCCCACAGTATTTCTGCAATTCAAGTGTGTGAGAAATCTGAAGTGAGGTTCAGGCACCTGCCCTGCCACACTTCCCAAATGACAAACATCTCCCGGCCACATTCCTTGTTCTGGAAAACAAAGGAGATCTCCATCTCCTTTGTCTTAGCGACTATGTGCCTTACAGAGGCAGGGTGTTTCCAAAAGGCATTTTAGGATCAGTTCAGCCCAAGCCACAAATGATGAGCACCTCAGGGACATAAGCCTCCATCCCTGACCTTCTCTTCTTCACTCCCCCCTCAGCAAAGGAGACAGAACTGCTGCCTCTGTGCTTCTGGTGCAAGGTATGCATGCAGATGTCAGACAGCAGGACTGAGCTCAGCAGCAGCTACCTGATACTATACAACATATATGCCTTTAAAGCAGGAATACCATGATATCAATGTTGAGAGTAATAAGGACCACATCTTAACTATGTTTTGGAACTAGACGGAATGCTGAACTAAAAGCTGTAGTCTACCAACCCACAACACAAGAGATAACAACCACCCCATGCACAGGGTTCTGAGCTCTGGAAGTTTTACAACAGATTTTTCCAACTGCATTATATTTCATCGCTCCGTGTTCTAATTATATGATTAAATAAATTTGCATAAGCAGATGCAATTACACTAATTGCATATATAAGCAATAATCAACCAAAAATTACTCTGAAGAAAAAGTTTCTACTTAAGGAAATTCCTGTAACAAGAAACACTGAGGAGTGCCAAATCCATCTAAGAGTGATATTAAAACACTAAATGCTCCAGATAATGCTGGTAAAGTATGAGTCAAGCCAAGATCATTTTACTGGGTGCAGCACCACCTTCACATTTGAACCACAGCTTTGGTGGGAATGGCACAAAGAAATTAAAGAGTACTCATGCTATCCTATATTCAGACTGTGCTATAAACATTTTCATGTAGCAGGTTTGGCTGACGTTGTAGCAGACAGAGGTTCAGCAACACTGGTTATCAGACTCTGATTCCAGACTACATTCATTTCTGCCCGAGTCTTCTAAAGCTGTTTATCAGCATAGGAACATTAGAAGTGGTTTTACTTTGCAAGTTCCAGCCAAGGAGACGTGGGGAATGGCCAGTGGGAGTACCTCAGCCCATGCAGCTGCAGAATAAATACTTCCACTCACCATCTCTACAGCATCCCCAGAGTGACCACGTGGCGCATGCCAACACCCACACCATCTCTGCAGACAACCCAAGCTCAGATTATAACAAATCCCATTTGCCCTTGTGACCAGTGACATAATAAACTTGCAGGGAAAGGATCCTAGCTGCTGAACCAGGCTGATGTTAGCCCTACACACTGTGGCTAGGTAGGATGGAGGTGCTGTGGGATGAGGGCACTGAGTCTGGTTGCAATGGATGACCAAGCAGACATCCCAGCACACCCCTGGCAACATGAGATTGGTTGCCCTACCTCCAAAAGACCCTGTGGACATTAACACGGAGGAACTGGGCTTAGTATAACAGGCACACAGCCTGAAGAACACATAAATCCCTCACAATTTGATATTGGAGGAGAGACCTGGTTTCCAAAGCTGCTCTTGTGCATGCTTCTGCCCAGCACTCAACCAACACAGACCTGGACCTCAGAGCCTGCATGCTCCGCTTCCTTCTTCCAAAAGCCATAAAGAACACAGGCAACAGCAAAACGCAACCCGTACTGTGCACAGAATAAGCTGAACCACTCAATCCACAGGCAAAAAAAATTCTTCTGATCACCACCAACCAAACCAAGAGCCACTACAGCTTGAGATTGCACAGGTAGGCACAGGCAACATCTAGTCACACAGCACAGGTGCTCTGCAACGGGTCAGGCAGAATTTGTGCATCTTGGGACAGGACTCTTAGAGCTGAAGCTGAGCAGGGAGTAGGAGGAGGAAGTGTCACTGTTACTGTCACTTGCTGAGCTGAAAGGCAGCATGATTCCCTGGAGAGGGGGCAGCAGTGGCAGGGAACACAGCTTGCTGGAGGTGGCATTTGAACAGGCAGTGAGGGGGTGCTCCAAAAAATAACTGAGAATGTCAAATTACATGAAGTTTGAAAGAGTTAGATTCTTTTAAAAGTATTAATGAGCAAGGCAGTAGCCAGACCTAATTGACTCATGAGTGAGAAAACTACTAGTTAGGGAGTCTTTAATATTTAGGGTCTTCATTCCAATAATGGCTTTTCAAATGTCTGTTCCACGTGAAGGTAAATGGCAGGTTAAAGAAAAATAGCTGTTCTATGAGAGAGGATTAGTCTGAGATGAGCCATCTGCTGCTGCAGTCCACAATGATGTCTCAAAATTGCCACAGAGGAAGATGCAGTGAAGCTAGAATGAAGAATTCAAGAGCAGCTGAACAGCAGATCAGCCTCCACAGGTGAGGTCTAACTCTCTACAATGGCAAAATCCTCTCTGATCTTATAGGAGCAGAAGCAAGCACAAATCAAACCTGTTTCTAAAACCCTGCAATTGCTGAAAGCACCTTTGGGTGACTGTATAGCAAAGCAAGATGCAGCTGGTCAAAATAGGCCCAGGGCATGAGCAAGCAGGCAGTGAAAAGCATTTCATCTAGCATGGAGAGAAAGGAAGGAGGGAAATAAGAGAAACAGAACCAAAAATGGAATTATCTTTATTGCAGTTTGTGTACATTGCTTCTTGATGAATCCAGATGTTTTCTTTCTATATCTTCCCCTGAGGCATTTACACACATGGAAAAGATGTACTCAAGCCTTCTCTTCTCCAGGCTGAACTATCCCAACCGTCTCACCTTCTCCTCACCCAGGAGGAGCATCAAGCTCACAGCCCACATTTGTGACCTTTCACTGGACAACAGCTCAATGTTTTCTCTCTTGTGCTATTTGCAAGAAGCGCGGTCATCTTAATATACCTTCAGGGCCCTCTTTTACAGGGACACTGGTTAAAAATCCAGCTTTTGAAAGTTTATATAGGTCCCATACTCCAGTACCAAAGCAGAGGTGATCCCTGTCCCCCCTGGACTGTGTAACAGAGCAGTAGATTATCCCACAGCAAAGATCCTCCCACCCTTATCATTACCAATGGGAAAGGCATGGGACAAGCACTGCAGGGAAATCTTCTATTCAGGTTTGAGTTTCCTACTTCCAGTGAGCTGACAAGTTTGGCTATGTCTCATTTTGGAGAAAAGATTTGTAAATAAGTTGTTGTGCAAGCAAAGAAACCAATGTAGCTTGCTTGCCTCCAGGCTGTTCTCTCATCTCGATGGATGCCAAGGTCAGGGAGCATATGCCCATGAGGGCATCTGATGGGACTGGAGCCTTCTTCCAGCCCTCCACCTCTCCACTCCAGTATGAGTATATACAAGTCTTATTAAAAAACAGGTTAAACTGCATTGCTTTGATCTATTTAGCATCAAACCTGCTATGGTTACAAGCAAACCAAAGGGTTTCCTAACCACAAATGCCAGCTCAGCTGCAACTGCATTTCAATTGGAATTCCCTTGCCTGGAACAGATTCTGTAGTAAGGCCCTGCGAGTGAGCAGCATTCTGTTCCCTTGGCTGAGCCTGCAACGTACACTGGTGAAATAAATAAACAGGAAGGAGTGAAGAAGCAACCCAAGAGCGAGCAGACAGGCTTCTTTTCCAAAAGTGGTGTCTCAGCTCACCACTGCATGCTGGCACCCAGCACAGACAGCCTGGATACTTCCAGGCTGCCTCTTTCTTCCTCACTAATTTATTGGTTTCAGCAGCCTATTTCCCAGGCTCAGCTGAAGAAGTAGGTGCCTGCCTACCTCCTCCCCCAACAGCATCTTGCTGTATCAACTGCCATGGCTTACTCTGCTTTTGAGATGCTCATGAATGCTCAGATTTCCTAGTGCTGCACAATATGGACAAGCTTGAGGATATAAAAGCAAATCATTTCAGAACAACACTGTTGTCATTTAGAGCTGCAAAGTGGAACCGGGGAAAGTGCTTGTGAAGTGTACAGCAGCAAAATAACTCAGCATCCAATATCTCTGGCAGCCCCACATCTTCCAGCATAGACAACCACTGAAGTTAGCCTTGTTTAAAAAGCAACCCCAATAAACTGAACAAGTTCACGTTTTTACATGCTGGTCTTATAGGTTTATCTTCCTCTCAGATAAGGAGAAAGCTTTCAGCTGCCTTTGAGAGGTCTGGAGATATTTCAGGGGATATACTGAGTTGCTTGGTTTTGTGAGAAAAGCTGCACTGAAAAATCTTCCTAAAATTTTAAAAACATGACTTCCCAGCTGTTCCAGGATCACCAATAAAAATGTACAGCAGAGAACACAGCAGGCTTTCTTCTTCCCAGTAGTTCAAACATGAGTTGAGATTTCTTTTCGGGGTGATCTCTTTGAAAAGTTTTTACTTAGGGAAATTATCCCAACATACATCTCTCATCACCCATGGCCTGAAGGTTTTCAGTTCTGTACATCTACATGATCCAAAGTGAGAGGTCAAGCTATGGAGAACTACACAGAGCAAGACAAAAACAGTGACAGCAATAAGACAACTGGACTTCAAATCCAGAGCTCATTTTTTTTTCTTTCCCGTATTTCCACACAAGTAACTCCCATCTTCTGATAATCCTCACATCTTTAGAAACCCCAGGACTTGAAAACACAGCCTCCATTCACCTGTGCAAAATCTAAGGCAGAAGTGGAGAGGCAGTCCATGCAGAGACAACAGGCTCCAGGGATCAGAGACAGCAGAGATCCCACAGAAGTCACAACCAGGTAACCTCCATGGCAGCTACCATTGTTAGTGCACACACAGCCCATGCTGCCTGGAAATTTAATGGGTAGCAGGTTTCTCAATTCCTTTGAAGCCTTAAGCTTTAGCTCTTTAAGTCAAATACACTTTGAAAACCCCAAGGTCAGTGACTGGAGATTATCCAATGAGGCACTAAGCAAGCTGCTCAGCAGAAAGCTGTTCTTTTGAGTTCCTGCAACACCATTCCAGGAATGTAGGCATTCATTCAGAGCACAAAAAAGGCCTTGAAATACCAAAGTACCAATGAAATTTTCCATGGGCAGTGTCATATGGAAAAAAGGAGTGTGAAAATGCCACCTGGGACACCTAATTTACCTCCCAACGATTCTGGTTCTGCGCAGTAAGCCCAAGACCAATGGCAGCTGTGGCTAGGGTGCCAGCAGCCTTGGGACACCAAAGCACTGTCCCCATTTTCTGTGGCTCAGGACAAACACCACAAGCTATACCCAACCAGCCTGATCCTTTCTAAAGATGTGAATCCATCCCTCAGCACCATCAACTCCACAGAGCTGCAACAGGAAGAACAGCAGAAAACACATTTTTGGCTACCAAGTCAACACGTGCCAGAGAAGGATGGGAGTAAACCTGCTTGTACACAGATGTCCCTTTTTTGCGAGGTGCTGCTTTTGATGGCAGTTTCCTCCACCTGGCCAACACAGCCATTCTCATTCCCTTAAGAGCTCAGCTGCCTGAATGTCTGATCCTTTCTGCAACTTACCTCAAGCCTGCAGCCAGGATCAGGAAAGCCTGAGACACTTTCAGGCTCTCAAAAGCCTCCCCTGCAGACATCCTGAGACAAAAGGCAGGGAAGCTCTTAGCCCTCCCTCCTGGTAGCTAGAAGGATAAGACAGCCCAGGCCCTGCTCCTGGCTAAAGAGACATGCTGAGATACAGGAAATCTGCCACCACAGAAAAAGCAGGGACAGAGCTGACAGTGATGGCAGAATGCAAGGGACTTTCTTTTTACAGAGTTAAAATCTTCCTTCTGAGGCCATCACACCTTTCTCATGAACACAGCAGGCAAAGTTAAAGAACAACACTGAAAACTCCACAAGCCAGCAGACCCCAGAGCCCTCATCCTGAGCCCCATCATAGGCAATGCCACTTAAAACCACAACCTGAATTTGGTAGTTTGCCTCCAAAAACTAAAGTAAGGGAAAACACAGGTCAAGAGGAGAGGAAGGAAAAAGTCCTAGAAGTTTAAGCAAGCACAGACAGGTGGAAACATGGGACGTGGTTTGCAAATGACCACTGCTTGGCAGTATGGCCTACCCCAAGCTCAGCAGGGGAGCACAGAAGAAAGAAGATGGAAAGCCAGCAGACCCAGACACCAGCAGCAATACCTGCCTGTGTCACAGGTCCCATGAGATGTCCCTGCAGTACAGATCAGGGTATCACTGGGAGATGAATTACACAGCTCCAGCTACTCAAGTGTCCTTCTCTGGTTGCCGGGGAAGAGAAGTCAAAGAACAAAACTAGTAATAAGATGGAGTAAAAGGAAAGAATGTGTTTAAAAGCCTTGCTGGCTCCCAGCCACGGTGCTCAGCACCTTCCAGAATGCATCTCAAAGCAATTAGCCTGCACGATGCCACCAACTTTCACCACGCACTGCTTGAAAAGCAGATAGCAGCTCTACTACAGCAGAACACTTAAGCACATATCTGAACTTTAACTACAGTCCCAGGACATCAAAGGGGGCAACATTCACGTGCATAACACTGAACAGCTCAGCTTCAAAAGATTCAAGCAAGTATCTGGATCAGTATGTTTCATACATATCAAAATGAGAGCGCTGCCCAATCAGAGCTGTCCCAGGACTTCTTACCCTGGGCAGACCGAGTTCAACAGTATTTTCTCCCACATTTGCACTTGGAGCCATTCCTCAGGATACAGGACTCATGGTGAAGAAGCACTGGAAATAATTCTCATTATATCCATCCCCTTAAATGGGGCTTCCTCTGCCCAGGTACCCTCACTCCACCTGCACAAGCTGCTCATGCAGGATGTGAAAAATCTAATAGTCACCTTGAGCCTTGTGCCCCTGTGCAGCAAGTGAGGAAGGGGCACTGCCTGTCAGCCCCAGGCCCCATGCACACCACAGCAGCAGGGTTAGATCAGGTGAGTTTGCAGCTGTGCATACAAGAGGTGGGGTGAAAGGATGCACACCAGGCACAGGGCAGCAGAGCACTGTGGGAAGGTATCACCTGGTTATTCCTATCAGCTACACCTGGAGTCAAGACCTCCAAAAATCACTGATACCACCACAGGCTGAAGATGCTCCTGCAGTTCACCTGGATGCAGCTCCTGCTCTGTTTCTTTCACATCATCCCACTCCAGCTCTAACCTACTGTGTTTGTTTGCTTTACAACTGCTTGAGTCCACAAGAGGTGTAGGGAACAGGGAGTGAGGTGTTCTCCCATGCGTACTAACTGCTTGTTGACATCTGGGAGGCACACACACTCTTTAAGAAGGGCACACCACAAACATCCAATATCACCAACCAACCACTCAACAGAAATACAAATAAACCCACACCTGGAGGCAGCTTTTATCTGCAGCTCTATCTGTGTTCTCTGCAAGTGAAGTAAGCCTCGCTTGGAAGGATTTCTGTGCAGTAGCAAAACCAAATAGCTAAAATTTGCCTTTATTGTTATAATCATTATCATATATTATTTCGTAATTATATATTAACTGCGAGGTTTAGCATTAGTTTTGCAAATTAGTTAGGTCAGAAAACAAAGCACAAACTTCTATTGGAATTAAAAATACAAAACAAACTGGAGAACATATTAAGTAATAAATTCCACTTTACTCGAATTCTCTCAAGGGGACTGCTGGTAAAGTCGACCATGCCTGTAACCCAGGAGATCCAGCTGAAGCAATTACAGAGACCTTAAAACCTACAGGCCTGTGAATTATTCCCAAATACTTCAGAGATGACACTCATTAGAAAACTATTCTCGGCTTTCCTTCCACCAGATCTGTTAGCAGCAAAACCCCATTCATCAGCTTCCTGATTTTGAAATTGTTGCCTAATACATTTCACTGGGAAATCATCATTTACACACTATCCATCACCCATTACAGTCATTCCAGAGTCATACAGTCATACACCCATTATCCACATTCCAGAGAAGCTGCCGATTCACCCAAAGCCAAAAGAACATTTAGAGAGAGGAGTTGGGACCAGACAGTCTGGATTCACAGAAGTCAGATACAGAACCCCAGAATTATGATGACAAATCTCTGGCTATTTGATTTGCCTTTGTCAGATTTTTTTTTGTTTTTTTTTTAAATACCATCAACACATCATTCCTGATAGAAAACAAAACATCTGCACCGGAGCTGTGATTAGTGACCTGGTTTTGACAGCCAGTGCATCCTCTTTTTCCATCTTTGACATACTGGTAAGAGTTTAACCACAACCAGCTTAGCAAAGCCTGCGCCTAAACTGTCAGCAACGCCCCACATCACTCCTTGTACAGGCCTCCCACGAGGGCTGCTACCCAGCTGTGCAGGCTGAGTGAGAAGCAGAGATCACCATCAGCCTCTCCAAACTTGTCTGGTTAGATGAGGAGCGGCCTTTGTTATATTTGTTGCAGCGTGATTGTGACATTAGAAAGAAGATGAAAGATTGGAGGGAAAAATGGAAAACCTCAGCTTATTTGCTATATATATAATCCACTTCCAACTTTATGTAATGTAACTTCATTTGTTCCCCTGAGTTCTCAGATAACGCTGTTCACTTGTTTAAACGTGCACACATTTCTGAACAATCAGATTTCTAGTCAACTTCTTCAATATTCTAGTAATGGAAAAATATAGCTACAAATAAACAAAAAAGTAGAAAACAGCAGGGCTTTATTTGCACAGCAATCTCAAGAGTGTTTCAAAGGACAGCTTCTAGCTAAACAAACTTTAATGTGCTAGTGGTACAGGAATTTGAGAATAGGCTCAGACTTGTACTTAGTCAGAATCTGGACACACTCAAATACCCTGAGAACAAAGCCCGAGAAATCTGACTTGGAAGCATGAGGTCACTGTGCCTGACCAAGAAACAAACAGCAAAATTAATCAGAGCACTCCTATAAAATTAAGGTGTATCCCAGGAACTTAGCCTGAATTGCCAGACAGAGTTGTTTCAACTTCTGTCTGATGAGCCCTTCATCACGTTCTTTCCAACGGCCTCGGTTTAACAGCATTATATTCCCTCCCACAATCGTTCTTTTTTAAGATGTTAAAAAAAAAAATCAAAGTGGGAGGTAAAAAAATTTAAGCTTATCTCTAGCCATGCCATTCTGGGAGCACCCAAAAAGAGAAGCACTTTATTCTAAAGTGACTAAGATGTGAGTCATCTGATGAATAAGCACATTGGCTCTGGAAATCTCATCCAACTCACTACCAAATGCAAATCATTTCATTACCTAAATCACTTGCTGTTCTCTGTGTTAGTGCAGCAGCACTCTAAGGTCAGGAAGGGACTCCCATTTCAGATACAAGCATAATTGCTGCTGATCTTGTCATGGTAAGGTAGACAATGCGCTGCTAGGAAATCCCATGATAAAAGAGTGGAGGAAAACTGTGGTGTGAGCTTACATTTTAAACTGTTCTGAAAAAACAGCTTTCGAGACTCCTCCAAGCTCAGCTAACACTTGGGGTAAGTCGCACAGGCTGCTGACATCAGCCTCTCATTCAGCTCAGCACCCTGCAAATGCAAACGCAAGCCCAGCTCTCAGAGCCAAAAGGGCTCTACATAGGCAGGTGCCAAGGCTGCAGCCAAACTCAACATTCTTCTGCTGCTCTCAAAACAGTTCTTTTATGAAGCTGCAAAAGCATTAAGCCACTTAGGGTACTTCAATACTCCTTCATTCCAAAGGAAACCAAGCACCTTCTAAAACTAACGCGTGCGTCTTCACAAACATTCCATAGTTTATGTCCTGAGGCAGGGGAACAGAGCACTGGGGTACAGGTGTCTGAACTGCTGGCCTAAGTTCAGAAAGCAGGCCTAGAGCACATAGTCCATGTGCCCTCTCTCTAAAATGCAGACAGGAACATCAGTCAGCAAGTCTGGTCCCTCTCCCAAAGTCCCTTGCACAGCTGGCCCAGCTTTAGTGGCCACACACAAAGCAGCTGCAAAACATGCCCAGCAAACAGCCAGGCACCCCACGCTGGCAGGAATGATTAGTCTGGTCAGTCTGTTTCACAGTCCAGTGCACAGCCTTTCTCTGCAGCCTCTAATTTCTTCATGTTCAACTAGCACAGCACAAAAATAAAAAAACAAAACTACAGTAAGTGGAATAAGTTCACAGAAATAATTTAAGTTGTTCTGCACCATACTACTGTCAAACCAAATGTTGAGGTCAATGCCTTGGTATTGCATATTCAGCTCCCCTGCCATCCAAGAACACACAAAATTTAGGCTTTTTTAAGCTTTCTATGGACTCCCAGATGAATGTATCCAGGGTTTTCACATAGCTGGCCATCAACACGTGTTTTTGCATATAAAGGAATATAAAAGGATAGAGATTTCTCACTCAAGAGTGAATTCACAATTTGCATGTGCTGGACTAATGATGTTAACAGCCAACAATGCACTGGCTTTCTTCCATGGAGCTGAGACTCTTTCACCTTCATTTTCCCCTTTGGCACAGGGGAAAACCTTGCTAGCAGCATATGCTAAACCCAGCTTTTCACAAGGTGCAGGTACAAATTCAGGGAGAGAAAAGCTGGCTTTCAGCATACTTACAGCCAACAGCACTAATGCTGCAGGTGGGTCGAGGCAGCCCCCACTAAGGACTGAGGGCTTCAGGACTGACAGCTCCCACTCAAAGCCAGGTCTGGTGGCTGTTATCATTTAGATCCCTCTGGCATTATCAATTGCCCTCCACAGAGGTCATACCACTAAGAAGAGAGCGAGGGGGGAAAAAGGATTAGACTTAGGAAGTGCACAGAAGCTCCAATGGAAATGGACACACTACTGCAAACTAGTCACCTCTCCCACACTAAAGGCATCCTTCAAAATAAAGGGTAATTATCAGCTCTTACACCATGGTTATAGCATCATGAGATGCATTTGCTCCCTGCTGGGATAACTGCTCTGTTTGCTGCTATCCAAGCCACTCTCCAGACCACCAATGCAAGACCTAACTAGCCACCTTCAGTTCCCCAGCCACAGCAGTAGCAACCACTGACTGCTAGGAGACTGCAAGCTAACCCACTACCACTGCACTTCGAACAGTAAAAATCAAACCCAAAAGGCAGATCTTCTCAGCAAATGAATAGTTGTACCTTGGGGATAAAGAGTCAGGGAGAAAGGCGCTTACTCCTATCAGGACACCTTAATCCCTTTCTCTGGAAGTGTGTTGGAGATGCAATGACAGCCTCACTCCCTTGTAATACTCCTGCAGCTGTCTGCATCCAACCAGCAGGCAAGGTAGGCCTGCTGCCAAGGGTCACTGACACTGATGGAGCTCTCTTTCCTGGCTGTTGAATTCCCAGAGCACTGGTGGGAGTAAATGACGACTAGGAAAAACACCCACAATCAAGCAGTTCACAGAGGCCCAGCCACTACAAGCCCATGGTTCCAGGCTAAGGGTTTAATCCTGTTCCAGATGGAAATTACTGGTGAGATATTATTGACCCTCAGCTCTGCAGTAGCACGAGTCCCAGGGAGGTTACACACTTCATACATTTCTCAACCCAGTAAGACTCCTTCTCACCTCACCATTAGCATGTCAGTAAAGTCAGCAATGACAGAACTCCCCAAGGACAGAGCTGGATGCATCTGTCATCATGCTGTCCTGCCACTGGCTCTGGATCTGCTCCACAGAGTGCTGCCAGGGCAACTTCATCATCACTGTGTTTTTAAACAACCAGAGCTTTCTGAAGTCATTAATACATATAAACAGTTTGTGTCTGTTTTGGGAGTTCCATTTTTACAAGCATTCATACATGAAAAGCAATCACTAACTGCATTCAAAAAGAGGTGAAATTAGGAAGAAGCCTTTGCAGCAGACAGTGGAACATTTCTGACAGCACTTAGGCTGGGTAGCCTGGTTCACCCAGCTCTACACCACACTGCATTTTGTGCCTCACAGCCTTTAAACATCTGCATCTTCACTTTTAAGTGCTGTACTTCCCTGTACTGCTGATGTATTTTTCAGAAAGTCCAAGCAAGGCAGAACATTTGTAGCCTATCCAGGGGCCACACCATGGATAACTGGACATTTGTACACTTTCCCCACCACAGGGCTGCTAATTTCTTGCTATACCTTGAATATCTTGATCTTCACACAAGAAGATTTTGAGCCCAGCTCTGTTGCTGACTGCCTTGGTCCAGCAGCAGCAAACTCTACCCTGCCACCCCAGTAATATGAACCAAAAATAACAAAAATAGAACTCTGCTTGTACAGGTTCTGGTACAAAGCTCAGTGGAAAGATGCCTCTTTCTACAATGGCATGTAGACCAGAGCCATAATCAGCATGAGCCAAAAAGAGCTATTTGCAAAGCTAGCTATTTGGGGAATACAATCATGCAAAAACAGTCTTCCAGAAGAATGTCCTTCACACTTTCCACAAGACCAAAAAAAGTATGCATACACATATGTATGTACTTATCAAGTGCTTTTGGCATAGGAAACATTCCGATGCCATGGTGACGGGTGCTCCTGCAAAACTGTGACATAGTAGACACAGATAATGCTGAAGCCAACTAGGAAAGCAGTGCTGCTTGTGCTTACACACGCTGCAGCTATTATGAAAGGGATGAAAATTTAACTCATGAAAAAGTTCAAAATAAAAACCCCGATCCATTGTTAAACAGATTAATCAGACTCCCAGAAAGCTCATCAGGGATTGAGTTCAATCTCTACTGCAGTTATTAGTATAAGTCCTATTCAGCAATAACAAAAGACTCACCTAAACCCCTCACTCTTGGTTTACTTTGCAGTGAGACTGCTCAGGCATTTAACACGCTTAATTAAGGGGACAGGGCCAAGAGGAAGAATTTAGCTGAAGTTTATCCTGCAGCAAAACAAAACTCTTAATGGCCCTTTTTGTAACTATCAAGCCACCAGTCCCTCCTCTCCTGAGCAAGGCTGGCTGACTCCAGAGCACTTGGGCAGGAATGAGCCACAGGCCAAGACAGTCAGACAGGAGAACAGCTGAAAGAAGCCCAAGTGCAGCTAAGGCAAACCAACTGAAGGGAAACAAACTGGAGTGCACCCCAGCACAGTTCTCCATGCTGTGGGGACTGTTGGGTCCCTGCGTGCTGCTGGCTCCGTGACGCTGGGTGAGGCTGCAGGTAAGTTTTGTGTGAGACAGGTTAGAGGAGAGAAAGAGAGGAGTCTCCACAGGAGTGCTGACAGGTAAATGGAGTGCAAGAATGACAACCTGATGAGAAACAACATCCTCATTAGGTGTCAATCACGCATTCCCAAGAAACTCCCCAGCTTAGAATTAAATACGATGCTGCCGCCTCTGCATCAAAAATTGTTCAACCCATAAAAAGCACATTCCTACCTCTGTCCCTCATGACTCTCTGCAGGCCTCCTCACTCCTCTCCCCCACAGGAGTCATTTGGTTATGGAACTTTTCTAATTCCAACATTCTGCAAACTTTGCATCTCTACAGGGCAGCTCAAACACAGCTGTTTGATGCTGGAGAATAGGGCCCACCTCACGTTATGCTAGCAGTAGTGAGGGTAGGGCATTCTCACCATCACAACTGAGCTTAGTATCAGCTTAGCTGCATTGCAAAACTGCTCTGCAACCTGAGCATCATTGCATCAGGTCACTCAGGCCTCAAGACAGCATGCCAAGCACACCTATGTGCCCCTGCAGAAGGCAGAGGGAGTAACACCAACTCTCCAGTGGAATTTAATTGAATTATTCCTCCAGAAGTGCAGATTGGAACTAAATAAGAACCTCAAAACATGCCTCATTTGCTTAGGTCTCATTTAGATAAGCACAAGCTTAGAAACTCATATTGCTTGTGGAGAAACAGCTTGATGGGACCTGTGCTTCACCCACTCAGTATGTCAGGTGGGCTTTTTAATAGAGTTCCCACTCCACTCTGTAAGCCCAGGCAGGAAGGGAGATAGTGCTGCATCATCTTACTGCAGCATTTGGTAATGGGCCTGCAGAGGGCATGGAGCAGACAAGGAGCTGAGTGGCATGCACCACAAGCCCAGGGAGTAAGAACAGTTTGCATGCCTGGGACAGGCAAGAGTCACCTCCTTCTTTCAATTACTTTAGACTTCTCCACTCCAGATGAGGAGTCACTCCTGCAGAGACAAGGAGCCTGCATTCCTACTGGAAGCTTGATGCTTGAGAATCAGGTTTTACTCCTGTCACTACTTCATCACACAAAGTCAGCCACGTTCACCACATCTTCCTGCCCTCCCAGGAATGGGGATAACAGCCCCCCAGCCTGGGGCTGGGAGGGCTGAGCTGTCACCAGGCCTCTCAGCGCTCCTGGTTGCTGCAGACCTCACCCACCTTCACCCAGTGCTGCACTACCATCTTCCATCACCCAAATTCCTAATTCCCACAGATAAACAGCGGCACTTTCATCTCCAGTGGTGTTTATCTGGGACAAGTGCCAGGATATGCATTGACAGAGCACTGCTTGGGAGAGCACGAAGAGCTGAAACAGCCACCAAAAGGTTTCAAGTGATAATTAATCAGGTACAATAATAAATAATGCATATACTTTCAAGAGCTCGCTCATTTCCTGTACATCTCCCATAAATACCTAACCAGTAAAGCATGCTTTGAACAGCAGTGTATCTTCTCGTTTCTAAGCTAACTCTGTGCTATTTACTTAAAATAGAAATTCAGTAGGAAAAACTTAGGTTGAAAGGGAAAAGGATTTTGGAAGCATTTTAAATACTCAGGCCTACTCTGAACAACAAATACTTCATACAAGTGTTTACTCTTTTCTAAGTCTTTCATTATTTTAAAGTCAGATATTTTATATAGCAGTTTTAATCCCTTCAGTCAGCCAGCCTGCTGGTGAACAGCCCTCCGTATCGTACAGAAAGGTGCCAGGGCAGAGGCTCAGCAGCTACACATGCAGCACCACAGAAACCAGCATCAAGACAAAAGCCTGGCCTCAATACAGCCTGAAGTGACGGTCTCTGAAGTACAGGAGCTTTGTTTTCAAGAATTTCTAGTACAGGATTTTGAAAGCAAGAGCTGCATTTAATAAAGAAACCAGTGCAGATCACACCTAGAAAACGAAGCAGAATTGTCAAGGCCTTTGCAATAGCACCATGCTCTCCATGGCCTCTAGCACTTGCTGAAGAACAAACTGGAAATAGTCACATCATTTGGCTCTTCGTAAGGATCAGACAAGCTTCAGCCCTTCAGGCAGTGCCTGACCAATCCAGCAGGGTTCACTCATAATGCTTAGCCCTGATTCCCAGGAGAACAGTCCAGCACAGACAGAGTCAAAGATGTGCCCTACTCCAGTGCTCCTAGGGGACAGTCCTCAGTGTCCCCAGCCTCCCGCACAGCAGCAGATCCCCTCTAGCAGGACATAGGCACACAGCAGCAATCCCCCATCCCATCAGGACTGACTGGTCGTTTAAAGCTACAGATTTAGAAGGAAGTTGCCAAAAACATACCTTAATATTCCAATATGGAACCTAATCCCTTAAACTCTGGAGAGTACCTGGAGAGGTACTTTTCATTTCCAAATAAAAGTGAGTTCATGTTGTTGCCAGTGCTGTTAATCAGAGCAGCAAAGCCTCTTTTCATCAGGGAGGGCCCAGGTGACTGTTTCCAAAGGATTAGCTGTTACCACATTTAGTTCAGTAAAGGGTTTATCTCAGTCACATCCACTAAAGGCTGACTATGAAGACATTCGCCTGCTGAATTCCTGCAGGCTGACACCTCTGAGCAACCACGAGGCTCAGAGCACACCCAGGAAAAGTATGAAATAATTGCTAGGAGAAGGGAGTTTTTCCACCAGTCTCCAGCACAAAAAGCAAGGGAGAGCTCTCTGAGGGACATACCACCCAATGGGGCTCTGCAGACAAGATATGCATTGGGAAGATGGGCAGGAAAAGGCAGATTTTCAAAAGGACCCTCAGGGCAGGCACTAAGTCTTACAGAAATCTGTCTGCTAATGGTTGTAGCAGCAGCTAACAGGCATATCTGGTTGCCAAACCCATGAAAAAACATACTCCAGAGAGCCTCTGAAAATTGGATGGGTTGAAACCACTGGACTTTTGCCACCAGCTTTAATCTAGAGCACAATCAGGCTCTGCTAAACGCTGTGAGCAAGAAGCAGCGCTTAAGGAAGCAGCGGTATCTGCAGCCACCTCTCAATGGAGACAGCAAGTTAAAAATCCAGGCTCTTCTCAAGCCAGTGCAAGCTTCCAGCTGACAAAAGCAATCATGTTTTAAATCTAGGTTTGTGTGTGCTATTGTTTCCTCTGGCATTGATCAAGTATTTCAGTTCCCAACTGAATTTCCCTCGCTGCCTGCTCCATCTTCTTGAGCAATGACTCAAGTTTCACCAGTGCCAAGGAGAAACACTGAAGCTTTGGGACTGCTACCTAAACTTCTCAGCACAGCAAAGGAAAATTTATATTATCCCTCTTGCTCATAGGGGAAGCAAGCTGGGGTGTGACTGGAAAGACTTACAGAGCCACGGACGCCCAAGGATAAGAAATTCCACACAGAAGTTGCCTCCCCTGCTCCCCCGGGACTCACTGGCATCTTACACTAGCTGCCCCAGGCTGAATGGGAGGGCTCCTTGCTGCATCACAACAACACAGCTGCCTGCGGCCACAGGGAGCTCTGTAACAGCAACGTCAAGTAGTGGAGTGAAGAAGCATCAGAAAAGGACTGGAAGGAGACAGCCTGAAGATAACAGCGAGCAGGATGTCACCAGACATTTAGAAGAATGACAAAGGCAGTTTTCACAGTGAGAAGGGGTTGAGAGAAATGAGACCGAAGGATGAAAATTTCCTCGTGTTTGGCATGTTCTAAAATTAGTGCTGTAATGGATCTCATCAGCCAGCATTTATTTTCTGTTCTAAAAAACAGAATCCAAATAGGCAAGCTGCAGGTCAAGAAGTGCTTGCTTGCCTGAACAACCAGCTCTGACACAGGCAGTGATGCAAACACAAACCCAGCAATTCCATTCTTGCAGACTTCTGCAGAGGATTTTCCTAAAAGACAACACAATTTGGGGACCTGTTTTACTTGACGACAGCACAAGCCCACCAGCACAGAGAGACTCAGGAGCAAGTACTGACAGAAGTGCCTGCAGAAGTGCTCCAGGGGCTTGCTGTAGACACACAGCTGTGCAAGAGGAACTGGGGAGTTCCAAAATCATTCTGCCTGGACTCGAAGCAGCAGATTACATACTGCACAGTGGGAACCCCCTCTGTTAATCATCCTGACAGGTCTTCCTTCTGCAGCCCTGAGGAACACAGCCTACTCACCTGGCACCACACATCTGATGCAGCTGTGAAGCTGTTGAGACATCAGCACTGCCCATGTACCTCTGGAAAGTCCCCAAGATCAGCCAGGAGCGCTGATGTGATGCACCTACTGACCTGCCAAAGTTTCAGAACAAGTCCTGGATGGTGGAGCAGAGCTGGCAGCTTTGCAGCTACAAGGCGTCAGGGATATTTCAAGCAGACAGATATTTCTGTACAGAAAGCTAGAAAAAGTCACCTCCTCACTCCCCCAGCTGCCTCTCTTTGCATTATTGCTAACATGAATGTGACTCACTAAAGTCAGGTTTATATTAAACTCCCGAAACAGATTGTTGGGCTGTTATGTAAATCCAGTAGATGTTAAAATACTAGAATAAATCAGTCAAGAAGCTACCATAGCCAGCTCTCTGGAGACATCTAAGAGAAATTTTTTGTTCTTAAAAGAAGGGAAAAATGGCAAGAAACGAGCAAAAAAGAAAAAAGAAATCATGGCAACTTTCCAGGAGAGAGATGGGTGGGTGGCTGCAGGACCCCATGGGTACAAGCTGCCAACAGGCCAATCCTCCAGCTGCTGACCTGCATAGGTGAAGTTGCAGAGCACTGCCTGTACAACCCTCACATTCTGTGGCAGTAGGACAGCTGCTGTACTGTGCCACATGAAACGGCAGTGTGACCCTGGAAAGCCCAGCACAACAGCATTGATGCTGAGGTTAAAACTTCAGCTCTAACAGGCTTTAAAAATAAATAAACTTATAACTGGGTACAAAAGTGCCACTTAACATGCTGCCTGTCAGGAAGAAAACTCTGCTCCAGAAGCTACCCCTTTCCTGCAAAGCAGAGGGCATCTGCTAGAGGGAGAAGTCTCCTGCTAATGGTGACATCAGGGAACAGGCATAGAAACAAATCTGAAAATTTGCAAACAGGTATTTGTGGCAGAAACCTGACTCCAGGATTCTAAACAGCCTACAGGCCAGAACTTAGTCACAAAAATTAGCTGGCAAATAATCTGCAATAATAAGCAAAACCAGAGCACATCACCATCTGCTCACACAAATCCCCTAAGACAGAAATAAGGAACTTCCAAATTACAGTCTTCCTATTGTATCTAACTACAGATAACTGAGCCATCATATTTCAAATGCCCCTATAAAACAAAGGAAACAGGTAGAATTTAGGACCACAAACCTCAGCTGTAATTAAAGGCATATTAGATGAGCCATCACTTGAAGAGAACACACGGTTCCACTCAAGCACCTGCTCAGATTTGGAGGCTGCCACAAGGCCTGCATCCCCACATCAGTACCAAGGAGCACCCAGAGCCTGCAGGTCCCCACACAGATCAGCATGCTGCTGGGCCCATGGGACAGCCCGACACAACACACCCCAGCCTAACTGCAGGCAGAGCACATGCTCCACTTCTGCCTGCCCCAGAGATAAGGTTGTACAGCAATATAGTCACAGCACTGAAAAGACATCTCTGAGCTCTGTTTAATTAAACACAGTCTGGGAAAGTCTCTGCTTTTGTTAAACACTCTCTCAAAAGAAAAGAGAGCTGAGTAATCCACCAATGGGGAAAAACAGGCTCTTTAGCTGCAAGGTGTTATTATAGGCTTAATATCAAAATGGCTTGTTCAGCTTATAACGTTAGGCTTGAATAAACACAGCCTTGGTGAGACAGAGATACGACAGATCTACATTACAGACCCACATTAGCACCAAGGCTCACAGGGAAGGGAGTCTCCTGCCTAGAGAGGTAGGTTATTAATTTGCAACAGGTTCCAGCAGCACAAGAAAGCTAGTTAGAGAGACTGGTAGAAGAGTGCATATGCGTGCCTGTCTGTATACATGTGTGCAGCAGGCTAACAAATCCTATGCACAGCTACATGCAGACTGAGACCTTCCTCAGGACAGGGAAACCAATGGCAGCAAGTGGTCCTCTCAGGTGGGCCAGAAGCACTACAGTTAGGTGGCTGTGTGTCCTCTGGACAAGGCCTCCCAGCACTCCTCCGCCAGAGCCCTGAACACCGAGGGCACCTTTAGCAGCACTGTATGTTTGACACTAGACTTACCTCCTCACTGCTTAACCTCAATCTACTATTTCCACCCTTTCCCCTTCTCCAGAATAGAGGTGATCACATAAACACTTAGGTAAAAGGCTTTGTAGCAGCAGGTTAAGCAGTATTACTGCTACTGAGTCTGTCCTTGGGGATCCAGCCTATAACCACAGCTGCTGATGGCTCCATGCCATGCCAGCACAGCTCTGCTGGGGCCAGCAAAGCACTGCTGTCACCAGCACACTCACCTCCCCACAGGTGCAGCCAGCCACAAGCCTGCACCTGGTTCCCAAATCAGACTCCCAAGCCACTTCAAGTTCTAACAATCTGGAGCTGGAGAGAAACCACAACACTTAAGGCTTTTTTGAGAGCACTCAATAGTGAAGAATCCCTCACTTAAAGTTGAAAAACAAACCCCTTTCTGTCTTTTATTTGCTAATTAAATGCATTCATTGTATTCAGGACTCATTTTTTGTGCATAATGTTTTGCCCATCTGTTTGATTCAAAAAGAACACAGCCACCCAGCTTCATTGAGCTAATTAAATGCATTCAGCCATTGGTTAATATTCTCAAGTACTTCACAATTATTCTTCCCAGTTATTAAATCTCCTTCATGGATTTTATTTTCTGTTCTACTCCTTATTACCCAGCACCCAAGCCAAACTGCAATTGCTCAGTCAGAACATTCAGTTACCCTGTTGACTCCCTCAGCAGGAGTTGGATCCCAGGTGGGTATATTTGTGCCTCTATCTGACACTGTTCAGGTCGTCCTGACCTCCATGCACAGCATCTTCCTCTCCCTGCACAACAGGCTTCAGCTCTGCCTGTTCAGGGAAAGCTGGAGGATGAAGTGTTAGAAGGACAACATTGCAAATCCTGTTTCCAGCTGAAAACAGGCCCTCCAGGGCAGCAGTCATAGCACCAAGCCAGCCAAATTTCATAGTGTTTGGACAATGCTCTCAGAAGCGTGGTTTGATTTTCAGGTGTTCCTTTGTGGTGTCAGGAGTTGGACTCTCATCCTTGTGCATCTCTTCCAACTCAGTATATACTTTGGCTCTGTTTTATGTTTCAGGGTTTTCTGTATTAACTCTTCACATGAATTATGAAATGAAAAGATGGTCTCAGGATCAGCAATCCAATTATCTAGAGGATGCCAACTAACATCAAAAGAACAGCAGTGTGACATCACACTTTAGCCTTGCTGGCATTCCTCTGAAGACTTCCTAGGAGAACAACTAATTGATGGGGGCCCTCACCTTAACCTCTTCCCTCTCAACTCAGTCTACAATTTCCATGAGAGCTCATGACAGTATGCATCTAAAGCCTTAACCTGCTGTGAAGCATTTGAGAACAGGAGGACAAAGGCTCCAGAATCAGATGCACAGCAGAGAAGGAGACAGGAATGACAGACACACAGCAGATATATGGTTCATCATTCACAGAGGGTCTGGTTTCAGAAGGAAACTAGGTTAAAAAAAAACACCTGAAATACAATTTAAAAAAAAAAAACAACAAGAAAGCAAGTGCTGATTTACATGGTTCTGGTCCCACCTTGGGGCTCCAACTGACACCAAGATCTCCCATCTTGAGGAACTGCAAAGGACAATGAAACAGCATATCTCTATTATGGACTCATGGTTGTTCTTCCTCAACAAGCACTACGTTTGAGATGCAGGAAAGGGCATATATCCACCTTGCCCTGGTTTCTGTTTCCAACAGAGACCAATAGCAGATGCCTGGAGGCAGAGGGGAAATACGTTAACAGCTTAGAAATGAAGGAAGGGAGCTCTGCAGTTTGACACATTGCTCAGAAAGCACTTTTTATTTTTGCTGTATCTACTGGCCACACAGATGTTCAGGCAACTCCAGTACTCAGAGAATTGGAAAAGATAACTCACCCACATACCCACTGCCCCAGACAGACCTCAAGGAAGGGTCATTAGGCAGCCAACACAAATATTCTGCACAAAGAAAGAATGGAAGGGAAAAAACTGTCCTCAGTTTGCTTCTGCAACTCCAGCCCAACCTTTAATATTTGAATTCTGTCCGTTTCCTCTAAATCCATTCTTGTGGTATTACATGTAGTTACACTTCCAAGAAATCACTTGGTGGTAATTTAAATTGAAGGAGGAAGAAATTAAGAGATTGATGCAGCTGTGATTTGACATGTGCTGACCCGGGCTCTGAGGAGAACCTTAATGACATTTCCTTTAGGCCAGTCTGTTCTCTTTGTTTCACACTATAATTAGTTTTCCTTTTTAGACATCCAGGCATTGAGCCTACAAGAGAAAACTTGGCCAGGTTACTACAACTTCTCAGTAGCATGACAACAGCACCAATTAACAGAGCTAACTGCCCTACTGCATTTAGTGCTTTAAGAGAAACCAAATGGCTAACTCCAGCTCAGAGAGCATATAAACAAAGCAGGCATTAAAAAGAGAAAACTTCAGAACTGATCCCCAAAAGGTATGTGCTTTTAAGGTGGTGTTGAACTCCCCTGAAAGTCTAGCCTCAACTGGTATCTGCATAAACAAACTTGCATGTACTAGCTTTAAGGAACAGTGGGACAGAAAATCCTGTGAAGTAAGAGGACCCTCTTTTAAGGTATGATCTCCCAAGGTGTTTGCAAAACATGCAGCAACCACGGCTAACAGAACACTTAGTAGGTGAACTATACTCCCATAGCAAAAAAAAATAAAAATGCTTTCCTCCTTCCTTTGTTTCCTCTCATTTGTCTTCAAGCTCGAGGTTTCAAATATTTCTGTCACCAAGGTACACCTTGCATGCCATTTTAAGCACCCAGTTCCACAAGTCTCCAGTAGGTCTTAAAGGCACCCATAACCTTCACAACTAAGAAGAGCTGGGGCACGGACAGCACACACAGCTCCTCCTTCAGCCCTGTGAAACTCACCCAGAGTATGACAGGGAGACAGAGCTCTGAAAAGCTCCAGATGAGGGATAAGCAGCTTGCAACTTCCCCAAAGCGTTTGTGAAGTCTTACTCCGGGTAGCCTAAAAGGCCAACAGTCCCCTAACATCCCAGAAGGAAGGATTTGGGATCAGACTTAATTCCTGACTACCTGAACCCACTGCCTGCCCCAGAGACACAATCAGAATCAAAGGGAGAGCACTGAGAGCTGTGTCCGAGGCCAGAGAAAACAAGAACTGCTCTTCCACATCTCTCTCCCCATCAGCCACAGTATATCTTAACCTTTAGGTGAAAATAAAGTTGTCAAGGACTGGTTCTGACTGCGAAACAACAAAGTGCAAGTGAGGTCCACTGCACACCCCACCAGCCCCACAGGAATCAAGGAACAAGCAGGGCTAGAAATCTAACACCCACACTTTAGTCAAATTCAGGAGCACTGCAGGCTTTCAGTCAAAGATCCATACACCTGAGTAATCCATCTTTATTCAGGATGAATAAGGCTCCTATCACTAACTGCAGCCACTTCCCTAGCATAGCATTCAGGGAAATTGGTCTATACCATAGGGGTAGGAAGCACCATCCTACTCATCAATTTGGGAAGCAAGCAGCAGTCTCACAGAGAAAGTTGTCCCCTCTTAACCCAAACAGAGAAAGCAAGATGGTGTTTCATCTCATCTTCCTATCACCGTGATTTGTGCCAAAGCTGAAAAGAGCGAGAGCAGCCTTATGGCTTTATGTGAACCATAGATTTACATCCTCTAGGGAAACCACCCCCCAAAAAAGTCAATTCAGTTGCTTCTTCTTGGAATCAGCCAATACACCAGCCAACGCAGAGGATAAGAGAAGGATCCTGCTGCCTGGGAGTGACCTGCAACAGTACAGAAACACAGCAGATGGGACACCTACCCTTCAGCTCACTCCCCTCACTTCCAGGCTTCCTTTTTGTTTCCCTTACAATGTCTGCAGCTAAATGAACACGTCAGCTGAGATTTTGTTCTTAATTTGCCCCTTGGGTGTTTTGCTGACCCTACTGAGAACTATATTTAAATGTGCAATTTCCTGGCTAACTAGGCTCATTTGCAGTCCCTTCCCCCGGATGCCTGTGCGAGCCTGGCCCAGAATCCAATTAGCTACTACCACTCTTTAAATCAAAGGAATAAAAAACTCATACACAAAAAAATACAATTAAGAATTTTAATTTCATCATTTTTACAATATATCTAAATACTTAACCATTCCCATACCCTCTGGGACGTGGGCTTAAAAGACTAGAAAAATAAGTTTCCAAGGAGACTCAAGTTGCAGCCAGAACAGTTTGACAGGAGAGACTCCACCCACCCTAATCAATGCACATTTGGCTTAATGCACTGTAGAGCCAGATGCAGGCCCTACCTGGCACCCAGGAGCAGCTGCTTCCCAGCATGTGAGATACATGGCAAGCCCAACACCTTGGGTGTGAAGGAGCAGTTGTCATCCATATGGATTTACTGTGAGATGGGTCTTTCAATCAGCATCACCTCTACATCCCTAAGAGGTGTTATGGCTTCAGAGGAACAGAGATTCAAGAGAACCAAAGAGCACAGACCACCTGAGCATTCCTTCTGCACTTTGACCACAGGTCGTGGCAGCTTCAGTATGGAGAAATGTAACAAAGAGCAGCAAGACTGCAGTTCCTGCTTGCCCCAGGACAGTCACCTCCAAAAGTGAAGTCCAGAAAGTATTCAGCTAGAGACCCAGCTATTACAGGACTGATTTGCTTCTGGTGTTTGCTGATACCACACTGCTCCTTGACTAGTTTCAATAGCCACAGAATGGTCACTGCAGCAGCAGAAACATGTTTTCAGTTGCCCCAGCTTTGCAAAGGAAAGTCTTGACCCCCAAGGCCAGATAGTCCAGCTCCTGACCAGGACAGAAGGGTGCTAGGGTGCTACGTATGTTGCTTCCACTCCCACACCCTTTACAGCTCCAGCTTTTGCTTGTCACATTCCACCACTGACTGCAGTTCAGACTTCACAGTGACCTCAGAGCACCTTCAGAGTCAATTTAGGGCACACTTCTCCACACCTCCTGCCACTCAACAGTCTCTGCCCCAGCTCTTGGCTTCCTGCCCCCACGCAGAAGCTGCATGTGTCCACAAAGCCTTTGGTGAACCTCCACAGAACTGTCTAGCTGGAGGATAGGATTGTGAAGGTCAGGAAGAATCAGGCCCTGCAAGATTAGAAGTCATCAGGAGAATCCCTTTGTCTCAGAGCTGGCTGACTGCAGATGCTTCAGCCTGGACACTGGAGTTCTCAAATGCCACAAAGACACAGCCTGAAAGGTATCAGAGCTGTGGAAAGGTTCAGAAAAGGTCAGGGCTTTGGGTAAGATAAGCTGCTGCTGGAAACGCCACTTCTCAATGTCAACAAGTAAACCATGTCCGGAATAACTTTGCTACAAGGTATTAACTGAAAAGGCATGAGCAAATCGCCTTGGATGCCAGCAACTGTTCGTCCTGAACAGTGCAAGTGCCTGTACCTGCTCCTGACAACCACTGGGGCTTCACTAAGGCCCCCTCTGCCTGCCAGGAAACACACCTGGCATCAAGTTAAGTGACTGCTGAGAATTCACAGGAAAACTAAGGAACTCTTACTATCATAAGAGTCACCAAGTGATCTGCAGGTCATGAGGACAGAACAGACCCTTCAATGGGGCTCAAACCAATACACCTGTCTGGTGGCACTGACTGCAGGCAGACAGCCCTGTCAAAATGTCAAAAAAATGTCAAAATTCAAGTACGATAATGCAATTCTCTTCAATTTCCCTTCCCCACATCCCCTCCCTTTATAGGGAAGCAGCTACACATACAGAGCTGTCCATTGTCAGATACTGCAGAAAGCCATCAGCTAGTAAGAACATATACCTCAGGAAATAAAGTAAGCCATCATCTTCCCAGTGCACCTGCAATGACAGCATGCAAAGTAACTCCAGAGCTCCCCAATGTGCTAGAAGAAACCATTCTGGCAGTGAAGTGCCAGCACATTTCTAGGTTAAAAATGCTGGGGCACGAGTGGAGAAAGGGAAGGAAGGAGATGTATTGTCTTAGAGCCCACAATGAATTTAACAGCAGGGAACCATTTCAAGCAAGGAAATATTTATTCATACCTAAAGAACACTGAATATTAAAGATTCTGGGAACTCCACAAGCTCTTAATGGAATGAGACTCAGTACTTTGCAAAAGCCACAGCACACCCTTAGTGAATCCAGGAATTAATATCCAGCTCACACCAGAAATACCTGAGCATTGCAGCCATACTATCAGGAGGAGGCTAGCATACACACACCAAGCAGCCTCAGCCTTGGTAGCAGCAATGGACATGCCCTCTGTCCTGCAGGGAGAAGGGGCTTCTCCCCAGGGAAGCTGAGCAGGCACCAAGCCATGGCAGCCCAGCAACACACTGTGCTGGAGTCAAACCAAATACATTTCTGTAGCTAAGAAACTGCCCTTTGGCCTTGTAACCTTCAAGTGTTTGCAGTTCATTGACTCTGATGTACAGGCTTCAGATGTGGCAATGCCACTGATGTGGCATTTCAGGTTCAAGTTATCACCTATGCCTGACACTGTATGTGGACAACACTGGTCCCTGGAGCAAAATTTATGTTCTTAGTATGAGAAACCACGAGACAAGTAAATAGATGTTTGGAACTGCTTTACTTACACATTCATTTGGTGGCTGGAAGCATGCACCACAGAAAAACTGATTCCCATGAGCAGGGCACAACCTGATACTGCCCTTTCCACATCTGTGATTATCATTTTGGATGACCACTTTTTAGTACCTTTGAAATAGCAAGCTGAAAATTCAGATCCTTACAAAAAAAGTCCAGCCCCATTCTGCAGTCTGACTTGAAGCAATCTATCTGGCATTTAGGAATGAACTCCCAGAAATTGCTATGAATAAGTCATGCCTTTTTACTATTGCTTCAAGGCAAATTACAGGCACTGCTTACATCAATACTGTATGAGAAAGGAAAAAGCAAAAGCCTGAGTATGGAAACACACTGGAAGAGATGCCTGATCTCTGTAAAGGTACAGTAGTAATTTGGCCTGATTTGGCAGCTGAAAGCACTGAAGTTCTTGAACTCTAGCACAGGACAAAGGCAGAAAAACCTACACAGCACCTTTACATGACCCAGGCTGATTTGCAGCAATATAGAGTTCTCCCACATTTGAACAAAATATTCCTCCTCAGATGATCACACTTCCCCCCTCTCACCTCTGACAGCATTAGACAAACTGAAACCGAGGAACTTCTGACAAGTCCAGCAAATCACACACCACACATGTAGTAACCCCATCATGCAGTCCCAAGGCAGAGGCACATTTCTGTTCCCTCTTCCCTCAGCAAGTTTGCATGGCAAGCCACATTCAGGCATCTTCCACTTCCCCAGCCTTAGATGCCAAAAAACAAACAAAAATACAAAAATCTCACACCCATTTCAAGTCTGTTTTATACTCTAACTTCACAGAGCTGGGAGCCTCTGGTATTATTAACTTCTCAGTCAAGCTACCTGACAACTGTGGAAGGGGTTGTTCTGACCTCAGCACCAAAGCATCTAATCAAGCATGGGAAAACAGCAAGAGATCAGTGCATGAGTCTTCCGCCTTCACACTGCCACTCACTGTAGGCACACTTAGTACAAGGAAACACAAGTTCCCAGTTCCAGAACAAATATCACAGAACAGCAACACTCAGACAGCATTCTCAGAATCAGGTGTGAGGAAATGCCTAAATGAAGACTCGTTTAGGTGGCCAGCATACAGGCCTACAGTACTACAAACTCTACTTTTTTCTTTTTTTTTCCCCCCTATTTCTAAGCTACTGCCTTCTGTATCCAAACTACCCAAGCCCAGATTTCACTCTTTTCCTTCCAGTTTTTCCTCAATCTGATTTGCAATCATTCATAAAAGACGAAGAGGGAAGCTCTGAAGAAGCAAAGCACTTCTCCAGGGTAGCACTTGCCCTCCTCCAGGGGTAAAACCATGAATTTCCTACCACATAACATCCACCACTTTCCACATGCTGCAGCATGTGAATTCATTAGATTCATCCCAGGTTCCTGATGAGGTCACAGCTCACACATCTTGCAGCTTCTTGCCCACAAAAAGGCAAAGCCTCATGTGCTAGAGCTGTGCAAGGGGAAGGGAGAATTTGGTAGCAGACACCTGCCATGAAGCAGCAGCTATGGATTTCTTCTAGCAGGGTTCCCACTAAGCATCCCAATTTCTCTTTGAGAGCCCACATCAAAGAAGTAGATCAAACTAAGACCACCAGCCATATCTAGCACATGAGGAGGTCAGGAAACAGGAGAAAGGCTCCGTCAATTCCTGCATGCTACCACTACTATGGTGAGGAGCCACCAAAGCAGGAGCTAGTTGAGAGGAACTTGACAGCTAAAGCAGCAGCAGAACAGCACAGGAGGTGGTAACTACTCAGCCTCAGGTAAGCATGCATACACGCAGTATTCCATGAGGCTATGCTGGCACACTTTTTCCTGCTGCTGCTCAATTCCTCAGCTTTATCTATTACAGGCTATCACAACTATCTTTGGGCTTCATCAGGCTGCACCCCAGCTATTTGATCAACAGCAGTTACATCATCACCAGCTCCTCTGTGTTTTCAGGACTGTTCTTTAGAATAGAAACTGAACCACTACCTTCAGGTGGCACCCATCTTGAAGCTTTTCTTTATCGTAAAGACTGTTGTGCTGTCAAGCCCTAAGTTAATAAGGCAACACATACCTCAGTGTCTACAGAACCTTGCTGCATTCACAAAGACAGCAAGGTAAAACTGTGTTGCTCAGCTGAATCATAGGGATAACTGAGAAACATCAGCCACCAGAACAGCAGCAGGTGGCTGCACAGCACTGCTCCGACACAGCACTAAACTGCCAAATGTAGGTACTGAAGTCCAGGTCAGTAGAGTATGATTTCACACTCTTTGGTATGACTCATTTGTATCCTCACCACAGACACTAGCAGTCGTAAATCCAACACTAATGCATCCCCAGAAGGTCTTATTCAGCCCGGGCTTCCACAGCATTTCTTTACTCCTCTCTTACCCAACCCAGCTAAGCCCCTCATGTTTAACACCTCTACTACAGAGTTCAGGTCCACCTGTGAACTGAGGCTTGATGTAACCAAGGAAATCTGTAGCAGAAGGAAAATGAATCAGGATGTGTTAATACCCTACACACTAGACCAACCTTTTGCAGTTCAGTGTGTTGTGGATCTGTAGGAATTGCATCTATTTAGTACAGAGTTGAAGAGCCAGAGCAGAAATAATGCAAAGCAAGAACAACAGAGGCAAGATTCTCTCTTTTCCTTTGAAGGTAAAGAAAACGTTATCTGCACAGCTGTACAAAGCCAAGAATCTTGCCATGCACAGTGGAAGAGGGACCTAATAGTCATATGAGTATGTCATTAATGCTTTGTCCTCACAAGGTCACACAACTATGGAGCCACTTGGCTAAGAAAAACAAGCAGCCAACCCTAGAAACATAAATGGGATATTACACCAGAACCACAGGATTCAGGGAGCTGCCCTCATCCTCCCACCTTGAGAGACAACTCCGTGCTTCTGACCACTTATTTAAAAAGAAACAAAACAACAGAAAACAAGCAACACAACTCTTCCACCCCAGTTCTGCAGCAAGGACTCCAATCAAAAATCCAGGTCTTTCTGTCCGCTGAAGAGGATGGAGTATGATCCTTCTCATTCACAGTGGTGTGGGAGAACAGAGACTAACACGGAAAAGGAATCGCAGAAGGCAGCAATAAAACAAATGAGTGAGGCTTGTCAGTTTGGCTCCACTGACATCAGGGGAGTAGCTAGCTACCTCTCAACACTGGTATCAGCCAAACAGCAGGCTATGCTTCTGTGGCCTTCCTGCTTGTCTGCAGAGTGGACAGCATGGGTAAAGGAAGAGAGGAAGGACACTTTCATCTCAGAAAGGCATATATACAAGTGCTGCTCCAGCAGAGAATGGCACATCACAGCCTCACTGTTTATATTAACACCAGAATAATTAGAGCAGTCACTGTTAACTAGCTAACATCTTCACCATAAACTCTGAACAACATTGAAGAATTAATTACAGCACTTCAGAGCCTTCCCACAACGCAGCCACCAATCTACAGAAAACACTGAAACCAGCCCAGAGACAAACAGGCTAAATTAATCCCAAATGGCTTCAGGAAAAAAACCCACACAGTTCTCCCAGAAGTACTCACCCTAGAATAATGCCTGTCCAGGGCAGCAACCCAACAGAAACAAGTCCTCAGCAAACCACACCTTTATCATCAGGCATGACTCAGCTCGTGAGCTGGTTGCCATCAAAATATAAAATATAGGGATCTATTTTCAGACAGGTTCACACCCTAAACCTGAAGGTTTCTAGGATGAGCTTTCAGCTGCCATGGGACAGCCTTCCCTTTCAACTACAAGGATCAGCTCACAAAGAAGCTGTGTCCTCAAAAGGTTTTAACCTTTCAAGGGAACTTCCCCATCCAGGGAGACAAGCACATGGAAGCAGTGAAATCATTCTCCAGTGTCACATATTTGACACTTATGACAAATATTTATACTTCTCCATCTGTTTCTGTCCCTATCACTTTCGCCAAAAATAAAACTGAAGACTGCAATGGAATACAGAAATGTTTCTGAAGACTTAACCCACTCTAAGAAACATTACCAGCAAGTTTGGTTCTCAAATCCCTAAGCAAGTTAGAATAACAACTATGCAGTGTTTGACTGCACCCTGACATTAATGATAAACTTTGTCTGATGACCATATTCATATAGGTTACAGGAAAAAAAAAAGATGGAAAGGAACACCTCAGTAGCTGGAAAATAGGAAAGGCTGAGTCAGATTTCCAAATGGTTTTTTTTTGTGGAGGGTTTTTTTTTTTTTTTTGGTAGCCTGAAGTTTAATCCTGGAAAATAAGTTATATTTGTTAACTCGTGGCAGCCATAGAAACAAGACAAGCCTTCCTCAGGAACCCAAGGGCATCTCCTCACTTTGCCACATCTCCTGTGTCATCTCCAAACAAATCTGCAATTCTGGTCTAGCGTGTTTGTCCCCAACAAAAAACATTTTCCTATGATCGAGGACAATCCTTAAAGACACCACCTGTATGTCTTTAATATAACTGTACACATCTGAGAAACATCTGAGTTTCTGGAGAGACAGAAACAGGTACAAAGACCAACTTACACCCACCAACTACCACAGCAACAGCCACCCTCCCACACATCTATGAAGCCACTGATGTTTCTTTCTATTTTTACCTTCCAGAATGGTATCCCATCCCAATTTACCAGTTATCAGGAATTCTCTTAAGCACTTCAGGCAGTTTTCTCCAAGCATGTTAAGCCTAACCACTGTTTTAATTAAAATCACATGCTTAACTGCATTATTTGACTTGATATCATTCATTTTTCCACTGTACTCAGCTCTTTGATGCTTTATCATAAAGATTACTACTTCAGATCTGCCACAATGACTGAGTTATGTCAGCAGTTGCTTCTATACACTTCAATCATCCTTACTGCTTTTACAGTCAAATACCCACATTCATTTAACTGCATATTAGATGACTGGGTCACCTGCACATCAAACACTTGCTACAGGATGTCACTTGCTTTGAGAAGCTAGTGACATAAAATGATATCAGAGAAGAGGAATTTAAAGCTACAAAGAAAAGAAGGTAAGCAAAAGAACCTTGGTGAGGGCTACTGTCTGCCTATTTTTCCTGAGATGTATTTGCTTTCTTATTTTTGAAGGCATAAGCCAGTATCTTCTAACTTTATCAAATTTATATCACATGCAACCCAGGCCTTGCTTTTGACAAGTAGCTGAATGGGTAACTTGCCTCCTCACCGTCCCTCAGTAAACTGGCTGCACTGCCTGCATCCTCCAACTGTCAAACTTCAGCAGCAGTGTAGGGCTGGGAAGCAGCCAGCATCTGCCAAAGTATAAATTAGAGAGATGGTCCAGAGTCACACAGAAGCAGCATTTGCTCACCTTCACACAGGCATCAAGAAGAGCTGCTACTCAAAGTGGCCTCTGCTACTGACTTCAAGTAAGCCATTCTTCCCTCCCATCATTTGTATGCTTACACTGCCTGCATGCATGTAAGCAGAACCTGCCTCCCCCTGCAACCACTGTTTGCTGGTACTTTGAGATCAGCTGAACAGATCCATATACTCTTCTCCTGTCCATCAGCTACCTGCA
Organism: Odontophorus gujanensis; assembly: GCA_013399175.1. NCBI lineage: Eukaryota > Metazoa > Chordata > Aves > Galliformes > Odontophoridae > Odontophorus > Odontophorus gujanensis. The sequence goes on along the minus strand of VXAB01005599.1, from coordinate 55,424 downwards.
CTTCACAGCAGCAATGGGCAGGCTCTCCCCAGGCATCTTCTCAAGGCAGAGTAATCACACATACTGATTTCAGATGTTATCGAGCTAACTGCCTTCTACAACTCCAAAGAACACAAACCTCACTCTGAGCTCTCCACTAACACATGTCCCTTCCCCTTGAGTAGGGCAGCATGCACTGATTTGCACCAGATTTATCCTCTCATACAGGCAGAGACTTACTCTGGAGACTTTGAAGCCATCCAGCTCCCCCAGCTTTTATGGTAGCTTTTCCTGAAGCTTCTTATAAAAGTTCCTCCTTTTCCTGCTCCAGGAGAGCAGGGAGTCGTAAAGGCACTTTCAAGGTCAGCACTGATACTGCCCAGGAGGCTGGCACAAACAACTGGGTTAATACAACCTTATAATACAAACACCAGCAAGAGACAGTACTCTGACAAGCAGACTCTCAGCTGAAGCACCAAGTGGCAAGCTCAGCATAGTGCCACCTCTTCAAACCCCGCTAATGCCTAACCACACAAGCTCCAGTGGTGACTGCTATTCAAACAGCACTTCTTCACAGCAACCACAACATTGCTACACTGCCCTTTTAAATATTTCCTCTGCTGCAGCAGAACCAGAATTCCACCAGAACTAGCAGCAGCTGTACAACTGCAAAGGAGATTACTGCACGCATACGGTTTGAGAGAAAGTATCTTCAAAGCATCCACCACAGTGCTGCAATACTGCACTGCAAAGGGAAGACAAGCTGAATAATATTCTTCCAATGCCTGGGCCAGCACTTCAGTCAGATCTGCATGATCTGGGTCTCATAGGTCTGCAGTTCTCCCCCACTTCAGCCTGCTCAGTTCCATCAGCTATTGATCTAACTATAAAAATGCAAAAGCCATGCATACAGATGACTGCTGCTGCTCCCCACCCAGAACCTCCCATTCCTTTATGCAGAGAAATTAAGTTAGTCAGACTGCACATAAACACACTGCCTGCAGTGTTACCAGCGGCACACTGAGTAGGAACAAGGACTGGTTTTACATGGGGTATATAATATTTATCACTGAAGACAAATGTCCCACAACTTTCTTAAAATATGTCAAGCCCTTAAGGAACGCCTCCTCCTCACAGCATATCAAGATGCTTTCCCTCTTAGAAAAAGTGGGGACTTTGGTTGAGATCTGTGTGCACGCAAGCAGGATTCAGCACCCTCGTACTCACCGAGCTGGCAGCTGCAGAGTGGCACACAGTCAAGCAGGGACCCCTCCTCTTCTGTTTTCTCATCTGTACCTAAAAAGAAAGAACATGAGACTCTTCCTTTGATCTCTGCGCCAGTGTTTCATTCAGAGATTCAGGAGCATGATAATATTTTATTAGCTTAAAGGAAAAAAATAAAAAGCTTCTGTGGAAGGAAGAAGCTCACAGCCAAGCCCTGTACTGCAGGCTGACCAGTTGCCCACTGCAGATACCTCCCAAGAGGCCCTGGGGATGAGAAACTCCACAATCCCTTCCAGCAAAAATAAGCTGGTCTTCGAAAACCTGTTAGTGCAAGAACTTTATGTCAGGCAAAGACAATCAGCACTTAAAGAACACCTAATTAGGAGCACTGGCTCTGAAACCCATGGTAGAAGTAAGGTACCAATAAGCGATGTGAAACACATCATTACACTCCGAGGCAATACTGGGGTAGTCGAGAACTCAAGACACAGGTCCCCTTCACATCTCAGCTCCAGAAGGGACTGAATGAGCTCAAAGAGCAGCTAATTGGTGCCAGGTGCTGTCCTACGAATACGTGCCACACACCAGTGACCAACTCCGAGTACACCAGCTCCAGCCAACAAGACATACCCCAAAAGCAACGAGACAAAACAGCTCCAGAAACAGTCACCCCAGGCAGCAGCAAGCACAAAGCAACCAGCACGCAGCCACTGAGCACCTACAGAAGCTTAGAGCCTAGCTTCCACCCTGCATTAATAACATGCCTGAACTCCTCGCCGGAATGATAAGAGCCCGGTGCTGGTTGCTAAGACCCGGCCTGGAAGCTAAAGGAACGCTCTGGGAAAAGCAGATGGTCGCGGTGCCGGGAGCTCGGCCCTGCTCAGCCGAGCTTTCCCTTCCAGCGCTCCTCTCTCCGCTTTCCTCATCCGCTCGCAGCAGCAGCGCCGGAGCAGCCCGCGTCAGACAGGAAAGAAGTTCACACCTCATCGGGAGCGGCAGCGAGCGGAACTTGGGAAGCGCGGAGCCCGACACACCGCTCGCAAACCCGGCTTTCGGAAGCGGGGTTACCTTCCCCCCTTCGTTTCTTCCCGCAGCAGCGCCCGGAGCCCCGCCGGCCGCTCCCGCGCACAGCCCCCGGGACACCGCCAGCGGGGGCGGCCCCGCACCTGCCTCAGCCCGGTCTCAGGCCTACGAGGCGGCCCCGCGGGGCTCCTCACGCCGCAGCAGCAACGGACGCAGCGCGAACGCCGCTGAAGGGATCCGGCTCCTGGGCGCGCTCCCGCCCGCTCACCTGCGCTCGGCCGCGCGCCGCTCCGCTGCAACGTGCCGCTGTTTGCAGCGCCCGGCCAAACTCCCCGGCACGCGCCGCCCCCGCGGCCGCCCGCCCTCCATTGGCCGCGCGGGGCCGGAGCCCCCCGCCCGCTGCCTGCTAATAACCTCCCGCGCGCGCGCGCGCTCCTATTGGCTCGCGGCGGCCGTGAGGGGAGCTGAGGTTGTGAGCCGCGATGCATCAGGCGGGCGCGTCCTGCACAAGAGTGCTTTGCTGCTGCGTGGGTCACGTGCGGCTTTTCCACGCTCGCTGTGCGTGCAAGGGTTCGTCCAAAGTCAGTGCCCTCTCGCTTCCACCTGAAGTCAGATCTGGCTGTCAAAGTGATTTTGAACGGGATTCTTAAATTTCCCATCAAACCTCTGAGGACTTGTTTGCTTATTGTTAGTCTTTACATCGGCTTCTTAGCCATTTTAATGGGTCCCATTGTGTGACTACAACTTTTTCTGTCCTTAATTCATTTTGCAAGAACAAAACAGAGTTAAAAAATAAATCAGACTGTTTGCTCTTTAACCAGCAAGCGAAAAATCAGATACGTGTGGTTGCAAGCTTGATTATTAAAGAATTCTTGCACCCAGTTAAATGATTCCTATGTTAGAAACCTAGAAAGGTTCATCAGACAGAAAACCCAGAGGAGAACATTCTCCACTGAAACACCGGGGCAGAGAAGAACTCTTGGATCTGGTGAAAGCAATGTGATGTGAATGAGAGGGAGGTTGGTACGACCTGCTAGATTCTAGTTCTTACTATTGGCAGTGTCATGGTTAGTCCCTTTCAAACATGAATGATGCGCTGAGGGCATGGTTTCTGAAAGGAGGCAGCTGGGTTTTCCACCCTTGGATAAATCACCTGGCCCTTCCAGGCCATGTTTAGTCTCTGCTGAAGGCAGTGAAGCTGCTGTAGAGGGGCATCCTTGTGGCAGTTTTGGGTCCAGAAGTGGCTTAGGTCTGTGTTCATGGTACCATGCCCTTTGAGGAAGGCAGCAGTTTCAGGATCACACTGAAGAATGCTCTCATTTCTTCAGTGCCCTTGGGGTTGTCTTTGCAGGGCTGGTTGCCCATGGAGGAGGCAGCTCGGGGCTGCAGACTTGCTGGGTTCATTCCAACTCAAACAAAGGCAAGGAGGAATCATTTCAAAATCCTGGCGCTGTCTCTGCTGCTCGTCATCAACTCTCATTCCAATCTCAGTTCTGGAGCTATCTCCAATTCCAAACAAAAAAAAAGGCCTATGCAGCAATGGTACCCATCTCATCTCCATGGTCTGTAGCACAGCTCCCTGCATGCACAGTTATGCAGCTGGGTTTTGAATCCCTGGCATCCTGCTCTGAAAGATTCAGACGTATAAAGATAAAAACCCCACTTCACAGGGACATCCAGTTTAAGCAGCAGGTTCTTGCTCATACAGGTGCAGCTTAGTTTCCTTACAGTAAGGAAACGTTCAGCCTCCAGTTCTTCATAGCATCACTACTGCCAGGAAATATTTTCAGGGGTTTCAGAAATCATTTGGGCCGTAACTCTGTGAAGCCATAAAACAGAGAAGAGCCGTGCTTCGTCCTGTCAGCTGGAGTGATCCCAGTTCACCACCACTGAGGAGCTGCTCGACTGACTTCAGGGCTGCTATATTCAGAATCCATTTGGCCACTTCTGACTTTTATGCTTTCTAAAATTAGCCAATAAAAGCAATTAGAAATAGATAACAGAAGGAGAGAGTACTTCGCCAGTGAAAGAAAATAGCGTGGCATAATTTGGAGCTGGCAGCAGCAAAAATGAGCTGTACCAACCTGCTGCCACTGGGAGTATGAGTGCAGGCACAGCTGCAGATGTCTAACGTGGAAACAGCAGAGAGGGACCTTTCCCCACACAGCTCAATCTGGCCTGAGAATGTGTTAGGACAGCAGGAAAAAAAAACATCTCTGAGTACTGGGAGGACATAAATGCTGCTGTCAATCCCACAATTGTGTCAGCCAGAGGATTTATCCAACTGCAAAATTCCATGTCAAGAGAGGAAGGGAATGAGTGTAACCAGAAAATCCAAAGTGTCTGAGCTGGAGGACTGCGTTAAATATACAAGGGAGCCCACTGTGCCAAAGAAGGAATGAGTGGGTTCAGAGATAGAAGAGGTTGTGCAAAAAACAATGGTCATCTCTTCTTCAGCACTACTTGTTTTCAGATTGCATTGTTACCATGTCTAGAAGCACCAGGTGGAAACCATGGCCCCACTGTGTGCAAACGTAATGATTAAATGTTGCCAACTCTGCAGAGGCTGAAATATCATTCCCCATCTCTGCAGAATCACTAACCAGTATAATTATTGCAGAAGTTTTTCTGCTATATCTGTATTTTATTTATTCTGGAGTAACCAAGCCTGAGGGGAAGAAAGTTAGATTCATTTCAGCTCCCACCTGGTAACTTTCACCAGCAGTATTAATTGCTCAGAGGCAGAATCTGCTCAGTACATCTTCATTCACATTCACAAATTGTGCTTCAATTTCCTTTTTCCATGGGAATAGAAACTGCACTCCTGGCTTGCTCCACTCATCGAACAACCATGAAAGGCACAGGAGTGCTGTCCTGGGAGCATTGTACTTCCAGTGTCACACACAAGGCCTTGTTGGTCCTGTTTGTAATGATTAGAGACTAGCTGGAGAAGGTTTTTGTTTTGTTTTTCTTTTCTTGTGTGTTTTCTGTCTGAAAGGGCTGGAGACAGTATTTAATTGTTTAAGAATTACTTTTCTGTCAGCAAGTGGGTGCAGGCAAGCAGCTTGTGTTGTTGGAGGAATTCAAATTGCACCACATCATGCTGCTGCGGGCTGGAGCAACTGGGGAGTGAAAGCAAAGCTGAGCATCCCCAAGGATTGTGTATCTTCAAATGCAACTGAGGAGATGGAAATAAACCCCTCCTGTGATTCTTAAAGCAGTTCTGAGACTATTAGGGATCTCAGCTCAGAGATTGTGAATGGGATCGTTTACAAAGAGCATTTTCCTGATTTCCTATTCAGTGTTTAATAATTCCAAGGTAAGAGTTGAGGTTTTACATTGCAAGCGACTTGACAGATTAAGGGGGCAGAAACCATCCCCTGCTCCACTTGTAGTGCTGCCTGCAGGTTGATCGTGCCTGAGTGGGTGCAGAGGTTAACCTGAGCACTCCTGCTTTGCTGTCTCTGTCTTTGGCAGCTGAATGTTGCCAGGCAGAGCTGAGCTGCGGTCTGCCAGACCCCTCTGCTGGCTGCGGCGTGCTGAGGACTATGCTGCACTGCGCGTTGTGTGATGCCAGCATGGAGGATCAACACCGCTGAACTCAGCCTCATCTCTGCCCCACCACTACAAGCACCTGGCATTTCTCTTACAGGACAGCAACAGTATCAAAAAAAATAAAAGAAAAGAAAAGGAACCAATTGGATAATCCTAAACAAAGACTTTGATGCTGAGGCACTTTTCTCAGAGCAGATAAGCTCCCTGCTGGGAGTGTACTGCTAGATGTGAAGTTTGCCGAGCTTGTGGACAAATTCCATGGCCTCTGTGTTCCATAGGAACCACTGCACCTGCTCACCATCCTGCCATATCACAGCCATGGGTTCAGCATCCCTACAGCTTCTGCTGCACCCCGAGTTGCTGGCAGATCCTGATGTACAGACAGGGGCTGTTCAGGGTGATTCTGCAGCTGGGTGCGAGGAGCTGAGAAGGGCAGCAGCAGCAGCAGGGCTGGCACAGGGCAGCAGCTCCAGATGGCTCCCTGCCAGCCGGCCTGTCTGAGACGGAAACCCCAGTGAGAAGGCTGATAACAATCCACGCCCATGGTCAGAAACCCAGTGGCCCCTCATGGGAGGGCAGAGCCCAGGGGAGTCCGCACCAAGTCCATGGTGGAGGCTCCATGCTCTAACCCGCTCTGCCCTCACAAACTCCCTGGTTCCAAGAAGCACTGCACACCCTGTGCCCTGCCTGGGGCAAGTATGGGCACTGCGAAAGGATGTAGTAGAAAAACTAAAGGTTTATTTATCTTTTTTAATAAAATACATTCTTACAAAATAACTCTTTCTGTCCCATGCTGAGGGACTGAGCATGGTTCCCACTGGCTCTCCTTCCACCCCCTCTCCTCAATCTGGATCTGCCCAAGGCTGCAGGGGCTTGGGGTGCAGGATACCCCGGCACAGGTGCACACCCCACACAAGGCTGGTGGAGGTCCTGTGGGTGCCTTAGTGAGTGCAGGTCCCCAGTGGTCTGTGCAGGTGCCATCCACCCCAGCATCACAGCAAGCTCTGCACACAGCATTCCTGCGAGCCGAAATTGGACGCTGCTCCTGCTGCCTTGAGGCTGGTGATGGGGATGATGACCGTGTTTTGGAAGAGGAAGATAGGAGGAAGAGGGTGCTGGTCTGTCAAAGTGTGGATTCTGGAGAGAAAGGGGCATGGTGGTTTTGGGTGTCCTGTCCCCACAGCTGTTTCCCTTCCCAGGGCTACCCCTAAGACCTGTCACCCCGCTCACCTCTCACTGCGTGTTGTCCATCTCCTTCCCCTTCTTATGTGACTTCGACTAGGGGTTAAACAAGAGAGAACGGTGATGCTTTTACAGAACTCCCCCCAGGGGAACTCCTAAACTCTGACATATGAGATGAATTTGAGGGGATCTGTTCTCACATCCTATGAAAGGACATGGAACATTTCATGGCCATGGAGATGTTCTGAGAAAGTGATTTTGGAGCATCATTTTGAAGAAGATACAGGGGCTCTGGGTTCCCACCTCTCAGGACAGTGCCGGGGTGCTCCTGAATGCACACACCCTCACTCACCCACCCAAGGGAGGGACATGCATGTACTCACAGGCTCCTGTTCTGCGTACTTGAACTTCTTCTGCTTGTAGTAGTCCCGTCCTTGGAGAAAATGCAGCAGGAGCAGGTCACAGAGAACAGAGGCCTTGAAGCAAATCGTAGGCAGGGTTGGGGTTGCCCTCCAGGTCACCATGACCCCTATGCTTCTAACGTGTCCCAGTTTGCCCTATGAACTGGGATCACTTCTGCTTCTAGATGCTGAAGAGCACACAGCCTCCAAAAGCCAGTTTAGAACGTTTAGGACAGAAGTGTGCTGGATCTGATACTGGGCAATTTAAGCTGTCAGAATTGATGTGCATTTAGGTACATGCAGTACACACACCCTTAGGATCATGCAGAAGTCTTTTGTGTGTTGCATCAGGATCCCAGGATGCTCTGTAGGATGGCTCTCTCCACAGCGGGAATGGGGGCATGGGGTGACCTCCTTCTCCTGTGCCCAACCCCTGGGTGCCACAGCTATGTGATATGAAGTGATATGAAGGTTGGAAACATCCAAACTTACCACTCCAAAAATACCAATCCCAGAGCCAATTGTGGTCATGGTGGGGATGATATCGAATTTGCCTGCCTGCATAAAATGAGACAGACGTGGTGTTGTGTGACAATGGGCTCACTGAGGAAAAGCTGTGACAACTCCAGGTAAGGCTCAGCTAAACAACCTGGCATCAATTCCCACTGAAGAGTTCACCACTGCTCAGAGGAACAAAAGCTGGGTAAGGACTGTTTTTAAGTATACTGGTCAGACGAAAGAACATGGTTGGTTTGGGTTTAGGCACATAAATTGAAATTATTTTGCTTCCTATATTTGTAACTAAATGAAGAAGGGACACCCTTTAAATACTGCCAGTGGGAGCACCACAAGGAGAACCCTTACCTTGCCGTTCACCAGGATGTCGAATCGGATCCCAAACACCTTGTACAGCGTTCTCTTTTCCATCCCATCTTCTCTGTAGTATTTGCCATATCTGCCCCATTAGAAGGGGTGTGTGAATGGTTTACTTTGGTGTATACAAACCCCTGAATCCCCATGGCACTGGGACATGGGGCAGGGTTTCTGCCATCCATTGGGTGCTGTGGGATCCCCAAAACCATCACCTCCAGCTTCTGCTTGTAGGATGAGTGCCCTCACCTGAAGTTGAAGCCTGGTGAAACATTACTGTCATCATTGTACAGGCCGTGGAACTGGTAAACGGGTTTGCAGTGCCGGACAGGCCAGTCGAGGTCACAGTTCCAGTCAATGGTGATGCCCACCACACCGCCCTGCAGCCGAGACAGCGGTCACTGGGGCTGCACTTATGACCACTCCATACCTTCTTGTTCCTGATCATTGTGTGAAGCCCAAGGAATAATTCAGTGGTTGGCAACTGCCCACGGCAGGAACGGCCTGTCCTTTCCTGATTTTGCCCTTGAGCTTTGCCGCTGGTTTAACCTCACTGCATCAAGGCATTACATTAAATGGCTTACATTTAGATTTAAATTAGAAGAAGGCTACATCCAAAGAGATTCACTGTATGTTAGGCATTTAATTCAGGTGCTGCTGTGCAGCCCCGGGGAAAGCACATCCCTTGTCCAGCAACTAATATCCTCTCCCCATGGCTGCAGGAGCCAGCAGCAGAATCTTCCTTACCTTCACAGCCAGCATGCTGAAATTTTGACCTGATTCCTTCACGACATATCCCAGGTCAAACACAGGGCACAAGGGGTCAGTGACTTTGTGGTATGTGCACTTCTTCAGGTACTGCGTGGTGACGCTCTCCACTAAGTTGCGCCTGGGAATGACAGAAGAGCAAAAAGGAGTCAGAAGATCTGAATTGTTTTGATGGTGACGGAGTTCCAGAGGTGCCTGTTCCCACACACTGCTCCAGCTCATAGATAACATCCCACAGCATCCATAGCAATTCTTTGCCATCTCCTCTAGAGGGGATAAGGAGACCAGAAGATGCCTTGCACGCCACTCAGCTCTGACCTTCCTCCCCAGAACAGCCTTTCCATGAAGCCTCCTGATCCAGCTGGTTCTGCAAGCATCATGCTTTGGCCAGCCTCATCCCATCCCATTCTGCTCAGCACTTAATTAGCAGCAGTGATCAAAGACAGGAAGTCCCCTCATGACCCCAGCTGACTGTGGCTGCTCTTGCCTCCCAGAATCTGCTGTCCCCTGCTATGCCTCGCTCACGCAGCCCTGGTCACTGCCCCTGCAGAGCGGGGACATGACCGGCTTAGCGAGGAATTTGCCATGCTCAGCACAAATATCTTCTCCTACTTTACTCCAAATCAGATATGTGATTAGCAGCATCACAAATCCCTTTACATGCGTCCTGGCATGTGTGTCTGACCCCACATCCTGCTGCTGTGCATTTTTGGGGCAGTAATCTCATCCTGACTGCTCACACTGCACTGCCACATGCAATGTTTTACTGCTTTCTTATGGGGAAAAATAGGGAGAAGGGAAGGGAAGGGAATGGATTAACTTCAATAGCTCCCTTTTCTGCAGCCACTGGCTAAGCTGAGATAGGTGTGAAAGGGAAATGTTCATCTCCATCAGCTCATCTAGATGGATGTGGCAGTCTGTCCATCCTAAACTGGCATGTAGGAGATGCCATCCTCTACACAGGCAGCTGCACTCATGGCTTCCCCCCGGGGCCATGGCCAAGCAAAACTCCTCCCCCAGGTCAGCCTTACCTGGACACCTTGAACTTGGGGAAGGTGATGCTGTTCTTGATAAACATGGTGAACTTCTCCGCTTCTGACAACAGGGCAGGGCTGAAAAACACAAGTGTGGGCACATGTCCACAGCAAGGGGGAAAAGGACTCTGTGTGTGCCGGAAGGTGCTTCATGGTGGTCCATGGAGATGGGAGGTGGAGCTCGTGGCAGAGCACGATGTTACTGTGAGGGCAGAGAGAACAGAGCGGGGCCACAGGGCCATGTGCAGAGCCCAAGATTGCTCTGCTGACCCCAGCAGGGTGGGAAATAGGGCAGCAGCATCTCTGCTTACTTGGGGACGTGGTAGTCAACTTCAACAGGGCACCAGCCGAAGATTTCACAGGTCTTCACTGAAGTGTTGAAATTAACACATTTGCCTGTCATGATTCCTGTGGGATAGAGATGTCTGCTCGCATCCCTGAACACTGGGGAACCCAGCTTAGTGCTGGGATTTATGGGGTCTGGCTGGAGTTCCAGCTCTGCCAGAGGTGTCCAAAACACGACATACTCAGTTCTTTGGTGCCTCTTTATAAAAACAGCAATTAATTGTGACCAGTCAGATGCTGGAAAGCTATCACTTTGGGGAAAACATCGAATTGCCTTGACTAATTTTGTTAGAAAGAGTTTTTACAGCTCAACCATCATTTGGAAGAGGAAAGTTGGACCTGCCCCAGTGGGACCCCCTCCTGGGATGCTGCACCACAGCAGCAGGTGACCATACCTTGTCCCTGGCGGCTGTATGTCCCCTTACTGCAGTCGCTGTCCTGGCTGCAGAGACCAGCATCTGGCAGCTGTTTGGAGAAAGGCACTGAGCATTGTGTCCCAGCCTCACACCTGCGCTTTCTGTCTGTTTGTCCCATCCTGGGGACAGAACATGTTCATACACCTCTTCCCAGTCACTTCCAACGTAAACAGGGCAAAGAGGAGGAAATTTTCATTTTCATCTCCTCGCTGTCAAAATTACTTCCTCAGTGCCACTGCCACAACCACCCCATTACAGAAGCTGTGACCAACGAAGGAAGCCAGCATGTTTACCTCAGGGCAGGTTCCTTGTTTCTGTCCAGGGGTGATAATGAAGTTGGTCATCACCACAAAAGAACTGTCCCCCTGCAGAGACACAGCCAAGGAGCCGATGAGTGGCATGGTGTTTTTTGGTGGTTCCCCTACAGAGAAACTTGTCCTGGTGGACCAGGGGACACCAAAACCACCAGGGTCTGGCCGGGCAGGAGGCTTCTTCCTCCTCAAACATTGTTCTCCTTGGGGTGCTGTGGTGCCACAAGCCCCAGGGATAGCACAGGACCTTTTCTTCCAAAAGTGCTTGTCTGGAGGTATTACTGGAGCTTCGATCCTTGGTTAGATGGCATCAAGCATGCCCCATCAATGCAGGAGGTTGTTGTGGGACCCTCCTGCTTTGCACCATGGAAAGCCCACATGGTGCACGGGGATCCTGGTTGGGGTGACAGCAGCTGTCAGCCTTTCCTGCCCCCTTACCTGGGGTGGGAAGACATAATCCACCACGTCCCAGATGTGTGGACCCAAGCTGCTCTCGTTGGTCAGCGTCAGGCCCTTGAGCTTCACTGACACAGAGCTGATGATGCTGTCCTGTGTCTGGTAGCCCTTCTCATAGAGGAAAACCCACCTGTGTGGGAAAAGGCAACTGGGTGAGGATGGCAGTGTGAGTACACGATGCAGCCTGGGACAGGACAAGATGGGGGACATGATGGGGGATGAGGGCAGATGCCATAGGCACAGGTACCATCAGCAGGGAGGATGTTCCCCAAATTCCCTCTTGCTGGAGCTCTTCCACTCTGTGCTCGAGGCATATGCTATAGCTACAGGATCTGACCCTTGCCTCAGGCTCATTTAATTTGGAATGTGGGGTGCATGTCATGGCTGTAGGCACACAAAGGCATACGGAGCAGGATCCATAGGCATTTGGGATTAAAGTTTATGGTGAGTTTGCACCAAAGGCTGCAGGATGCCTACATCTCCTGGTTGGAGGCTGAGGCCAGCTCCTGGCACTTTTTAACCCAGGGCATAAACAAGCTGCCACTGGATTCGCTCTGACTCGGGGAGACTATAAACACGGGCAGGCGACCATTCTGGGTAGTGTTCCTGGCACTAAAAAAGGAGCGGTCTGGTTTTCGTCCCCGCCTGGAGCTATGCCCTGTGGCTGCCGGCCCTTCTGGGGACATCATGGGGGTGATGCTTTCCAGCGTGCCCTGAGACAAGGGAGCAGCACCCAAGGATGGAAGCAGAAATCCACGCACGGCTGAAGAACTCACCGTTTTCACTCCAAACTATATTGGGCTGTACAGTTTATACCGGGCATCTTTTCCTAGCTGTGGGCTGGGAGCTGGGCAGAGCTCTGTTTGCCTCCACCATGCACGCACACACAGTGTCTCCTCAGGCAGGGAGAAGAGGCATCAAGCATGGAGCTGCAGGAGGTGCCAGACCTTCCTCCATGCCCACGTCCCCGCTGATGGCATTCCAGCAGCCAGCATCCTCCTCTGTCCCTGGGCATCACTTCCCAAAGCGTTGGTATTTTGTTCTCTCCCTGCTGCCCCGCCCACTTTTAGCTGTGTTGCTTAAGCTGCAGTTCCTTAGGCAATCCTGTGGTGGGCAACTGCCCCTATGTGTTCACCACTCGCCTGCAGTTTGAGCTGAGGTCCTGGTGAGCTGAGCCAGGCAGGAGCATCCACCCCACGAAGGACAGCCTTGGGGTGCTCCTCCCAAATTCCAGGGACAGTGAGGAGAGACCACAATGGGCACTGCTGCTCCCGGGCACTCTGGGCTTGCTCTGAGCTCCATGTCCAACAAATACTCACTTTTCCCCACTTCTTACTCTACTTTTCCCATGTACTAATCTCCCCCATCTATACAAACCTCTCACAGGGATCCTTCCTGGCCGCAGGTGCTGCTCTCCAGCCCATTAGTGCACAGCAGTGATTCTTGCATCATTCCCCACTCTTGTGCCCTGTAACACAGCACTTTGCGCTGGCAAATCCCCGTTGCAGGAAGGATTCTGATGGCTGGAGCCAGCCCTGGGCAGCCTTACCAACCCCAGGGCACCCGNGTGTTCCTGGCACTAAAAAAGGAGCGGTCTGGTTTTCGTCCCCGCCTGGAGCTATGCCCTGTGGCTGCCGGCCCTTCTGGGGACATCATGGGGGTGATGCTTTCCAGCGTGCCCTGAGACAAGGGAGCAGCACCCAAGGATGGAAGCAGAAATCCACGCACGGCTGAAGAACTCACCGTTTTCACTCCAAACTATATTGGGCTGTACAGTTTATACCGGGCATCTTTTCCTAGCTGTGGGCTGGGAGCTGGGCAGAGCTCTGTTTGCCTCCACCCTGCACGCACACACAGTGTCTCCTCAGGCAGGGAGAAGAGGCATCAAGCATGGAGCTGCAGGAGGTGCCAGACCTTCCTCCATGCCCACGTCCCGCTGATGGCATTCCAGCAGCCAGCATCCTCCTCTGTCCCTAGGCATCACTTCCCAAAGCGTTGGTATTTTGTTCTCTCCCTGCTGCCCCGCCCACTTTTAGCTGTGTTGCTTAAGCTGCAGTTCCTTAGGCAATCCTGTGGTGGGCAACTGCCCCTATGTGTTCACCACTCGCCTGCAGTTTGAGCTGAGGTCCTGGTGAGCTGAGCCAGGCAGGAGCATCCACCCCACGAAGGACAGCCTTGGGGTGCTCCTCCCAAATTCCAGGGACAGTGAGGAGAGACCACAATGGGCACTGCTGCTCCCGGGCACTCTGGGCTTGCTCTGAGCTCCATGTCCAACAAATACTCACTTTTCCCCACTTCTTACTCTACTTTTCCCATGTACTAATCTCCCCCATCTATACAAACCTCTCACAGGGATCCTTCCTGGCCGCAGGTGCTGCTCTCCAGCCCATTAGTGCACAGCAGTGATTCTTGCATCATTCCCCACTCTTGTGCCCTGTAACACAGCACTTTGCGCTGGCAAATCCCCGTTGCAGGAAGGATTCTGATGGCTGGAGCCAGCCCTGGGCAGCCTTACCAACCCCAGGGCACCCGAGAATATGTGTCCTCACTTTGTTCCAGCCCACCTGCCCCTTCCGTGCCCTGTTTTTAAGCTGCTCTTGGAGCTGCCTCCTACAAGCAAAGGAAAACAAGGCCCTGGAGTGTGGCCCCCAGCAGCCAGGGAGGGCACAGGGAAATTTATGATCCTGTCTGCAGCCGCTTGGGGCTCATAAATCACCGCGCTGGCCCCGGCTGCTTCTCATTTCATATGAAGGAAAATAAAAATAACAACAGATTCTCAGGCCGGCAGCCAGCAGCTAGAGAGGAGCAGAGGGCGGCTCAGCGAGCGCTGGGCTGGGCAGGGCTCGTGGCTCTGCTGGGATGGGAAGGATGTGGGGAGCAGCCCCACAGCACGGGGCGACCACGATACGGGGATGCAATGCCGTCACCATTAACCCCCCCATGTTGGGATATGGGGGTGATGGGAACCTCCTTCCTCTCTCCGTTCCTTTTTCTCGTTTAGGAAAGCAAGCTCACCCTATGATGTACGCCAGGACGATGAGCTGGATCAGCCGGAAGGTCAGTCCCACCTTCTTGTTCCTCACCAGCACCATGCGGGGGGTGTCATACTCGAAGAGGAACGAGGACACCTTGTCCATGCATCGCTGCCCCATGGCCACGCTGGGGCTGTGCTGCTGGCCCCAGTGCCTGCTACCGCCACGTGGCTTGGGCTATGCCTGCCGTCACTCCTCTGTTTGCAGAAGGATTAAAAAAATAACTAGAATGATAAGGATAAAAAAAAAAAATGCTATCAGTGGTGCTGTGTGCTCAGCTGGGCTGCCGGGCTTCCTCCTCTGCACGGAGACGGGTTTTCCTCTTCCTATAAGTGCTGGGCTGGGTGCAGCGGTGCCCTACATGGTGCGGGGGTGGGACGGGTGCTGGAGCCCTCCCTGGGGCCGGGGGGGCTCAGGGGCAGTGGGGAGCAGAGGCACCCCAGAGTTTGGTGCTGGTGGTCCATGGGCTGGATTTGGGCTGTGGGTTTCCCTGTCCCTAACCTATATCCCACTCCACATCCCAAAAGCCACCTCTGTCCCGATGTCACCGTGCTAGACGGGGGCACAGGAGCCCCAGCCCAGTACTGGGCACTTAGCCATGGGACCCCAGCCTGGCTCCCTTCCACAGCTCGGCTGCCCCGCTGGGGCTTGGCTGCTCCCCAGCACTCGCACAGGCTGAGTCGGGCACTGTGAGGCATCTCCAGCATTTCCTGAGAGGCACAGCTGGGAGCAGGGCTGGCAGGATGCAGGCAGGGATGCTGCAGGCGGGGGGGCATCATGAGCAGGGGCTGGATCCCCATGTACTGGGCTGAAATTCAGGCCCTGACGCTCCTGCGATAGACAAAGCACAGAAGTGGTGGCTGCAGGACCCCATACCTGCACTGCATCCCATTGGCCATTCCCTGGGGTGGGGTTCCTTTGCTGGGGAGTAGCTGGGGGAGATTTGGGGGTGTTGTCTCCAGAGCTTCCCAGCAAGGGCAGCACTCCCTGCCGTGTCCCCACCAGCACAGGGGACAGCTCCCAGGCAAAGCTCAGGGGCACCAAGGTGGGAACATGGCTCTGCTCTGTCTCTATGTTGGAGAACCACTTTTGAAAACACAGAGAAGTTTCTCCTGATGGGTTGAATCTTGTCAGCATCACCTATTGTGCTTCGATGGGCACTGAGCTGCTGTTGGCTCAGCACGCTGCCACCCCACAAAGTGAGCAGAACAAATCCATGAACGCTGTGGGAAATGGGGAGCATGGGAGAAACTCAAAGTCACAAAGCCCGAGGCCCAGGATCAGATGCTCGGTGGCTTGACTGTGTCCTGACCCCAAGAGACGTGAAAGCTGCCATGTGAAGAGCCAAAAGCAATGCAAAGAGCTGATGCTAATCACATGAGATTGAAGGCCGATACTGCTATCGAGCGTCGCAGGCAAACCTTATAAGCTGAGATATCTGTCAGGAGAGCAGCAAATAACTTACTGTATGAAACGAGGCCTTTTAGGGAAGGCGCTTCACCCCTGCCAAAGCCATGGGGATAATGAAAATAGGACAGCTAAATTTAACAGCAAAATGACTTGTAAAAGAGTCACTTCCAACCTTCTCCCTGGTACTTGGAGTCAATAAAATGGATATAACATGGATTTAGCAAAAATAGTTTCCATGGGGAGATAATGGGCACCACCCAGAGTGATGTCCCTTGGAGCCACATTGCAGTGGGTGTGCAGCACCCAGCACCATGCCCATAGCACCCAACTGTTGGCCACTCAGCACCCAAAGCTCTCCTGCTGCACCTGGCCCACGTCATGGCCCTCGCACCTCCCAGGGCTGAACGCTCACTAAATGACTTTATGGCAGGGAGTGTGATGGCATTGCCAAGATACCTGGTACCAAAACAATGCGAGGCAGCACCGAGCAGTGGCAGCTGGTTGGCATATCTGCGTGCCATCAGCACTGTTTGCAGTGATGCTTCCCCTGGAGATAACCCTGCAGCCTACCAGATGGTGGCCGTAGGGAAGCACCGTGCGTGAGGCCATGAATTAAATTGTGTTTGTATGGGACGTACCTGCCCCTGAGCTGTGGTTGCACGCAAAACTTCACTGGGTTCCTGGAGCCACGCTGCTGGGCAGGTGCTGGGACCCCTGTGTTGGACTGGGGCTTCCTCCTGTTGAAGTTCTCTGGTTATATAAGTTCAAGGGTTAACAAAAAGATAATTAAAAAAAACAAAAACAATGGGGACAGAGCATAAAACTGGGCAAAGTTGAGGACAGTGAGACCATCAGCTCCACTGTGGGAGATAAAAAAGCACGTAACAACAGGAAATGTTAACATAAACATTGCAAAGTTAGCACTTAGCATCAGGCTGCCTAAATGCAGGGTTAGGGGTAGGGTTAGGGCCACCTTCCTCGCCCAGCACTACCCAGTCCCCAGCACCAGGCTCAGTTGCACCCACTATCCCCATCAATTCTGAGGGCTGGAACTGACCTGAGAGCATTCTGGCTCCATTGCTCCTCCTGCCCCTGCTCATTGCACAGCTACTGCTTGGAGCTGCCCAGAGAAAAAAGAAAATAGTATTTTTAACAGGGACAACTGGGAATGAGAGGGCATCCTCACTTCACACTGAAACCTGGACCACCAATTTGCTGCTCGGGCACAAAGAAGGGTCTGAAAACCTCCACACATACCCTCATCCCAAAAAGCAAAGCTGGTGTTGGCGCTACCAAGGCTTTCCAGGCTCTCAGGCATTGCTTTTCCAGAATATTCTAGTGGGGGGTGGGGGGGAGGGGGGCTGGAAATAATAATAGATGAAGCTCATTACACAATCCAGACTCACGCTTGGCAGCTTCCAGCGTGGAGCTCTGAATTTCAGCACAAAAAATGTGCAGCATGCTGCAAATCTGGGGGCCGGGGGGAGCGAAACACAGCGACAAGTGGGGTGGAAATATGACAGTGGGTGCAAGGGAGACCTGCACTGGCTGAGTTCACCAGGCAGAGTCCCTGCACGTTGGCTGCTCCCAGCAATTTTGGCTGCCTCAGGCCTTGTGCTTCTGCTGTCTGGTGGAGATGCTCCCACCGCCCATAGGAAGGGCAGGGAAAGAAAAACCTAAAACTGGCAGATGCGAACAAGCGAGGGATACGAAACGGCATGTTCAGCTTTCTTTCCAATTTTAACTTGTCCTTGACCTCCCTTCACTCCTTCCCAGCAGCGCTGGCTCTGCTCTGCACAACACCCCAGTGCAGATGGACAGACGGATGTTTTTGGTGGTGCTCAACCCTTGGCAGAGGTGTTTGCATCTCAGGTTGCCATGGCAACCCTCATCTCTGGTTGTGGGCTTGGCAGCTGCAAGGCAAACAAGTGACATTGGGATGCTGAGGGCACCAGTGGGTTTGGTGCAACTACACTCTGCCAAAGGCTTCCCATGGGGTACAGAGGCTCCTGGGGTATTGTAGGGTCAGGCTCCAATGGCACACACTGCCTCACTGGTGAAAGGTGTAGTGATAAAAGAAAAAAGGGTTTTGGGGGGATTTTATGCTCACTGTGATCCCTGGAGCAGCTGCATTGGGTTGGTTCGATGGTCCAGCTGGCATGGAGGTGCAATGGCAGGCTGCATTTGATGCACAAGGCAGGATGATGCCAATGTCCTCTTCCAAAACCCTTCACGAGCACTCCATGGCTCTCTTTAAGCCCTTCCTTGGGACTCCATCAGCTTTGCAGCTCCTTTCTCCTCCTAGTTACATCAGGAAGGGGCACATGGGGTCACATCACAGCAGAAACACACATAGAGGGACGCACTGTGAACTCTGATTTGGTCCAAAGGGTGATGTGCAGGATTTTCCGTGCAAAACATGACCATGAGAAGAGCTTTGGGTGATCTGGGGCCATGAGTTTCCATCTCCAACTGATCTGTTCCACTTTCCAGCAGAGGCCAAATGCTTTCATTATTCCTTCTTTATTAATTATTTCTTTTGGAGATCATTGCAGGGCTTATCCAAACCTACTCAGCCGGGGGAGTTAAGGTGGGGACTATTCTGGATGCAGTCAGAATTAGCACTGTTATTTGTATAGCAAATTAGCTGGTACTTTAAAAATTCCCAAGTTGGACCATGCCACTTCTTTCACTTCGTCTTTTGTCATCTGATGCCAGAGACAAGCTCAGCTCCATTTCTAGTTTGGCTGCCCTGAGAACCCACAAGAAATCCCAATCTGGTGAGTACAGCTCCTTTTAGGGCTGAAGAATGCCCTCAGACACCGCGTGCAGCTCCACGGGCTCCCAGCTGCCCCCCATACCTGCCACGGGCAGGCAAGGGCAAAGGGGAGAATGGCAAGGGAAAAAAAAGGCACAAAAAAAACCAAACAAACAGGAAAAACAGAACTGTCCAGTAAAATCGCTTTTATTTCTGTAATTTCCTAAGTATAAAACAAATCAGCCCAACATGGTGTGAACAGAGTGGTCGGCGTGCATGTGACAGCGACAGGCCCGGGGGCTGCGCCGCGGGCACTAGGACGCAACGTCAGAAGCAATAATTGTGTGGAAAAATATCTCTCATATAATAAAATAGGAAACCTCATTTCATTCGGTTCTACCCCTCAAATATCACCCTCCCCCCACCCCAGATATAGTGATTTACCTCTCGCTACGAAGCACAAACTCAGATTCTGGATTTGATGTGGGCATCCTGTATCAATCCACAAGCCCCAGGCTGAGGTCATGCTATGGGCCCAACCTGAGTCCTGTCTCTGCTGCTCCAAGCAGATTTAGGCTCACTCAATGCCTTGCACCTACCAAAGCTGAATGGCACCAACAGGGCAGGACCAGGGCTGGGTGACCCTTTGGTATCTTGGCTAAAAGACAGAGTCATGCTGGGTATGGACCAAAACCACAGTAAATCCCACTGTGATGCTCTCAGCTCTGGGACCTCTCATTTGCACAAACACCAGTGCTCAATAAATCCCTGCTCTGCCATTCATCCTCACCCAAGCACAAAGGAAAAAGAATCTGGTCTGTGGATATTCTCCTACTTCATTAAAATATCTGTACTATAAAGTCTCTGTCACCAAATAGAATGAAGTGAAACCCAACCAGAAGGGTGTGAGAAATTAAATGATAGGGAAAAAAAGATGTGGTCCAACCAGAGAGAAGGGGAAATGGGATGCCCGCTCTGGGTTTCCCACACTCACCACCAAGTTCTGAAATGGATCTGGAAGTTCACAAGGAGAGGGCAAACACAGTTGGCTGCTGCCAGGGAAATGAGCCTTTGGACAGAGGCTCTGTTCTGAGTTCTTGTCCATGATGGTTTGTGTTTGGTAACTCACAATGGAGTCAAATGGCAACACAACGGTACAGCACTGCCCGGGCTTGTGGTGGCATGGTGTAGGTCAGTGGTAAAGAACCCAAACTTGGCTTCACTATTAACAATAAAATGACCCAAACATGACCTCTTACAGCAGCGTTCTGCTGGTGAGCACAGAGGATGTGTGCTACCATCACCCCAAGCTCTCTGGCATCATAGGAGATCAAGCAAAACATCACAAAATCATAGAACTGTAGAATCATTTTAATTGGAAAGGACCTTTAAAGGTCCAGCAGGAATTTCATAAAGAGTTAAATTGCCATGATTTCAACCCTCTGAGGTTCTTTCTTTAAATTCTCCATATATTAAAGATTCCTACCCATCACTCAGTGCTCATTATTGGCACCTTTGCACACACACACATCTTAGGGTCAAATTAACAATCCCACAGCAGCCATTTTCTCAGGGTGAGCAGATGGGCTGAGCAGGTCCCCTTAGGTGGGACAAACAGTTGGACTGACATGTCCCAGGGAGAGGCATTGGGCAGCTGAAAACCTCACCAGAGCCTACTGACTGGGCTGGGATGCTCTGAATCAGCTCCGACCCCTCCCAAATTAATTTCCAGCCCCTGAGAAACAGAAGAACATCTCCTCTGAAGTCCCTGAGCTGGTAGTGCATGAAACGCTGTGCTGACATTGGGTGCTGGATGAAATTCTGGCTGGGTATCACCCCGCACAGAGAACTGGGGATGATCTGTACCAAACCATGGTGAAATCCACCCACTTTGTGAAGGGCAAACCCACACCTGCAGCCCTATGGAAACCCTGTGGAGGTTGAAGCAGTACCTGGGGCATGCCCTGTTCCTCTGCACTGGGCTGAGTCTGATTTGTGGGGAAATGTGCCCTTTTAGAGGAATTGGTTGTCCCCATGGGATCACCAAGGAACTCAGTTAGACATAATGTTTGAAAAATAAAACTTCTTCAAGACAAAGTATAATAAATTTTTAAAAAAAATCAGCAACAACCTTCTTCTAACCACAGAGTAACTATAAAGACCTTTCTAAAGAGCTCCATATTAAAATTCCTTGAATACATTATATATTAAATACAGTAACAACATCTCATGCAAGGTTTTCTGTACAATTAGATCAGTTCAGTAGTATAACAATTCTGTACATTCCCATTGGTCTGGGGGCTCTGCTCATCTTTGTCAATGCTGGTGATGGAGAAAAGAAAGAAGGATGGCTTCTGCTCATAGTGCCCAGGGCAAGGTGTGCTCTTGCCTTTGGGAAAGAGGAACAAGAAAAGCACTGGAAGCTTTTAAGAGGCAAAACAAAACAAAAAGTGAAAGAGTAAGATGCTATCGCAAAGCCTGGCTCTAGTGCTGGTGGGTCCTCCAGGCTGGAATTTAAGAGAAAGCAAAGGCAGAGGGCAGCTAAGCATCACCAGAACGGACTGTGGGGAGAAGGAAGGAAAACAAGGGGAGCACATAGGGAGCTGGGATGGATGACCCACCCTGCAGTTCAATGGACTGAATCCCAAAACCACCCTGATGCATCACCTCCCACTGCAGCTGTGCCATCCTCCTGAGGAAACAACCCAGGCAGTGCCCCACCCAGGGGTGCTGCTGGGGGACTGTACAAGCATACATTCATTCCCATCCTGATGGTGGATGTCAGGGATGTGCTGTGCAAGGCAGCAGGGTTCCCCATAGCAGAGGACATGAACTCACTAAGGTTCCCCTAAGGACTTACACTCTATGCACTGTTCTGGCAGGGAAATAATTGAAAATAACTGAGCAAAGGAAGCGTGACCAGGAGCAAGTGGGAACATGAGGACGCCTTGTTCGTCCTCATGCTTGGCTTCAAATGCCTCCAGAGGAGATGGCTGCACCTTGAGCAGTGCTGGCAGGAGCTCACAAGATGTCGGATGGAGGGGAACAGAGAAGACCATGCCACAGTTTGGTGTGGGATGAACCTGAGAAGGCGAAGGGCCAGAGGACAGCAGGACAGGGAGAGCTCCAGCCTCTGCTGCACACACACGACCACGGCACCAGCGGTCCTCCAGGACACCTCGCCCTGACGCTGTCCCCAGCACCACCACACCCCACAGACCCCATCTCACACCTCACACCCCAACCCCCCCGTGGCTCCCCACCCTGACTCAGCTCACTGCGCTGGGACAAAGCTTGGTGAGAGGGCCCCCAATGCTTCAGGAACAAATCCCCAAAGAACCACTTTCTGACCACCGCATGGCCCCACAGCTCCATCCCCATGCCCTCTACCAGCTGGCCAGCGATTGCACTGTTATGTACAGGAAAAGGAAAGCGACGAAACAAAACAAAACAAAACAAAACAAAACAGGGTTTTTTCTTTTCGACGAGTCACCCGCATTTGTCTGGTAGTGGGACACATGCATGTCCTGCTGGCTGCTAGCGGTGGGCACGCATGCAAACCCTCAGTCCGAGTTACACGTTTGGGATCCTTTAGCCTGGAGTGTCTCCTTTGTGTCATTCATTTCTTGTCCTCTCCTTCTGAAACAAAGGAAAACAAAAAGAAAGAGCATTGGTGGGGGGGTTGGGAGCTGCTCACACTGTGTGTTTGACATTCGCATACACTACCAATACAGGGACCAAGTGACCCATGGCACTTCTACAGGGCTTCTCAAACTAGAAGAGGGAGATGTAGGTTAGATGTTAGGGGAAAATTCTTCATTCAGAGGGTGCTGAGGCCCTGGCACTGCTGCCCAGAGAAGTGTCGGTACCTCATCCCCAGGGGGCAGCCAGCTCATGTCAGGGGGTTGGAACAGGATGATCTCTGAGATCCCTTCCAACATAGCCACTCCACGACTCTCAGCCTGGGCTCCACACGTGCTAGCATGTACAGTAATGTGAGGCTGAGTTCATTTTCCTGCTTGGGAGACCAAAGCACAGCAGCAGGCTGGCTCCAGACACTGAATACAGTATGAAAAAAATGGGAGAAAACAGAGATTTGGGGATGGTCAGACAAGGGCTACAAAAAATATGTCCTGCCTCAGCCTGGGGACAGTGCCCACTTCCAGGGAAAGGACCAACCAACGGGACAGACAGGAGGAAAAAAATATCAAACAATCCAACTTTTCCCCAGCTTCTGCCAAAATTTCCTTCTGTCAATGCTTTAAAGACCCTTTGTGTCCCAAGATGAAATGAGCTGTTACTGCAGCAGCATCCCTCAACCACCTGGTGCTAAACCTCACAGCTGCCCACCCAGCACTGCACAGGCACTCCAGGCACTGGGAGGCTCTGTGTTGGCCGCAGGATTCCCCACCTGCTCTGCACTGCAGCTGTGAAAGAGGTGGGTGCAGGGATGAGGACTGGGACAGGAAAGGGACCCAGTTGTACACTGACAGCGAGCATCTAACCACAGTCTTGTGCCCCTAAACTCCAGCTGAAGTTCTTCAAAATGCTACTGTAAGCAAAGTCCCAGCACACATCATAGGTTCAGTAGTACCCAGGTCCCACAGCACCCTTCAACTCCTGTAATTCTGTATCCAAACACTGACAGCTCATCTCCAAAGAGATCTGCTTGGAGTCTGCCTCCTTGTGTTTGGCTTTAGTCTTGATGCACTCCCATAACAGGCAATGCTGCAGGGATGCAGTACAGCACTGATCCCAGGGGGCTGCTGCAGCCCAGGGGCTCTGACAGTCACACATCCCCTGCAGAGAGCCCCAGAGAAAGGGACATCCTCCCCCCACCCCCTTATCTGCAGATGTGGGTTGATGGGATGTTGTTGCAGCTTTACAGTTAATGAGCACAAGGATTTTGGTCCCTGCAGGTAGGTTGTGACTCAGGCTGGGATGGGGAATAGCAAAGTCCTAGTTTCCCACCAAGAATGCTGCTCAATGCCCTGGTTAAGCTCAGGATACCATGGTGCCAACACTGACCCCTGCAATGGGTTTGTTTTGGGGTTTGGAATCCATGTCTGGGTTTTGTGCCTTTTGAAATCCATTGAGAAAAAAGACTTCTGTAAGATCTGGGCACAAGCACCTGAAAATCATCCTTCTGCATGCCCTGGGACTCACAGAGAGCAACACACTTAAACGCACAGAGGACAGCAAATAATATTAGGGCAAGAGGTCCTTGAGGGCCCCTGCAGTGACCCAGTGTGCACATGGGGAAGGACCAGGGAGGCCCTGCAGAACATCTCCAACCTCCCCTACAGGATATCTGCAGGTCACACCATGCCAACCCACCTCCTGCTCACGCTGTTCCCCAAAATGCAGACAGCAGAAACCTGAGTGGGGTCAGGGCTGGATGCAGGCAGTGCTACCTGCAGTGTACACACGACAGAGCAGTGGGGTGAAGAGAGGAGATCCAGATAACGAGATCTGAGTGAAAACCCCAAGTCTCAGCTTTCTGCAGTCTCAGAGATGAGGAAAACTCAGTGTAGTGGAAACGCAATTATCTCAATCTGATCAAGGGAGTAAGATTTCCATGCAAAACCCAAATCAGCAAAACTCACAGCTGAACATTGGCAGCCATCAACCCAATGCCCTTGGCCATCCCTTAGATTTTGGCCTCTCTGCTGCAGGCCCCATCCTTTAGACCAACCCCAAGCCCTGTCTGGTCAAATCTGCTGGGATGCAGCGTGGGTAGGTCCCACAGCACTCAACAAAGCTTCAGCAGAAGCACATGCACGGGGGGATGAGATGTGGGGATGCCCACCCTTGCTCTGGAGTCCTGCAGGTTTTCAACTGGTGCTCCCCGCTCCACGTGTTTCTTACTGTCCTGAGAATTCCTGGCAAAAAAATCACAGCACCACATTTATAAGTGGCTTCTTTTGTTCGTTTCTGTTTGCCAAACTCGAGAGGAATTAGGATGATGCAGGATTTTAATGATTTCTTTTAAATGTGATGATTGAAGAGTGATTTTGCCGTGATTGAATAGCTGCATCAGAAACCCTCACTGGATAAGACACAGAGTGAGTGGTGGGCATGCACAGCACCGTGACCAGGGGGCTCAGGGGATATGGCACTTCGGGGACACGCTATGGGGGAACAGAAGCAGGGAACACTCCAAGCTGGTGTTAGGCTTCAGAAGGATCGCCACTTTCCAGAAACCGCCTCCAGAAACCTCGCTTGGAGCTGGGCTGTTATAGCAAAATGCGAAGTGTGGGAGACAGAAACACTCATCCCCAGAGCACAGATGGTGAAGCAAAGACCAAGGCCATGCATGGGATGTGGCAGCCAAGAACACAACCAAGCTCTCCTACATCCCAGCCCAGCGCCGCGCCTGAAGATTGCTGCTATGTGATGGGATGTGCTGGGGTGATGCAAGGCATCCTTCAGTCCAACAAGAGATGCAACAACTGAATAATATTACACCAGGAACAATTTCCAACTGGTCTGCAAAAACAAGATCAGCTCCATCTCTCAGCAGTCTGGGAAGCTGGTGGGAGCACCCTGGGACCCAGTGATGGCAGTGGTAGCAAATTGCAGATTTTTCTGCCTGCAATAATTTTCAATTCAAGATTTCCAGTTTTTCTTGCATTGATGCTGCTCTGGGAGAAACCAAACTGAGCCAATACGATGCCCCAAATCTCTCCCCAGCCACATCTGCCTTTAGCTCCGAAATGCAAGAACTTGGCCCTGAAGGTTTAACTCAGCACCAAGATATCACCCACAGCACTGTCTTTTTCAAGAAATGAAAGAAAAAAGATGATATAACTCACTCAGAGGGCTGTCTAAACACATGCTGGGATTTACAGCCTATGGGAACCACGGACCTGCTGTAAACTTGCTCCCACTGTGCACACCCTGCATAGAGCCCAGCTAATGGCAACTCCAGTAAAACCAGTTTGTAAGGTGCACAGCTCCTACTAGGTCTTAAAAAAGAGGTGGCAAATATGAGACAGGGAGAGCCACTGAGGGGTGGGAAAACCAAAGGAATTTCTGTTGGAAAGCACTCTTTGATTCCTTTTGCTTTAAAGGAAGGA
Source organism: Odontophorus gujanensis (assembly GCA_013399175.1). NCBI lineage: Eukaryota > Metazoa > Chordata > Aves > Galliformes > Odontophoridae > Odontophorus > Odontophorus gujanensis. Next base: position 29,581 of record VXAB01005599.1, on the reverse strand, counting down.
ATCCAGTTCCCAGAGGTTCGAGAGGAGCTGGATAAACACACGTGGCAGATTTATCTGTTGTTCCTGCGCGCAGTGAGCATTTCCAGCAGACTGAGTATCTACCACTCTGCCTGGTGTGGCAGCTGGGAGAAAGGGCTAGGAGAAAAAGTCCCTTTTTTATGACTGAAAAGCGGAGGCGGATGGGCATGCAGTGCAGACACCGTGTGAGTTGCCCCAAGCCATCACCAATCCGAGCACAGCACCATGGGGCTGCCAACCCAGCACTGTGCTGCCCATTCTCACCCTCCAGGTGGTTACGAGAAAGGTACTTGAGTCCTTCGTCGAGCAGGATGACAGGCAGGGAGATCTTCAGAACAACCACCCACTGCGGCCAGCTTAGCGGGGTCACTTGGAAGATGAGCTGCAAGGTGGAAAAGGGTTTGATATGTTAACTGGGAAGTAGATGGGACTTCTTCTTATTGCAGAGTTGAGGTTAGCATCTGTTGCAGGATACAGATTGGGAAAAATTATCCCAGGTATAAGGAGGGAGGATGCAGACAGCTCAAAGGCAGAATCTCTTCAAGGACTGTCATAATTCCAAGAAGAGTAAGAAGTGATGCCCCTCACTTCTCCCTCAGATGGGATCATAGAATCACTAAGGTTGGAAAAGACCTCTAAGCTCATCTAGTCCAACCACCCACCTACAATCACTATTGCCCACTGCCCATATCCTCCAGTGCCTCATCTCCAAGGTTTTGAACGCCACCAGAGGCAGCAACTCCACCACTCCCTGAGCAGCCTGTGCCAGTGCATCATCACTCTTTCAGAGACGTTCCCTCCTAATACCCAACCTGAGCCCTAGCACTGCATGCACACAGATGCTCAGTGTCATAATGAGGGACAATGTGTGTGAATGTGCCCAGGAGGTGACTTCATGCCACACACGTTTAGGTACCAATTGAGACATCACCACCCTTGTACCACCAAAGGGAGCTGATGTCTCTAGAAGATCTGCATCATCTCCCGGAAGCAGCCTCACAGCTTTGTGCTGACTACAAGGACAGTGTCTGACTTAGGTAAATGCTTGCTGCAGCAGGGTGATTCCTGCTTCTGTGGTGGTTCAAGCCCCAGGACTTGGGGACATTTGTTCCAGAACCCCCAGACCCAAATGGTACCCCAGGGGATGCCCTTGGCCACAAGAGAGGCCCCCAGGCTGCACGTGGAGGTGGCACAGGGCACTCACAGGCATGGGCTTGACGTAGAGGATGAAGAAGTGCAGAGCCATGGACATGACGATGGCCCCCAGCAGCCAGATGTTGAGCCATGGGGGCATTCGTAGCAGTGACTGGTTCTCAGAGACACTGGGAAAGCAAGGGGACAGCATGAGTGCCAAAAGCCTCCTGGTCCCCACATCTGCCCAAGCTCCTTCACTTCCACATTGTTCATCTTCAGGCTTTGCCATGATGTGGATCTGGACACCCAACTGGAATGACTCTGCTGGGTAAAGCAAAGCCCTCAGACCACTAACAGTTGCCTAAAGGGATCCTACAAGACATGGGTCACACGGAGCAATCCTCCAGCCACCCACCTGTTCAGAGCATTGCACATTTCAATTGTCACCAGGACAGACAGAGCCATTGTGGTCGGGTATCGAGACTCGAAGATTTCACAGTTTACTCCTTCAAAGATGGGATTGTCTTCGGTGCATCGCATGAAGTTCCTCTGCCAGCACAGGAACCCACCAGTAAGTATGGCTTCCCCACCAGAAATGTGAGAACATCACAACCACAGGCAAAAAGGGGTAGGGGAAGACCCCAACTCACCAACTGATGGAAGGAGACCCGCGGTCCCTCAGTGTCATACAAGAACCACCAGGTCGCTGCACCCACCGTGGCCAGCCCCACGTACACTGTGACCAAGAGAGACTCCTTAGTTGGAGTCTGGCCATGGTCCCCCACCCAACCTCGTGCACAACCACTGGGGCTCACCTCCAATAGCCAGGTAGCGGAAGAAGAGCCAACCACTGATGAGAGGCTCCTTGGGGTTGCGTGGCAGCTTGTCCATGATGTCTAGATCGGGTGGGTTGAATCCCAGTGCAGTGGCTGGCAGTCCATCCGTCACCAGGTTCACCCACAGCAGCTGCACTGGGATGAGGGCCTCGGGCAGGCCCAGGATGGCTGTCAGGAAGATGCTGTTGAGGGGGTAAAAGCCAGAGGTGTTGAGTTAGAAAGTGTCTGTGTTGTGAAAGGGGAAAGTGAGTAGGAACACTGGGTTCTGGTGCACCAAACTCAGTTTAGGGGAGTGACTTTTTACATGGTCTTATGGGGATAGGACAAGGGGGAATGGCTTTAAACTTAAAGAGAATAGGTTAGATCAGACACTAGAAGGAAATTCTTTACTCAGAGGGTGCTGATACCCTGGCACTGCTGCCCAGAAAAATGTGGGTGCTCCATGCCTGGAGGTGCAAGGTTGGATGGGGCCCTGGGCTGCCTGACCTGGTGGGGGGCAACCAGACCACAACAGGGGGTTGGAACTGGATCATCTTTAAGATGCCCCAACCCAACCACGCCATGGTACCGTGACATGAGCTGGTGACGAGCTCCAAGATACCCCACAACTGCTGCCCACAACAGGGTTCTCACCACACGACCTCCCCGACGTTGGAAGAGATGAGATAGCGGATGAACTGCTTCATGTTGTTGTAGATGGCCCTGCCCTCCTCCACAGCTGACACAATGGTGGAGAAGTTGTCGTCAGAGAGCACCATCTCAGCGGCTGACTTGGCGACAGCCGTGCCGGACCCCATGGCGATGCCAATCTCGGCTTTTTTCAGTGCTGGGGCATCGTTGACACCATCGCCCGTCTGCATGAAGCCACGATTAAAGCGCTGCGAGGGCAGGGCCCGGGCAGGGAGGAGGAGGAGGAGGAGGAGGAGGCCGGGGACTCACCATGGCGGTGATCTCGTTGAAGGACTGCAGGTACTCAACGATGCGGGACTTGTGAGCTGGCTCAACGCGGGCAAAGCAGCGAGCCTCGCGACATGCCTGCCGCTGCGCCTCTGGGGACAGCTCATCGAACTCCCGGCCCGTGTAGGCCTTGCCAGCCACATCCTCGCTCTCCGTGAAGATGCCGATGCGGCGGCAGATGGCCACGGCTGTGCCCTTGTTGTCCCCCGTGATCATGATGACGCGGATGCCGGCCTTGCGGCACATCTCAATGGAGGAAGTGACCTCCTTGCGGGGAGGGTCCAGCATGCCCACGCAGCCCACAAAGGTCAGGTTGGTCTGAGGGGACAGCATAGGCCACACTGACCCCAAGAATACAAACACATCCCTCCCCACCGTGAAATCACCGTGGGCACAGTGATTCCAGGGCACCTGGGGAGGAAACCTTTGGGATATTTCCCACCAAGTGGCCCAGGGAAGCTGTGAATGGCTCCCACAGACATTTCTCATCCATGGCTCCCCATAACCACAGTACAAAGGGATGATTCCATCCCCTCCAGTGCTCCTCACACATTTCTACTTCACTCACATCCACCACATCCCACCCAAAGGTCCCCAGGTCTTGGCAATCACTCCATGAGGATGTACACCAATGGGATTGGGCCCCTGCTTTTGGGGATGAACAGCAGTGGGACAAAGCCCTTGTCACTGGGGTCAGCCTAATTGCGTGCAGCTCTGCTATGGGGACTGCAGAGAACGAGCTGAGCCATTGCACCACCCAGAGAAATCCAGGGAGAAATACCACTGGGGCAGCTGGAAGGAGGTGGGAATTCTTTAGAAATAAGGAGAAAAGCCCTAGTACCTCGTAGTGGGCGAAGGTGGTGGAGTCGTGCAACTGCATGGTCTCCCTACGGACGGGTGCATCATGGGTGGCCAGTGCCAGGCAGCGCAGCGTGTCGATGCCCACGCCCCAGTCCCGGATCCGGCTCAGGATCTTGTCCCTCACAGGTGTGGTCAGTGGAACTTTGGCTGTGCCCACACGGACGTGGGTGCAGCGCTCGATCACGCTCTCTGGGGCGCCCTGGGAAGGAGCAGGGGGTGAGGAGCTGCCTGCTGGGAGTCGATCCTGGCTGCCTGCCCTCGTCACCCCAGCACAGAGCTCTTTGGGGTGGGAGACAAAATCTGTCTGCAGGCAGAGCAACATCCTCTGTTTTCGAGCTTGGGAGCGAAGTGTGAGTGAGGGAGGAATGCTGTGGGAATATGAACCTGAGGGCTGAGCATCTCCTGGTAGCAATGAGGCGGAGGGAGTGTTGGCACAAAGTCTGAGGGGAGGAAAAGGGAATCTTCCCAAAATGTGAGCACGAGCGCGTCGTGGCAGCACAGTGCGCTAGGTGGCAGTCTTGACACGAGAGACTGTTGCTGGGAAGGATGAAATGGACTCAGGTTCGTGGGCATGGGATCTGCTCCATGGGGATCTGCCTCATTCCTGACTGCCGAGGGGCTTCCGACCCCACTGTCCCCAGAGGGGCAAGGGAAGGGGGGTTCCCACCAAAAAAATGCTCTGCCCACGGGGTGCTCGCAAATGCGTTTGTGATTTAGGAAAACATGGCCTTGAGCATCATAGCACCTCACACTGTCCCTTTTTTGACCCTGATGTTGCTCTTTAAATTAAGACCCACAATCCCTCTGTTGCTGCTCTGAAAATAGCTTGCAAGGATGGCATATCTGGGCAGCCCCTACTCGACCTGGAGGACAGAGCTTACCCAGAAGCAATCTGGGTGGGAACACCAGGACACAATGCTTCTCAGAGTCAGCGGGGAAATTCCTGCTGCATTTCCTCCACTCCTTAATCTTGGGAAGAAAGTGCCCTATAAATACTGCTTTATTTCTGGTTACAGCGGAAAGCTGAACCATGTGGGCACTGCCACTGGCCACGGTGTCCAAGCATAAAATGTTGAGCCTGAGTTTGGGGCAACAGGCAGCTCCTGCGTCCCCAACACCAGGATGCTCAGCACCTTTTCCTCCTTCTCCACCACTTTACCTCCTTTTTTCCCCATTACTTTTGCAGACTCCCTCCTCTTGACCACACCACTTTACCTCCAGGACCCAAACCCAAAAAGCATCACTGCACCATTAAGCACCGTTAAGGTCCTGCTGGGACACACACGATGGACCTCACCCCATACCTTGACAAACATCTTGCTGCCAGCAGAGTTGTGCCCAGGACCAGTAGGTGTGCAGTACACCGACATGGACTTGCGGTCACGGGAGAACTCCAGGGTGCACTCCTTCCTCATCAGATGTTTGATCACCTGTGGGACAGCACTGGCACTAATAATTCCAGGAGTAAAATGCCCAGAAAGACTGCAGCTGATCCTCATCACCCTATTGTGTCCCGATATCAGCATCACAGCAGCTGAGCCAGCTCCTGGGAGGATGCATCTTGTCCCAGGAAAGCCATTTACAGGGCAGCCAAGGCCAATTTGAATTATTTTCCACTGAGAGGAGCAGGGATGCTGTTGTCTACCTTGTTCACTGGCGTCTCTGTGTGGCCAAAGTATTTTGCAATTATTATTTTCTGTTGCTAGGAGGGTGTCGCATGTGAAAAATGTAACGGCACAACACTAAATCCAGATGGGAGATGAAGTGCATTTTACCCAGGAGAGGGAGACACTGCAGAGCCAGAGCAGCAGAACAGTCAGTGCTGGAGATCTGCGCATCAGAAATAGAGGTGTTTTCATGAGGAAGCCTGGATCTGGCAGGAACTGTGGTGCTGGGAGCTGGGTTTGGTGCACGATGCAGAGGATGGCTCAGGACCCCCACGGTTAGCGCAGACCTGAAGGTTTTCTAAGGCTCAACTCCTTATGAGCTAAGAAATTGCATCCTTGTCCCTGACCAGTGCCTTTATCACCACCCCCAAGCCCTCCTCTCATCTCCTTCACTCACTGAGTTGCAGGCGTTGGCTCGCTCCACCTTGGAGAGCTTGCTGATGTCCGTGTCAAAGACATTCATCTTTTCCACCAAGCACGTCAGGGCGGTCTCAGTGGCTTCCCCCACCTTCTCATAGACTTTTTTTGACTGGAAAGCAGGAAAGAACAGAGCTCAAGCTTTGGAGCACGTCTCTTCAGCGCATCTCCAACCCAGGACGTCTCACATGGTGGGACAGGATGCAGCCATGGGTTAAACACAACAGATGGAGACCAGAATACAAACACCACACGCTGCACCACAACAACCCTGCTAAAGATGGGCTGCACTCAAGGTGGAGAAACCCTTTGCCAGAAGGAGCAAATTGGGCAGATTTCCACTGATTTTGCCTCCGGGAAGCCCCAAGGGGAAGGGAAAAGCCCACTGTGAGCCCGCAGTAAGCTCTCCCCACGTACCTCGTTGTAGTCCAGCGAGGAGTCGTTGCAGAGCGCGCAGATGGTAGCCAGCTCCACCAGCCCATCGTACTGCCCACACCGCACCGGCCGCTCGTCCTTCAGGCTGCGGGAGGGAAACAACCGCTCGGAGCCCGGCTACACGAGAAGTAGTGCTTAGCTTCTCCCCATGTAGCCCTTGGGAAATTTGCTGCAAAGAGGGGGAAAGAGCCTGGTTCAGGCTCATGGTGCAGTGATAAACACTCGGAGGTCATTTTGTGCTTTAAGAAATGGAGCAGGACTGCATGCAGATGAAATAACACGTGGTGCAAATGAGCTCTTGAAGTGCCCCAGAATAAAAATGGCAGCAGAGAAACCATGACAACTGGAAATTGTGTCCTTCGGACCTTCTGCTCCCTTCGGGCCATCAAAGCAGGGGCTGTTAACGGCTGGTTATGGCATCATTAAGTTTGGAAAAGGTCACTAAGATCATCAAGTCTAACCACCAACCCATCCCCATGGCAATGCTAAACCATAGCCCTCAGTGCCACTCCACCCTTTCCTCGAAAACCTCCAGGGATGGTTATGAAGATGATAAACCAAAAAAGGGGCAAAGAAACCCCAGGGTCTCCATGTGCTCAATGTCCAGAGGAGCTGCAGGACCAGGCTCCTCTCCCCAGCCTCACGCTGCACCATGGGGAAAATAGCCAGGCATATTTTGGGATGAAACAACACTAATCCAGACCCCAGCAGAGGTAACTGCAGGTTAGAGCTGTGCAAACTCAGCCACTCGCTCGCTTGCTGGAAAAATAATTTGTCAGACATTTATTAGGATCAGTTTATTCCACTGCTGGTTCCCAATGGAAAGAACATTTTGGAGCCCTTGTTACAGCTCAGGAGCGGAAAACAGGGAGCGGCCAAGAAAATCTGAAAAATCTGTTTGCACAGGGATGAAAGCACTTCAGGCTGCGTTTTGGTGTTTGAGAAGGCAGAAACAGTGGGGATGGCTTTTGCAGCATGTGGTGCCCTATACAGAGCTGGGAAGGGACAGTCACGCTGGGGAAGGCATAGGTAGAAGTGCTGCTGGGTGGGTGCTGCAAATGAACTTGAAAAAAGGGAGACTCCAGGCTCAGGAGGGAGCAGACAAGCACAGCCCATCAGTCCTTACAGAACTGAAAAGCAGCCATTAATGCCAGCTTATGACCTGTCTCACATTTTAATGGAGACTCTTACGGAAAGATCAAATCGGCTGTATAAATATTCATAAAATTAACTCTGAAGCTGCAATGAAGTGCAGTCACTGCATGGATGAGCACAGGGGGCTGTGGCAAGGACAGGTCAGGGAGTGTCTCCCCACAGTGACAAATGATGGGGAGCATAAAGAAGCTTCTTGCTCCCCTCCATGTGCAATACTCAGTGCAGCCACGAACTGATTTCCAGTATCCAAATTTGTCCACAGCTAAAGGGGTGAGAACAGGTCTCCCTGTGCAGCCACCAGCTGCGCCCTGCAGCGCAGGGTACCGTACTCACATCTGTCCCTCGGGGGCATAGGTGGAGCCAGTGATGCTGAACTCATGCAGGCTGCACTCAGTACCCTCCACCTTCTCCATAATGAACATCTGCAAGGGGACAGACGGACATGAAGAGTTAGGCAGCAATTTTCTGGCATGCACCACTCCCAGCTTCCACATTTGCCTCCTCCAGTTCCTCTTGTTCCATCGCAGAGGAGCAGTGCCTGGGCAGTTTCTAAGCAGCTGCCAGTATTGTTCTTGGAGCAGGGCTGGGGTACTGCTGCCCAGCAGGAGGGACAGGATCCGGCCAGCCACAGGACCCCGTGCCCCCCTTCCCAGCTGGCCTCCAGCCACCGGCTTGTGCTGCGCTTTCCCCAGGTTGCAGCTTGGTTAATAAAACCCCAGAGAGTTGTAAAAGTCCCACACACTCTAATTTGGAGCAATTTTTGCCTTTCAAACACCTTCTAGGCCCATTCTTGCCATTACAGTGAGAGCAATGAGACCAAAAGGAATTAACATGCAATAAAAATCCTCCTCTTTCCACCTCCCCTTGCCTCCTCTTGGCACAGCCCCCCAGCACCATCAGCAGCATCATCAGCACCTGACCTGGCCAGGACGAGGTCACAGCAATGCTGCTGTCTGTCTAATTGTTATTTATGACCCGTGCTGGAGCCAAAAAGCAGACCAATTAACAAATAACATTGGTTGGATGGAATGCATGCTCCCAGCCAGGAGGCAGCAATGCCTTCCTCACTCCACAGTCCTGCTTGGTGGTTTGTGAAAGTGATGCAGGAACAATTACCCTTCATTTCCAGAAGATTTAATTAATTATAACCTTCCCATGACCCATCATTAAGGCGCAGCTGCATTTAGGATGCCAGTTGCTGTGACATTTGTCCCAGGGCTGAGCATCAGCACATTCTCCTGGGGACAGCATCTCTGCATCGTTTCACCCATCTCCATTCCCTGAGCCCTCCTCTGAGCATCCCTGAGGGGATTTGAAGAAAAGCAGTAGCAAAAAGCAGCAGAAGAGACATGGATCCTCCAGCCACTCACTGACACCCAACAGACCTCGATAAAGAGCCCAAAGATACATCTCCTTGGGGCAACTAAGTAAGACACTTGAAACAGAAGCAAAGAGTGACTGAAATTTCTTAAGTCGGAGGTTTCAGCAATGCAGCACCCAGTCTGAGACAGCACCAAAAGGGATTTCTGAAAGGGGACCATACTTTGCATCTTTTCAAAAAGTCCAATGCCATTGGCCTGCAATTGAGCCAACACCTCCTGGCCCCTTCAGAAAGCAGACTCCCATGCTCAGAAATGCAGGCTGGACTTGTATTTATCAAAAATCCCGAAATCATCCACCCTCACCACTGGTATTTTTGCTTGATACGGGCTCTTTTGTTTTCAGACGCAGCCACAAAATAATCAGCACTTCCACAATAGCAACTTTCTTACTAGAAAAGGAAAATAAAAAGTAAAAAAAAAATCATTCCATGCCCTCTATTTTTCCATGCCTATTCAAAATAGGTGCCATGGAACCCACAGCAAACAGAGTTTACATCAGATTTCCTGCCTGCTCCTAGCTTCCATGAACAGCAGACATTGCAAGGGTATTTGCAGGCTTTTGGGGTGATGCTTCTGCAAATTTCCAAGCAGAAAAGGGGCATGGTGCAAGTGATAGGTGTCCATTTATATATCTTTTCTGTGATATTTTTAAAATAAAAGCAGTCATCAAAAGGCAGAAGAGGCAGGAGAGCTGTCTGGAGTGTAGAAGGTTGTCATCAACGTCATTCACCCATCAGCCAGCCCACGCAGCAGTGTCATTTTCCTCCAGTGCCAGAGGAGGCCCCAAGTAACAGCACCCAACAAGAGCCAGTGACACTGGGAAACCCCAAGCATGCCAGGCATCCAGAAAGAACTGACGGGTTGTTCTACAGAGACAGAACTGCTCAATCATGACACAATAGCCAAAGCCATAGTCCTTATGTTCCTCCACAATGGATTTAAGGTTCATAAAAGGGTGCTCTATGTTCTTTGTAAGCGTGATGAGTAGAATGGAGTAGAACAAGAGTTTCAGCTGTGAGAGACCCTAAAAAGATCATTGAGTCCAACTGTCAGACAACTGTGGGGCAGACCCAAAGTTAAAACAAAGAGTATCATCTGAATGCACAGGGCATCAACCACCTTGCTAGGAAGCCCACTGCAGGGTCTACCCCCTTGGTAAAGAAGTTATTCCCAATTTATAGCCCAAATCTCCCTGGTAGTAGTAGTGTGAAGCTGTGAGAGGACAACATCAAAACCCTCACTGAAACCTGGAAAAACCACAGCACTTTGGCCACAGAGTGGATGATCTTAGAAGAGTATCAAACGGTTTAGATGTCAGAGAGCCCGAGCCACCCAAAAGGTGAGCAATACAAACCACAGCTTTCAACTGATTTGCTGAGGGGGTTTGTGGCTTGACTGCCTCACCACAGTGCCGTCATCTCCAGCAGGCCCAGGGCTGTGTCTGGCACACAGAGACTCGGTCAGCTCAGGCTCCAAGCACAAACACATGGGATCTACACACCTGCATCCCACTGCACACCCTGGCCCCAGGAATGGCTTAAACGTTAACAACTGTTTCTGTGCTCAGATGCTGGGCTTGTCCATCACTGTTTATTTTTATACGTATTATTTATTTATTCATCATTTGCTTAAGGCCCATGGGAGCCTCCCGCTCGTGTGAAACATGGACAGCCCTGTCAGCCCCTTGTTCCAGCAGGGCCTCCTTGTAAATCATTTACAGGGCAGAAACATCAGACATTTCCAGTCATTTGTGGCTTGTGCTGAGCGAATTAAAGCTTGTGGCCGGTTGCTGCTTCAGTACCCAATTTTCAGAGAGCAGGGAGGGTGGCCAGGGCCATTTTTCCCCTCGGTGACATATTTTCCATGGTTCTCCTATAAAACTGACGCGCCAAGCGCATGAAAAAAAGCTTTCCTGAGGAATAATGGGGAAACTGAGAAGCACTGGGATGGCCCAGTCTTTCCTAACAAACCACCATGAACAGCTGGACCCAAACCTTAATCTGACCCTCCAACTTTGGCCTCACGGATCCCAGTTTTCTAATTTTGTGTGATCTGGAATTTCTCACCAGTTTGGTTAAAACAGAAGGAAAATGGGCAAGAGAGCAGAAAAGGTGTTGACCACACTGGCTTCTCCAGAAGCTGTGTTAATACCAGCCAGAAGAGATGCTCCATGGAGAGGGAGCCCTGAAACAAGTCTGCAAATCTGCAACTTCACACTGGTGTGTTCAGAGAAGCAGACGAAAAAGTGAGTTTTCTAATTACCCTCACACTGAGATAAGTCATAAACCTCCTCACACCCTGTTGGGCTGGAAGGAAGCTCCTATATTGTCAAACAAAATGTCTTAATGCCCATCTTGGAATTCCTAATGAGCAAAACGCAACGTCTGCATGAGGACAAAACAAGTTTGAATATTGCAACAGGTTGGTGGAGACATCAATCCCCATCACACCATGACAGAGTGTGCTCAGTACAGTAACTTTTTTACTCAGAAGGCGGTGAGGCATTGGAACAGGTTGCCCAGAGAAGCTGTGGGTGCCCCATCCCTGGAGACATTCAAAGTCAAACTGGATGGGCCCTGGGCAGCCTGATTTAGCGGCTGTCAACTGGCCCACAGAGGAGGTGGAACTAGAAGATCTAAGTAAGGTCCCCTCCAACCTAAGCCATTCTGTGATTCTATGAGATAGGCCCCCAAATGCCCTGCACTCACCCTGCAGACAGACATCTGGTTGGTGGTGAGGGTGCCGGTCTTGTCAGAGCAGATGACAGAGGTGCACCCCAGCGTCTCCACCGAGGGCAGGCTTCGCACGATGGCATTCTTCTTGGCCATGCGTCGGGTGCCCAGTGCCAGGCATGTGGTGATGACAGCTGGGAGGCCCTCGGGAATGGCAGCCACTGCCAGGGCCACAGACGTCTTGAAATAGTAGATGGCACCACGAAACCAAGAGCCACCATGGACAGGGTCGCTGAAGTGGCTGATGTTGATGACCCAGACTGCGATGCACACCAGGAAAATCACTTTGGAGAGCTGCTGGCTGAACTCATCCAGTTTCTGCTGCAAGGGGGTCTTCTCAGGCTCTGTCTCCACCATTTGGTTTCGGATCTTCCCGATCTCTGTATATACCCCTGTTGCAATGACAACCCCCACAGCTTTCCCAGCTGCGATGTTGGTGCCCTGGGAGGGATGGAAGGGGGTAGAATGAGTATATGGGCATGAAACCCCTCAGCCTGAGCTGGGAAATTGGTTGCTTCCTGCGAAAGGGGCATATCAGATCTTAAGATCTTCTTGAGAAAAAAATGAGGCATTGGGTATCCTGGGTTCTCCAACTGCTACAATCTGGACGAGACTTCGCTCATCCTGAACTCCCTGGATCAGGTTTGGTTAGAGAAGAATGAACTTCATCTCCAGGTCCAAATTCCTTTGGCCATAAGGAGTCCTCCTAGCTGAGATGTTAAATGCCAAGAGCCCTTCTAGTGCTCTGATTCTTCAAGAACCTCACTGCACCCAGGGAACCTGTCCTTCTTCCACTCTATGATGGGAGGACAGTTTTGACTTTATCCAGTTCAGGGCTGTTTTGGACTGGACATAAACCCATCACAAAGCAGCTGGTGACACCTGAAAGTGCTCTTGTCCCTATCATGGTTGACATGTCCAAAGGGATGTGAGCAAAGAGGAACCTTCAATAGCCCCAGGTTCAACCTCAAACCATTTCCCCACCAGTAATTCACCTTATGAGATACAAAACCAGATGAGATTACCCAGTGTGTCTAAGAGTGACATATGCCACAATTCAAATCAAATTCCATGGAAGCAGGTCTCCATTTTTGTGGATCTAGGACCCTTTTTACATATTTGGGATTTGTGCATGCAGCTGCCCACAGACCTCCCATGTTCATCAAACTCTTTGCCTGGTTCTACAAAACCACAAGAAAGGTGGGGACTTACAGAGAAAAGCATGTTCTTCTTGTCCTGGTTGACAGCACGGGGGTCAGGGATGGGGTCGGCATGTTTGATCACTGACATGGACTCCCCTGCCAAGACAAGAACAGGGAGATCATAGAATAACACAGAATATCCCAAGCTGGAATTGAACCACAAGGAGCATCGAGTCCAACCTCTGGCTCCACATAGGACCACAAAAACCCCAAACCTTATGCCTGAGAGTGCTGTCCAAACACCACTTGAACTCCAGCAGCTCAACCACAAGTGGTCATCATGTGATGGTCACATGGTGGGACTGGGAACCCCTCATGAAACCATGGACGTAGTGTGGGATTGCCCCACACCTAGCATTTAGCAGAGCTTTGAATGATGTACTGAGCCCTCACCAAGCCCTGCATTTCATTCCTCCACCCATTTCTCACCCCAGCAAAATGCTCAGCTCAGTGCAAGCCCAATTTCACTCCTGGCAGTGGACAGAGGGCACATCTACCTTTGGCATTTCCCCCATCTGCACATACCCGTGAGGATGGACTGGTCAACCCGCAGCGTGGTGGAGCGGATTTCTATGATGCGGATGTCTGCTGGCACCTTGTCACCAACTGCAAGGAAAAGAACAGAGCAGCTGAACCAGGGGCTGGGGAAGGGGCATGGTGAAGCCCCAAGACACTGGATACCACCATTCCAGGGCCTTCCATCACCAGAACAAACAGTCATTCGTGGGTAACCCGGTCCAGTAATCATGGGTGGAAGCATCCTGGCTGACTGACAGCCACTGTTTGCTGCCCACCAAGGCACATGCTAACAACCAAAAAAAAAAAGCACACAACAAAACCTGTTGAAAACTGCTTTCCGGCTGGGTTTCTTCCTTGCAGATTCTTGGCACGTCACAGCTCTTCCTCATGCTCCCTTATCGCCTGAACACAACCGCTTTTCGGAAACACTGAGATCAGCAGAGCCCTCGCTCGCCACAATTCACATCGCATTGTGCAATGCTCCGGCCTGGCTGCGACCAAACATCTCCAATCCCAGATTTTAAGGAGCGCTTCCTCCCGAGGCTCATAAAACCCTCCCGAGCTTGGGGCCAGACTGCCCTGGCACTGCTCCATCGCACAGCTGTATAATCCAGCTGTTGCTTTTGGATGGTAAACACAGGGACCTGCGGACACCCCCAAACTTCCTCCTGCAGAGGCTTTGCAGCCGCCCGAGGGAGCTGGAGCTGCTCTGAAAAAGCAAATGGTTCTTCCTCCCCCATGGGAAAGGCAGAAAGGATTTGCAAAACATGAGTGGAGCCTGCAGGCTCACAATCTGCTGACAGCATCTAAGGAGACCCGGAGCACTGGTGCTATGGGGGTAGCATCTGCTCAAGGGTAGATAGCATGATAACCTTACATGGCAGGACAGATATCCCACACCAACTCTTCTGGTAGGTTATGGGACAAGCAGTGCTGCAAATTCTGTACAGGAGGATGTTTGGGGGTGTCTGCAAGCCGAACTGGTGATGTTTTATCCCTTGTCCTGAAAGCATATTGCTGTCTGCAGTGAAATAGCAGATTCTCTGATCCCTGCTGCCAAATATGTTGCATTTGAACACACGAAGAGAAGCTGCAACTTCTGCCTGCACTACCTCTGCCATCTCTGGGATGTCACCTGGACACAGATGTACACTGCTTGTTTGAAGCCACTGCTCCTGGTGCACTCTCACGAGCCGTGAGGTAATAGTCCTCCTGCCAGCATCTCCATCACACCCTCTGACTTCCTCAGGCAGCCTGACAGGTCTCTTGCTCCTTGCTTTAACCTGCCCAAACCCAACGTTTTCTAATTAATTTCCTAATAACCTGCAATCTCACCCAGAAGACAACTCAACTCCTTCTTTTCCAGTTATGAAACTGGTTGTGTCGTTAAAAAGTAATATTTTGTGGGTGATGGGTAGGCAACAAGTGCTTGATTTGGGGCAAGCTGGCAGATGAGTGCTGGACACCATGGTGTTTTGGCATTGCAATGGCACTGCCCTCATGGGGTGGTGAATGGGAAGGAACTGTGCCTGGAACGCTTATGAGAGCCATCCGCAGCCAGCCCCTGGGTGTCACAGGTCTGTCCCTCATCCCTAAGAGCTTCTGCAGATCCCAGGACCAGGTCAGAGCTGGAGTCGGTGCAGGAGCTCCTCCACCTCAGCCTCTGTGCACTATTTTAACGTGCATCTTCCAGCCGAAGTACAACTGGAAGACATAAATAACAGCACGCTGGCTCAGGGTGGGAAGGATTGCAGCTTGTTTCCACTAGCAGGGCCATGAGGAGGAAAGGAGAGGATTAGCATAGGGGCTCTGGGGGTTTACAGCATAGTTAAACACACAAACAACACAGGATAAGCAGAATGCACTGCTTCCCTATACTGGTGAGGCAGGTAGGAAATGCTGAGGCATCCATAATGCAGTGCAAACCCAGAGAGAAGAGCCAGAGGGGACCTGTGATGTCAAAATCCAGAAAATGAGCTCAGTGAGAAACATGGATGGAAGCCCCTTCCCCTGGAAACCCCATCTCTTGAGGACATGCTCTTGCTCTATCGGAACCAGGAGCCATGAGTGTGCCATCCTCCTGCCAACGTTCCCATCCCATTCCTTGGCTCCTTCCCACCCCACACACTGCAGTGACAGTGCCCTACCTGCCACCTCCACGATGTCCCCGGGGACGATGTCACGGGCACGGATCCGCTGCACCCCGCTGCGGTCGGCACGGATCACCTTCCCCATTTCAGGCTCATATTCCTTCAGGGCTTCAATGGCACTCTCAGCATTCCTCTCCTACAGACAGAGGAGCAGAGCTGAGGCAGTGGGGCTGTCCAACTGGTAGATCCTCGACACAGCAGCCATGGGTGCACCCATATCCCATCCCTGCACCATGGCTGGGACCAGTTCTGCATCTTCCCCAGCTGCTCCTGTTTGCTGTGAGATGATCTCTGCTGCATTAAGCCACAACAGGGCCTGGAAACCTCTTAGATCTTTGGACCATGGCCAGAAGGCAAGCAGTGTACACTGGAATGGCAAACAAGTTAAAAGTGCTGGGACTCAAAACTACAAGAGCAGTCAAAGCGAGACTGAAGAAAAGAGCCTAGGGGCTGCCAAGGGGCAATGGTTTTAAGTTGCACCAGGGGAGGCTCAGGTTGGATATTAGGAATAATACCTTTTCAGAAGGAGAGATGGTGGCAAGGGAGGGGGTGCAGTCACTGTCCCTGCAGGTATGGCATTGAGGGACGTGGTTAGTGTGCATTTTGCTGGTGTTGATGGTTGGACTGGATGATCTTAGAGGACTCTTTCAATGTAAATGATTCCATTATTCTATCTGCACAGCGGGTACAGGGGAGTACAGCCAACACAGAACTGAACCCTTTAGAAATGAGCTTCCAAAGGCAAGAAGCCACCAGACCTTCAACTGAAGTTCCAATCACACAGAGCAAAGACCTTCAGGGACTGCCTCTTACCTGCCACACACCCACCACAGCATTGGCAATCAGGATCATGATGATGACAATGGGCTCCACGAAGGCCGTTGTGCTCTCTTCTCCTTCTTCAAACCAGGCCAGGATCTAGGGGCATGAGAAGAGAAGGAGCACAGCACAATTCACAGAACAAGCACCAACATTTCAAGACTCCACAGAGAAGGTAGCCAATACAGTGCAGAGACTGACTCTGCAGCTCCTCAAAACCTTCAGCCCCCTTCTCCACCCCACTATGATCCAACACCATAATGCAAACAAAACATGCACACAAATATTTTCACTCCATTTAACTGGTTGTTGACTTGTGTTGTGTCAATACAACACCCGGCTGCTCCACCGCAGTGAGCACCAGCACACCACACCTTTGGCACAGAGGTTTGTGTTGCTCTCCCATTGAGCAGATGACATCTCACCAGCAAACAGATCACTGCGTGTTATTTTGGAATGTGTTTTACCATGCAGGGGTCTGACCTCCATCCTTACCCTTGCTGTTCTCTTTTCCCATGGATGTGCAGCCACCCAGTGCACTCAGACTGATAGGGTTTATGATGCTAGCCCTAAAACCTTTATCCATAATGTTGTGTCTGTATGAAATAGGATCCTGAAATTAGTGTTGCACAACTTGGTCCAGCAGGAGATGGCTCATGCAACCAATACCAGTGCTGCCCCCACTGCAGGCCCAGGCACAGCCCATGGGAGGATCAGCCCATGGAGAACAGTGGTGACCCTGAGCTGGTTGGGATGTGCCACTCTAAAATCACCACTATGGGATTTTGTAAGCCTCCCCATGTCCCTACTGCCTTATTAGTCTCAGTGTTTCACTGCCAGGGTTCACCGTTTAATAACTGAAAAATCATCTTCTTACATTCAGCTAAAAAAAGCTCCTGTATTTCTGGTTCTCTTCCACATGCATGCTAAGGCAAGGGTGAGCATTTCAGCCCTTCCTCCAGCAGAGATAGTAAGAGTCTGCTTTTCCTGGGAAATTGAGGGGCAATGCCTATTTTTGAACTAAATAGAAATGAATTAAAAAAAATTACTAAAATGAAATTGGTCAGCTGGTTACTAAGGCAGCTGAAAGGAGGAGACATGAGACGCAGATTCACCACCATACTGACAAAAGCCCTGAACAGCAGCACTCAAAACATAAGTATTTCTCCAGCTTGGTGGGAAATATATCCTAGCAGAGCAGCTCCCAAGGTAAGGAGCAAACCAAGCTGAAGACCACCTTGGAGAGAGGCTTCCATGCACTGATTTTACTACAAAGAAAACAATGCAACCTCATCCCCAAAAACTCCAGTGGGAACCACTCCCCATTTTAGCTCAGTGAGCATGGGGTGCAATGCTCAGGCACTGCAAATAAGGACCACATCAGCAAATGAGAACCACACCAGCACCTAGCCAGCAAGGTACTGCCGTTGCTGAGCATTTCCAAGGCCCCAAGATTAAGTGAGCTCATGCTGCAGTTACTCAGTGTTGCTCACAAAGGTGGCAATAAACACACGAACACTGAGTTCATCTGATCCCACACTGCCTCCCTGCATCACTGAGGATGGAAAGGATCATCAGTGCCACGGGCTCAGGGAGTCTGGCGACATGAATCCTCTCTCCTGCTGGGAAAGAGTGAGTAGAGATGCTTGGATCATCTCCCCGATGCTGAAGACAAGCTGCAGAAAAGGAAATGTCTGAGATGGTAATAGCACCAGCTTGACCCTACCAGGAGCCCCTTCCAGTGCCATTCCCATCACATCAGCTGTGATTAAAAGTAAAGCCAGATCCATGCATTGTGCCTGCCGTACACAAAACCCTTGCCCAAAGCACGTGGGCCTGCCCTGGGATGCCCAATCCCTGCTTATCTGTGCTAACAGGATGGGAAGGAGGCAAGCAGCAGGAGAGGGGCAGCGCCCACGCAAGCAGCCTAAACACTGCCAGGCCTGAGGAAGAACAAAAAAATAAGAATACATGGAACAACAGATTGGATTTTCATTTCTAATCCAAAAGGTGAATGCCTCCATGCAGCAGTAGAAGGGCTTCAGGAAGAGATGTCAGTTTCTCCAAGCAGGGAAGCCACCCTTGGGCTGCCATCATTACTTTCCAAAACTTCCAAGGAAAAGACACAAAGCAATTTTCCCTAAATATTTTAACCTTCATGCGTGGAGAGGTGCAAGGACACAGACTGGATGAGAAACAGTATAGAAAATAAATTAGTGAGAGTAAAAACAAAGAAGGGACATCAAGATAGCCTCTTTGGGCTCCAGAACAGCAAAATCTGTTGTGCAGCTGGAAATGCACTGCCCATGCGAGTCAAGGTTTGGTAAGCAGCAAAGTGGAGACAGGTTGTAATGACTGAAACTTAAAACAGTGAGGTTATTGAAGGACTTGGTTCACCTCTTACACGTTTCCACCGTTGGTGATCCTTGCTAAAAGTTTTGCAAGACCCTACATGAGTAATAACACGGGTAGGTCTGATCCTTCTTCTCTTGGAGCAGAAGTCATCTCCAGACTTCCCTGCCTGTCTCCTGATTTAGTAGAGCTGCAGGTTGTGTGGAAAGTCACAAGCTGAATGCATGGGGGAGGACAGACTATTGTCCAAATGGAATCACGGAATCACATTAAGGTTGGGAAAGACCATCAAGGTCATCTGGTCCATTCATAACACATCACCACCGTGCCCGCTAACCATGCCTCAACAAACTGAGAAAAACCATCCAGCTGTGTCTTCTGCAACAGCTTGACATGAATTTTTCAGCATGGATTGCTTGAATGAAAGGAATCAAGGCTGCCAAGCTATCACTGAACCACAGCAGAAGAATCTGGCAGTGGCAAAGCTTCAAGGCATGCAGATGACTGTAGGGTTTCTAATTTAATTCGTGCTTTTGGCATTCACTTTGAACAGCAATGCTGGGGCTCAGCTGATAGAACTGGTGCCCTCGGGCCTCCATCTCTGGTGTAGTCAGAGGGTGGTGGCATGGCTTTCAGCATTACTGAAAAAATCATACAGTCTCATCTCCGAGGTATGTGCAGCATTGTCACTAAGCCCTGCACAATCACTGCACTGCTGGTACATCTCCTTCATCCAACACCCACATTCCTCCGTCCCCAGGACAAAACAACAAGGTCCATTTCACCAGTGCTGATGGAAATCTGATGCTCCCTTCACACGCCACATCTTTAAGCACAGGATATAGGTCCACATCTCCTCCAGCCCCACTGGGGCTGCGCCAGCCCTCAACCCGCAGTACTTACAAAGGAGAGGAATGCTGCCATCAGAAGGATGCGGACCAGAAGATCTTCAAACTGCTCCAGCACCAGCTCCCAGAGGGACTTTCCTAGTAGGAAAACACAAACCCAGGCATTGTTAGTGCTCCAAGTACTGCAGTGGGCAGGTAACTGGCGCCATCAGCACCGATGGGACCATCCCCTGCTGCAGCAAAGCTGCTCCTGGTCAAATCCTCCGTGTTTCTGCTCCCACGTGGCAACCCTTCTGTCAAAGGAAGGCTCTGCTGCCAGCCCCACTGCCCTGGGATTAAAACCAGGATTAAAAGAAAGGATCCCAAACACTCCCCTTCCATCCCAGCCTTCCCCATCCCGTCTTGCCCCACAACTCACCTTCTTCTGCAGGGAGCTCTATGGGGTTCCACCCACAGCCCAACAAGCAGGAAGGAAAGGAAGACATGGGGAGAAAAAAAAGAAAAAGATTAGTTATTGAATTGGGAGCACAGCAGCAAATCCTTCCTTACACCCCAGCAGTCCATCGAGTACCCCAAAACACAGCTTGTTTTGTGCACATCCCTGCATGAGGAAAGATGATGATCAGACCTCCAAGTCTGACATCACACAAACAGCAGCAGGTGCTCCCGTGCCAGGAAATGTCTATTTCTGCTGCAAATGATGTTTACTACAAAGTGATCAGTGCCTGCAGGAGATGCTGTCTCCAAATCTGGGACAGGAAGGCCGAAGCACCCCATTAGATGCACTGCCAGAGACTCACCACAGCCCCACCAGGGCCCATATCTTCCTGACTATGTTTCCTATCACTCAGTTGTATTTTTCAGCCTCCAACTTCCTAAGAAAGAAACCTAAAGCGGATGCTGGGCTGGTCCAAGCTGTCCTCCTGAATCTATTGGGTGGATTCACAGCACCCAACCTGCACTAACCCCAGCCAACCCCAGCCCCAAAGCCGTGCTTGAAGTACCACAATGGCTATGCGCTGTCAGTAGGGATTGATCCCATCCCGTATCAATAGGGACAGCAATAGAGAGGCACTGGAACAGGCTGCCCAAAGAGCTGTGGGTGCCCCATCCCTGGGGGTGTTCAAGGCTGGGTTGGATGGGATCCTGGGCACCCTGACCTGGTGGGGGGCAACCAGCCCATGGCAGGAGGTTGGAACTGGATGGGCTGTAAGGGCCCCTCCAACCTAAACCATTCCACAATTCCATGATCAGTAGAGCCATCACTGAGGCTCATCAATGGGGGTACCACCTGCCCGAGCAGGAAGTGAAACCACTTGTCTGCTTTCCATGGTCTACTTTCATGCAGAGAAACGAGAAGAAAAAACACAACACAACAAAACACAAACAAACATAGCAAAAATCAAACCCAGCAACCTCTGCTGAGCAAAATGGTGAAAGCAAGAAGCCTGCGTGCATTTTCACTGCAAACTGCTGGCAGAAATGCTTGCTGTGGGGTTTTGCAAACCCACGTCCCTCCCAAATAGCGATGCTCTGAAGCGTGCCGCTGCGAGGAGCACGCACTGTGTGACATGCCTGGTGTTATGCTCATGGCAAACAGGAAAATCTATCGCTGGAGTGACTTCAGCAGCTCTAGCACTCTGCAGAGCGTGACAGGAGGAAGCTGCTCTTCTCCCTTTTGCACCCAGCTTCCTCCCCACCCCCAGCTTCCTCCCCCAGTCCTGCCAACCAAACGAGGGCATGGGAGCCCTGCTGCCCTTTTCTCATCCCCGCTATGCTGTAAGGGTGCAGGCTGAGAGCTGTGGGCCAGGCAGCTCCCAGCTCTCATCCTGTCCCAGCTGCCTCAATCGCTGTCTGCACTCCTCCCATACATCGTTTGCATGAAGCAGCCCCAAAGCTGTATGCAGAGCGGGGACTTTGCATGAGCTCTGCAGGTGCCAACATGAAAATGGGTGATGTGAGGCCAGGAGGAAGCCAGCAGCTCACTGACTGCACGGGGCTTGCTGCCACCATCACCAACCCAAACCCTTGGGAACAGTGCCAGTTTGAGCATGCTGAGAGCGGAGCAAACCTCTGTAAGAGACACCTCTTCCCACCTTCCTCCACGTGACAGCTGGGCATGGCCATGCAGGTGCCACCGCCTGCGGGGACATCCTGCCCTGCGTTCCGGGTCAAAGCACAGCAGTCAGTCGCAGCAGGGTGATGCTGGAGTTGTGTTATGGAGCTCTTAGCAGGGCAGGCTCGGATCCCCACCACGAGCACCTTGTGTGGTGAATGCTAAAACACCATCTCCCCAACGTTTTGGGATAAAATCAGGTTTTACTCGTGGGAAATGTGCCTGCTGCCAAGCAGGGAGAGATGGGGAACGTCCCATGGGCAACCACGCAGCCCCACACAGGCAACGGGGTCAAAGGACCCCAACACCTCCAAGAACTGTCCTTCCAGCCTTATTTCTATGTTGTAAACTCTTTTTCTGTGCTTTTTAAAATTATTTTCTTCCTTTTATTTATTTTTCCATATGCAATGAAGGGGAAATGGATGGGTAAAACAAGCAACGCATCCGATTCCCTAAGAAAAACTCTAAAATATCCCCAGTTGGGACAGCAGCCCTGTTCGTGACACAAAGCAGAGCTGCTCTGGGATCCTTCAGGTGCAGAACATGTTGTTATTGGAAGCAGCCAAACTTCCGAGCCCCCACCCCAGCTCTGGGTCCCTGTCCCCACAATGCACCACACTGAACCTATATGGGAGAGCTCTGTTGTGTCACATCTTGCTGACGGTGACAGAGAGAGCTCAGGGTGAATTTGGGCACTGCTAAGCTGAGCTGGTGGATTTACCCCCAGAAAAGTCCCAGAAGGTTAAAAAAGAAAATGCAGCCATGTGTGCGTGTTGGGGCTGCCCCAGTGACAAAGCCAAAGGTTGGAGCATAGAGAGGAGGCAGAAAATCTTCTCTTTGGGGGTGACGACCCCAACTACCCATGTAATTCGAACAAAAGAACGTAATTTTGGGGTGCAGACAGAGTTCAGCCAACGAGCTCATCCTCACTTCGCCTGATCTCTGCTCACTCTTCAACCTGCCCAGGATGCTGCCCTTGTCCCCATTTCCTGGCCCCACAAGCCAAGCCCTGGGCGTGCTCACCCTACCTGTTCTGCTATAATCAGGGATCCTAACACTTTCCCCAGAGCTCACCCTGCAGCATCAGTCCCACAGCCCAGGGTTAAGGAATAAGGACAATCCTGCCCATCCTACCCCAAAGTCCCCTTCCTTTGTTCATAGGAATAGCCCATCTCCAAAACACTGCACAGCATGAGAATCCTACATAGGGCAGCTGCCCTATAACACAGGGTGTCCTGTATCTTGTGTTTGGGGGAAAATGGGGTTCCTTGGCCTGGGGTGGCCCCAGCCCCTGTCCCCTCCCAGGTGGCCCCATAGGGTCCTCAGGCAGCGGGAGGGGGGAGCACACAGCCCCGGCTCGGAGGGAGGACACGAGCGACTGAAAGGAGTGTTTTGTTCCCTCCTGCACCAACGCAGTGGAAAGAATTTCCCGCTCCGTCTCCTGGGTGGAAAAGCTAAAAATCTGAATTTAAATAGTAACAGCTTGAGGGAATTAATAATAATAATAATACAGGCATAGGAACTTGGATAAAATAAAACTTAAGGTGAGGACTGTTCTCACATGATTGCCCCCAAACCCCAACAGGATCCCTCCCCACACCATCACCTCCCTCCTCCAAGCTCGAAGCAGGACACTCTGCCACACTCTTCCTCACATTACACAATTCATTTTATTGCCCTAAAACCTTTTTTATTTTTCAGATTATTTCCCACTGATGCTTCAGTGGTTGCTCCTAATTGGCTTCTTCTGGCACAGAATGGTATTCTCATCCTTTTGATCTGTGCCCTTGGCCACCACCCCCACAGCAATGCCCTGGAGCCAAAATCTCAGCAAATGTGCAGAAAACCAAAGCACCATCCAACCCACGGCAAGAGAAACTCCAACTCTGCAACGCCTCTGGGCGCACTGCACCATGCACAAGCCAGCACATCCAACACCCAGCAGCATCAAATTTAATAACGTTTAGGATTAAATAATGTTAGGATAACAGCTTAGGAAAGCAAACACACCACACTGCAGTGCTGAGCTTCAGCTGTGGCCCGTGGTGCTGGCTCAGCCCATGCAGAGCCGTGGAAGGATTTCAGCATCCCAGGAGAGGGCATTCGGTGTCGAAAATTGCATTTAGTGCTGAAAACTGCACTGAGCCTTTAGGCTGAACACTGTGAGATTTGGGGAAGAGTGAGGTGGAAATGTGTTCAAAGGGTTTTCCGTTCCCTAAAACACAGAAGAAATGGGTTATTGGGGTCAGAAGTAAGAAAATGAGATGGGCTGAGAAAGAGATAGGCTGAAAATGAAACCAGGGTGCATTTTCAACAGGAGATACACTTGCTCCTGGAGAAGAGATGATACTCAGAATGATTGGGTTAGAAGGAACCTTAAAGACCACCCAACCCCAATCCCTGCCATGGGCTCAGGCTGCCCAGAGCCCCATCCATGGCCTGGGGCACCTCCAGGGATGGGACAGCCCTGCAGCAAGGTGGAGAGCTGGAAGCATTGGTCACATTTCCTTTTCCTATGATTTACTTCCCACTGTGTATAGTGCCTGCATACAGGGGACCAAAATTTATACAGGGATGTATATTTTTTTTCCCATATGTATACAATATATTCACATTGGGTGTGCATAGAACAGTTTGGTTGGAAGGGATCTACACAAACCCACAGAGAGGTCTACAAAGCTATCACTAAAAAGGGTCCAGATGTCCACATGCACAGATGCATCAAGAAGAGGCAAGAAAGGGAAAAGCACAGAAAAAATGTAGTGTGTACAGCACACACTGCTACAGGGGACTGTCCCCCCCGGGCCCCCCTGCAGCAGTGCTGCTCTGTTTGGCTTTTTCCACCGCTCACCGCATTTTCCTTATTTTAGTGCTTTCTGTTGACTCGGAGGTCACAAAATGGAAAATAAAAAAAAAAAATAAGGAAAGGAAATGAAAGGAAAGGAGTGCAGGCAGGTAGTGGCACCAGGGGCTCCACCCTGGCTGTGATTCTGGGGCAAAATCCTGGGGATTTGGCTCTTGGGGGGAGCGCTGCATTCCTCCTGCAGCGAAGGGAGGTGTTAGAAAGGAAAAGTAGGGAAAAGAAGTCTGGGAAAATAACAACGGTAATAATAAAAATAAAATAACAAATAAAAAACAATAACCCTTCCACTTGGGTGTATCAGCACAGCCCTGCCTGTCCGTCCCCATTCACCCCCACCCTTCCCCCCCAGCGCTGTTTGAACACAGGAAGCACCCGAGGCATAAACACGCGGGGAGGAACCCCGGGGACGCGCGAGCACAGAGCGGATTTCCTCCCCGAAACGCAGCACCGAGCAGCAACATCCCTTAATTTGGTTCCCCCCCCTCCCCATAATGGATCTCAGGGCCAACAGGTGTCCCACGGCCACTTGCAAATGGGGGCTGGGGAAATAATCAAATGGGTTCATCTGCATCAGCGCATCCATCTAGGCGGGCAGATGCCGGAGGTTGACATCTGAGGAGGGTTTGGATGAGGTTTGGGGCACGGAGCTCTGTGCTCTGCTACCAAGATGGGTGGCAGGGATGCCCGGGGCAATGAGGGCACTGCAGCAGGTGAGGCTGAGCAGGGAAGCAAACGGATTTCAGAAGGAAGAAATAAAATGGAATAACATAAATAGGGGGGGAAAAAAAAGGCTTTTCGAGAACGACGGTAAGCATCCAGACCTCAGCAACCGGGGCTCCCCGCGAACCCAAAGCACACCACCAGGCACACGCGGATTCGCTCAAGATTTCAGCAGCTTCTGCCCAAAAAAGCAAAACTCGGTGGACTCAGCTCACGGCTCCCAGCCCCGGGCCATGCCCCCCAGCAGCACCCGCCCCGAGCCCCCCCTGCACCGCACACACCCACGCCGGCGGCCGCTCGCGTCATGGAAACACTCAGCGCGACCGCAGCCCGCTCTGCTGCCTTTGGCTCCGGCTGAGCAGCGCTCCCAGCCCCTCCTGCTCCTACCTGCTGGAAAACGCGACAGCAGCGGCGAGCGGTGGGCTCGAGCATTGGGGTCGATTCATTTGTATTTGTTTTTCAATTCTTGCTTTTTTTTTTTTTTTTTTTTTTTCTGCGTGTGCGTGTTTTTTAAGGCAGGCTGCTGTTGGATGTTCCCTCCTCCAATGCTACGGCCGTGAGATGTTTATCGAGAAATAGCACGGTGAGTCACAAAGCACCAAAACATCACATGCAGTAAGAGCAGGTGGGATGGGGTCTGCCACGCTGAGCTGCGGGCAGTGCTGGCCCCGGTGAACCCAACATGTCCCCATCCCCACACTGCCAGCGATCTGCTTTTACCCCCAGGTTTTGGGGGAAAAAGACAAAAGAGGCACTTGCCCCCCTGATTTCCCACTCACAATGTGTGCTTTATGCCGCTGCTCACAGCCTCAGAATCACACACTTGTTCAGGTTGGGAGAGATTGTCAAGATCATCCAGTCCAACCATCAACCACTGACTCATTTGTGATGCTCTGCTCAGCCTCGGTGAGGATGGGGTGCTGTAGAGGACTTAACATGCCCCAAATTCCCCATGTGGGGCTCCCTGTGGGGGTGTCCCCTCCAGATCCTAGCTGGGTTATGGCACAGTGTGCCATGCTCACAGTGAATAACCCTCAAAAGAGGCACTTTGGTGGAGCATCACCATCCCACCACAACGTGCCAACACTGATACAACAGAAAAAATCAAAGCTGGCTCCTCCAGGGGTCTGAGCATAGAAAAAACATAGGGAAAAGCATCATAAGGACATAAGAAAAAGCATCCCATCATCTCAAGTTTTAGCAGCAGGCAAACAGAAGTGTCATGGGACAGAACAACATCTGGATATGGGGGTGCACCATGTGCAGGGCAACATGTGGATCTGGGGGTGCCACACATCTGCATTAAGGGCCCCGTGAGCCCAGTGCCAGATGTTTGGGATTTACCCCAAGAGAGGTGACCACAGAAACGCATCAGAACAGCTCAGAGTTGGGTCTGGGGGAAGACTGAAACGTGCAGAGAGCAGCAGATGTGAGAGCCACAGGCGTGTGGCTGCACAGCAAGAACTGCACCGCGTGGACCAAAGGCTCTGCTCATCTGAAACAGTGGAAAAAAAGAAGATGAGTGCGTGCTGGGCTGTATTTGGCTTTTTGAGGTGTTCTGGGAGATTTGAATGCTTTGTGGGAGCAGCACTGACCTGCACTGAGCATCCCCTGTGCAAGCAACACCTCAACTGCACTCTGAGCGTGGAAATGGAACCGTGAGCGATATCACACGTGTGAACGTGGGGTGAGGGGAAACCCAAGGGCAAACCCCGGGGAAAGGCAGCACCCGTGGGTGCAGCTGTGCTGCATCCCTCCCAAACAGCAAAATGAGGGGATGTGGGGCTTTCTGAACACAGGAGGAGGACGGCGGCGTTGGATCCAAACCTGTGTTTCTGATGGGCCAGTGATGGGAGCGTGCAGTTGTGCTGTTGGAGTGCCCGAGCGTCGCCCCTAAGGGAAACGATTCAGAGGAAAAAAAGGGGGAAAAAAAAAAATAAAAACACAGAAAGAAGACGTAGCATGTTTGTGAATCAGCCTGCTGAGCGTGTGTTTCGGGGGTGGAAAAGGTGGGCGATGCGCAGAGGAACAGAGCGGAGCGAGATGAGTCACAAAACGCCACTTTCCCTCTGCTCTCCTCTCCTCTCCTCGCCGGCAGCTCAACCACTGCAGCGTGAAATGGGAAATTTCATCTTCCCGTGCTTTTTTTT
>VXAB01005596.1:56539-102538 GCA_013399175.1 Odontophorus gujanensis | reverse complement strand
TTTTTTAATTTTAAATATATTTTTTTGAAGTATTAAAAGAGACAGAGGAACAAAGCCATAAAACTAGTGGCATATTTGGTCTTGCTTTTGTGAAACTAACTAATTCATCAGTCTGGATTGTTGGAGCAGTTGCAACTCTCAGTGAGGTCTCAAGGTGTTCATCAGATTTTTGATAAAATTTTACTGTTCCTGTACTTCTTTCTAGTCAATCAGTGTTCAAAATGTTTGTACTGACAAAAAGTGACGACATAAATAACGTGAGAATGTGAAGCAAAGGATATTTTTATCTTCTAAAAATGGGCTGTGGAAGTCTGGTGAAGAGACATGATCAATTTTTTTAGTTGAATATCTGGTTGCCATTCTATAAAATCAATTTGAAGATTCATAGATCATGTATTTATATCAACTGAAAATGATCTCACAAACATGAATTGTTGGGGATTTTTGGCAGTCTTGAAATCCTAAGCTGCTGAGTGCAGTTGATGCACTGAAGGGATGGGGTGCCATCCAGAGGGACCTGGACAGGCTTAAGCAGTGGGCCCAGGTGTACCTCATGAGGTTCAACAAAGCAAAGTGCAAAATACTGCACTTGGGTTGAGGCAGTATCCACCTAGGGGATGAAAGGATAGAGCACAGCCCTGCCAGAAAAGGATGCGTTATCTAGGATACTGGGAATGTAAAATACAATATTTTTTTTCATACAACCATTACAAACATTCATCAGGCAGTGCAGGAGAAAAAACACCAACTTCACAACTCCACAAGAATCATAATACGAGCACTTTATCAAGTGCTTACTTTATCAAGTGCATCACTTAATCAAGCACTTTACTCCAAACATGAACACTATTTATGGACAACTTCTGTGATAAACAACTTTGAATTGGGCTACATCAGACAAGTGGTAACTTCTGGTTCACTGCTGCTTTCTTCCTTGTTCCTTCTTATTGCTCCTGCTCTTCTTCAGTCCTCTGTGGTCCCATCTGCTGTGTCGCCGAACATCTAGACAACTGCAAAACAAGTCTCTCGACCTTCTTCAGATCTTGTTTTCCAGCTCAAGGTCTTTTTCTTCTAATGTAGCGCTCCACCTTCCTTTATGTAGCTTTCCACATAATCCTACACACAGCAGTATATTAGTGAAATTTGTGTTTATAAATGGTCGTTATGCTTGGTTTAATTCTAGTACGTATGTACTAGAATTATGTACGTATACGCATAAAGGCCTAGTACACAGGAAAGATGAACTAAAAGAGGTACCAATTGTTTTTATAAATCATTGCCTTGATAAAGCTGGAAGAAGGTCAGAGAACCAAAGAGTCAGTGTAGAAGGATGAAGACTTCTTTTGATAGGCACAGAAATAGTAATTTTACTAATATTACAATGCTCACATTGCTTCACAAGACTAAAAAAAATCTAAACATGGATGGAAACTGATTTTTTTTTTTTCCAATGAGAGATAAACCATCACAGACAGATAACTATCCCAAAGAACAACTGGGAAGCTTGTCCATAATTTAAAGTTTCAAAAGTTGTAATACCTGGAATGAAATGCATTGATGGATCTCATTCAAGGACAGTGCATGGGGAAAACCTCAGAACTGTATCACAGACTAGATCTGGAATAGAGCAGAGGCTTAAAAGCCCTGGGGGTCAAGACTCACGAGTACTTTGTGATCAGCAGGCTTCTACACCTAGGAAGTCAGCAATTACTTTCAATGTTAGATATATTAGAATATGTTTTCTAACAAAAATTTTTACTCCAAAAAGATGAGAATTCTTCAATGTGCTTAAACTGTTTAACAGATTTTGACATCGTCCTTTACTTTCAGAAAACAGAGTAAGTTTTGACATAAGTTGGATCCTGTAAACAGGATTAAGAAATTCAGATGTTACTGAAGAGGTTGTGAGATCAAAGAAGATTGTCGTTAAGAAACTGTTTCAAGCAGAAAAGTGTTCAACAGATTAACCATGTAAATAAGTGGTGCTAGCATGAGAAAACACTTAACACCACTCAGTGAATTTACAACACTTTCCCCAGATTGTCTTTTGTTTTATTCTACCATTTGATTCCTCAGGTACAGATAAAACCTACATCCTAATTACAAGGACTAAATCAAGTAGGCTTATTTACAGGTTTACTTAAGATATACTTAAAGTCTCTGAAGAGACAGAGGTAGAAGCACTGATAATGTTCTCCTTACTCAGTTCTTTTATCACTCAGTAATAGTCTTGATTTAAAAAAAATTCTTAAGAATCCTTTTTCAAAGAATGTTTACTATGACTGTAAAAATAAAGGAAAAGAAAACAAACAAACCTGTTTCCTAAGTATTTATGACAGCTAGTTATTTTTGTGATTTAACCAAACAGGTGTTTATATACCGCACAGTGGTTGCTCACTCCTCAACTTTCCCAGAGACATGGGGAGAGAACTGAAAAAATGAACAAACAAACTAAAAATGGTAGAACAATAAGAAAAGAAAAAGGTTAATAGTGATTACTATATATAGATATATATACGAATATATATAAAAAGAAATGCAAAAGCAATTGCTTAGCACCCTCTGACTAGTTCCTGGCTAGTTCCAGAGAGAGAGAGGATAGCCAGTTGAACTCCTACCTCCTTCAAATTTCTTCTTCCACATGATGACATATGGGATGCAATATCCTTTTAGCCTGTTCAAGTCAGCTGTCCTGATTCTGTCCCCTCCCAGCCCTTCATCAGTATGAGCTGAGAAATTGGAATGGCCTTGGCTCTGTATAACATGACAGAAATCCAATTTTAAAAGCAGAATAGAAGAATATTTTTTCTATAAGCAATATGAAGCTTTCCTTGCTTACCAGTGTCAAGTTGTAGCAGGCAAGATAATGTCAGAAATATATAATATGTGCATAGTTACCATAAAATTAAAGTTGTGTAACAGTTAAGGTATGCAAACAGTTAGACTTATCTAACAGAATAAATTACTAGTTATAAGAATGTGCAGTATACAGCAGACAAGAAGGAGAAATATATTTTATCCATGCAAAAGGTACTGATAGAGACACAGCCTATGGCTGGACTTTGCAAGTGGCTGAGAGAGAATTCTGTGAGATTAAAAATGGGAGAAAAAATATCAGGGCTTTTGCAAAGGCAAGAACTCACAAGACCTACACTGCCTATATTTAAGTGCCACTGATACTTTACAAGGCTGATAAATCCCATCATTTCTAACTGTAATGCCATAGAAGTATGATATCAGAGACACCAAAGCTGTGTGTACATGAAATGGGAGGTGTAGGGAAGAAGTAAGTGTGTGAAAGTACAGACTCAAGGTAATTGGTGCAACAAGCATGCAGAAGTAGAAAAAAAGGATATTAAAAAAAATTCAGAAGTAAGCAAGCTGCTGTCTTTCTGAGGTTAGCCACTTCAACCTATTCTGTTTTCTTGTCTACTCATCTCTACTTTCTCCTGCTTTATGCAGCTGTTAGAATGTGTGGGAGGTGTATCTGCAACCCTAAACATTTCATACAGAGTTCACCTTTCTATGTTGCAAAGACGTGCATTGTGGATGACAGGCTTTGATACATCTTGGGAAATCCTTAATATCTCACTAAGGGGACGTGAACCCAAAAGTAAAAACAAAAATCAGAAAATAAATATTAAAATTGCCTATATATTTTCAGTTTAAATATCATGGGCACAAATAGTACCTGAAAATATAATTCCAATATGAATAATAGTTCTCAGTGTTCTTTCGTCTTTTCTACTATATTCACTTGTCATGAAGTCATAGTTACTTAATTCTGAGTATTCTTACATTCTACATTCCAAAATCTCTTCACTATTCTATTTTAACAAACCTAATCAGATTATATAAAACTGTGATAGCCCACTGAGATTTTCTCTTTCACCACAAAACTTTGTAAATAGAATTATGTCAGCACTCACATCCTTTTCTTCTTCTGAATCATTTGACCTTGTTTCTTTGTTTGGAGTAAGGAATAAGTGCAAGTTAAAAAATAAATTGCTAAAACGGCTTAATTTTTTTTCCTATGATTTTATGGAACACATTACATAGTATTACTTTTCTTTTGTTAACATATTTTAATTCAAGTGAAAATGTATTGATAGTCTGCTCAAGTAGCACGACTGAGTGTTGTGAAAGCATGCAAATTGTGTAAGCACATTATAACAGAATTGTCCAAATTCAACCTTAAGCATAAGTTAATGCTCTGAAGATTTGTCTGGCACTCACGTCACACCTCCTGTTTTGTTTGGTTTGCTCTGTTTTCTGCTACCACTGACAGTATGTTAAAGGAAGCAGCAGGTACGTTCATTACACCACGTAACAGGAAATAGGCCGCAGTAGTTTATTGCCTGTATCAACTCCTATTCTAATGGTTTCATCTTTCTTTTCAACAGGATCAGAGGCAACCATATTTTACTTCAGCATTGTTAATACAGGAGATAACTATTGCAACATAAGATAATGTAGTGCTGTGGAGATCTGCTGACAAATATACAGAGCAGAACCAGGCTGTGCAGCACTGCTGACTGAACCAGAAGCACTCATCAGTATGACCTTATGTAAGCTCATCTTTCCTGAACACGTGGCTGCTTGCAGTTCTGGACCGAGAAAGCTTTACAACAGAGAGTTGGTACAGTTATATTTCTGCCTCCGCATAATACTTTGACCATGCAGGTAGATTTTAAAGCAAGTGCAAAGTACTTTTACACCACAAAAAAAGGTAGGCAAAAGATAATAATCTGAAGTCTACTGCTGAGTCATTTGTAAATAGCTTTGTTTTTGTAAGCTTCCTAAAAAATTCTGAACTTCTGACGAGAGTAGTCACAAGCAGTAGTACCATGGAATGGAGATTACAAAAGCACTTCAACATTATTCTTAGTATCCTCATCTTTGTTTTCAAAATAACTAGGACAGCAAACAATATTCATAGTATCCTATGAATAAAATCCATAGAATAAATGAAAAGGATACTTGAAAAGGCTATGAAAACAATAGCTTTTGACCTCAGCAGCTAAACTGAAAGGAAAAAAAAGTTTTAAAACAAGTTTTTTTCATAATTTGAGTTTAAAAAGGAGGTTAGGAAAAAAATCTAAACTGCTCTCAACTAAAAGCTTCCTGTCAGATGCTGAAAAGAATTTGAAGGCAGTGAACTATACAATTTTCTTTTACCTTCTAATGCATAGGTTAGTATCTTTGCTTGGTACAGGGGAGACCTGGTCTGTGTTTCTTTACGTGTATGCACTTGCCAGTTATATAGGTCTTTTTTCACCCAGGCAAATGTTCTGGACGCTCACCAAGAAGATGATTTAAACCTTTGTTTTTTCGTAATATAAGGACAGCTATTTCTGAACACAGCTCCCCACAGATTGATCCATGCAGTACTTTCTGGAGGGGTGTGATTTCTCATCATCCTCACCAGAGAGAGAGGTCTGGTGACACTCGCCCAGTGGGGAAGTAGTTAGGGCAACCACTTCAGGCTGTACTCATTTGTTATGTGGGAATCTTATAAATAAAGAATGACACTGTGCAAGAGCTGGTCATTCCAGATGAATGCTTTTTGCTGAGACACAGGATAGGAGGTTAGAGACTTTCATCTAATAGTCTGCTTTGATTTATTTAATGGTAGAATATTCTAGCCCTAATATTTATAGCAACCATATGAAGTATTTCAATGTCACAGGTTCTGCACCTCTAAAATTTATTGAAGAAACTATTTGATAATTATTTCAGCTGATTCAAAATAATTCAATGAATTTTTAAAATTGTTTATCATAATAGTTTGCCATGTCACATGACATTAACTTCCACTGCACACATTACCTTGAAACACTGGTGTTAAGGAGTAGACATTCAAAAATTGCATTATTAATTCATGAGATAGTTTCATGAAAACAACAACAACAAACAGAACTTTCCTTTCAAATTCAAATATTATATTCCCTACCATAAATGTTCCAATAAGATTCCACAATCCTATAGAAAATGTAGGACTTAGTTCATTCATGGAAAATTAATCCCAGTCACATATACGTTGCTGAAAATTATTTTCTTATTCTAAAAAGCCAACTCTTCCCATACTAAGTCAGAGTTCCCCATTTAATTCTAACATTCAAAACTTGACATTCTTCCTGTACCTGCTGTGTACATAACTTATCCAGTCACACACAGATGTAATATCATATGACTCATGCAACCAGACAATACGTACTGAATAGTGAATATTTGTAAGAACTTTTTTGTATACTAGACATGAAAGAGATTACACAAAGAAATTAATGAATATTTGTGAATAACTATTAGAAATGAATTTTAGAACCCATCTGAAAACAACACGTGAAAAAAGGAATTGTGAATGTTAATGGATATTGATTATTACTCGCACTTTTGTCTGGTGTACATGCTCTCTCTCTAATCAATTCAGTGAAGTTCTCTACATGAATTAGATGGCAAAATTTGGTTCAAAGTATGAGTAGTAATTGGTGTTCATCCTCATATACAGCTACATAGTATGCTTCTAAATAGAGTGTGAACAGAACATGTATGTATGTTCCAGGTATAACAAGCATGTCTAAGATACAGTATATCAATCCATTGTTTGAACCTTCAAGATATTTGGATGTGTTATTGTTGGTGTATGGACAAGAAACAAAAGCTTTTATATATTTTTTTCTTGAACAACTTCATTATTATAGAATGTGCTTAGACTAAAGGAAAATTTTCCTTTAACGTCTGCGCTTTTAAAAGCAAGCCAATTCGTTTTTATGCAATCAGAGTAACAATAGCAAATCATCTCAGGTGGGCAAGTAGAGGAAATATTCCGTAGATTAAAGAATCAAATGAGAATCTGCAGGCTGAATCAGAACACTTTCCCAGAAGAATATCGTATTAATATTTTTACATACAGTGCTGTTATTTTCTCTCACTGGGATGTATTTGTGCTTATAGCTTTACAAGCAAAAGCCAGATTAATAGAAGACATCACTGCAACACGCCTCTTTATATCAGTGAAGGTTTCATATTGTATTTTGACTGAAAATTAGATATAACCAAGAGTCACTGAATGCACTATTACTTAGCTTATATTTTCTTGTTTATTGTAAGATGTCAAGTAGGTTCTCTGTTAGAGCATCTTCAACATAGCGTGGTCAAATACAGAATGCCTAATTGAAAAAACAAAACAAAACACAAGAAATTCAAACTAAAAAAGTAGTACATCCTCTGTAATTAGGAAACATATATTAGCATGCAAATACTGATATTTTTCATCACCAGTATCCAGTAACAATCTACTTGTTAACGATGTCTGCACTGAGTTGAACAGAAAAGTCTTAATAAACGTTTAGATTTTTCAGACATAATTCTGATCTGTTTGATGACTTTTTAATGACTTTAGAGAGACATTGTAAGTAAAATCAGAATCTAACATACGATTTCCTTTTGCATTACTCAGGATATTTTTTGTTATTAATGTTATAAAAGAATATTACAAAGAAAAATAAAAACAAGCTTTGCTTTAGATACATAATTGCTTCAGGATGTTAAAAATGATCATGCTAGGGTGTATTTTGCATAGACACATGACATTTGGGAAGTTAGTTTAAAAAATACTCAGTAAAAAACAAGAGAATTATATAAAATTGAATAACTTCCAACAGCAGTTAATGAAACAGGAACTGAGCCCAGTCCTTCTGTCAAGCTCTTATATTATCACTGTCAGCAGAGTTAATGAACAACATGCAATGGCAGCCAAGAACAAGGCTTTTTATTTTTTATTGAATACTACAATGAAAATGTTCACAATTTGGTCTCAGTGAATCTTTCAAGGACTTGAGGTTATCCAGAATGAAAATATGATTATTTTAGCATCATGGGAGAAAAAGAGCCCATATCATTTCATTTGATTAATTATTTTGGCCTAAGTTAATGTGAAAAAAAAATCTAAATGTACACATCATGAAATCATTACAACTTCTAAGATTCAAAAGAAGAATAAAGGATAACTGTGGACCTTAAATCTCTACACTGTAAGATCTTTATAGTGAGAGCACATTTCAGAAGAGTGAAATTCTCATTGACCTACCAGTGACAAAGACTGATGCAAATTAAGATCTCATGTTAGAACTCCAATTTAAATAATAAAGAAAACCTACAGATTTCACTATTCAATAAAAGATGACATTTGAACTTCAATTCATTTGTGAGACTTCACACTCCAGATGTACGAAGTGAAAACAAGATCCAGAAGGAACAAATAGGAAATTTGAAGTGATACTGTTTATTAAAGAAAATAGCATATATAAAGTATATACGTGTTGCAATGTTTTTGTTACCAAGGGAAAAAAAATATTTTTAGAACTGAGTCTATAAATACTGTTCAAGTTCAGTTTTTCTAGAGATTTTCTGTAAACATCCCTTATAGCAATTAAATATTTTTAAAATCTTTAATGAGTTCATTATGTCAGTATGATTTCATTTATTGCATATTTTGGAATAAATGCTAGATCCTTTTGCAGTAAAAAGCATATTTGAGTCAAAGTTTCTTTCACACATGCAAGTCAATATATTTCTTTCTTTGTTAAACAGTTAGTAGCACTCAAGAACTAAAGCACCACCTTTACAGATTATGTTAAATGTTTTTTTTTTCCCCAATGGAGTAACTTCATATTTAAATTTTGTGTTGATTCATTGACATCTTCACAGCCATTCTCAATTTTAAGAAGCAAAATTTAAAACATTTAATATTTGCTAAAACATTTGTTATGATCTATGAGGAGTAGAAGGAAATACAATTGATATTTAGAAAATTCTACGCAGAAGTCCAGAGATGTACTTCAAGATTTTTACACAGTTTCACATGCTATGATTATGGTAGAAAAGGGGAATACATATGAGGAGCAACTGTGGCCCCTATGTTTGCACAATGCAGAGCAGAGGGGATGAGGGGATGCTTACCTGGTGGTTGCAGCTTTCACAGGGAGCAGAGGGCAGAGCTGAAGTCAGCTCACTCTGGCAGCAGCAGGGCCCGAGGGAATGGCATGGAGCTGTGTCAGGAGAAGGGCAGCTGGGGGTCAGGGAAAGGCTTTGCACCAGAGGGTGGTGGGCATGGAACAGGCTGCCCAGGGCAGTGGGCACAGCCCTGAGATGCTGGAATTGAAGGAGTATTTGTTCATCACTCTCAGATGTAGAGTTTGGATTTGGGGTGGACATTTGTGGAATCAGAACATGGACCTGGTGATCTTTAGTTGATCCCTTCCAACTTATAATATTCTGTTTCTGTGTTCTGTGATTCTATATTTCAAAAGTATGCCTAATAATGAATGCAATCCGTTCCTTTAGAATACTGTTTAAGCAAAGAAGTATGGTTAAAAAGAAGCCTGATTCTTCATGTCCCCATTCTAGCTTGACAGTGTTAAGATTGTCATTTATAGTTTACAGGAAAAGAAAGCACTCAGAAGCTCTAAAACTTTCAGAATGAGTGAAAGCCAGCATGTTATTTTCAGAGACTGCTTTCTGTGACTTTACGCAAAACATGCCATAAGGCACACTCCAGAACATCCTGTGTACATCGTAAAGACACTTGTTTATCCAACAAAGTCACATATTACTCTATTTCTTACCAGAGGACAGAAACAATTCCAGAGCTCTGGGGCACTCTTAAGAAGTGTAAATAGCATAGAAGAATTCACTACTCCTGGAGCTAAGCAGTATATGAGTTTACAGGTCCTAATCTATGCTAGAAACACTAGCGGGGCAGATCGTTTGAAGTACAAAGCACTCTAAGCATTAAATGCCTATTTTTCTAACTGATCATCTCTTAGGGAGCAATTTCAGACACAAAGCACAACATCTCAGTGAGCTTATGGTGCTGTGTCCTTTGCTGGTACTGCTTTACAACTGATGTAAATGAGACTGCTGACAAATACATTACATTGTATTAGTTCTTCTGAACTACATTTCAAAGTGTGTATTCTCAAAACACATGGGACCTTTTAATGCACTTTTAAGGTACCTTTAAAGCACTCATAAGTGTAGAGAATCTGCAGACTGTGTCTTCAGATTTACCATCTTCATAAAGTCTCATAGTAATGTTTATT
Source organism: Odontophorus gujanensis (assembly GCA_013399175.1). Classification (NCBI taxonomy): domain Eukaryota; kingdom Metazoa; phylum Chordata; class Aves; order Galliformes; family Odontophoridae; genus Odontophorus; species Odontophorus gujanensis. Next base: position 92,435 of record VXAB01005596.1, on the reverse strand, counting down.
CTGTGCATAAGGAGTCAATAACTGCAAAATTTATCTCCTGTTGAAAGTGTGAATTGGTAGGAGTATCTTGGAAATGCTCTGTATACATATTCATTTGTATATATTGAGCATTGTGATAAATATAAAACTTTACTACTTCCATCTCTGACAGTCAGTACAAAGTCAAAGTCAACACATTTCAAACTGAATAAGCTCCAGATTTTTATTTTTTTATGTGTTGCGCACTATCAAAAAATAAAATAAAAAAATCTTTCCTGTTCTATTTTAATAGACTGATAAGCAGCTTAAATGTCAGAAGGCACAAATTTTCCTAAGAGCTCTCCAGGAATAATAATAATAATAATAACAACAACAATAATAATAAATGTGGGAAGAGCAGTAATCAAGTATCCTTCAACACAAATCCAGTAAGGTTTGCCTGAAGATGTGTAAATATTGAGAATATTTTTTTCAAGGTCATCTTTCAAAAATGCTCAACAGCTAAAGTATTTTTATCTGTGTCACATAAGTTGCAATAAACAGTATTAGATTTGAACTTTCAGAATAAATTTTAATCAACTGTCACATATTGGGACAAGCTGGACCAGAACAATTTAAATTATGCTTACTTTCCCTCTATATCTTCTTTCTTCATCATTACTATATTTTTAACCCCCTATCCAAAGAAAAGAAAGACATTGTAGTGAAAAAAATCAAAACTGCAGCAAGCTCCATCACAATCATTCAAGATCACCAAGGCGTGTTCAGGTTATTAGAAATATAAGGGATGTTCTTAATGCCTATTATTTTATTATGTTGGTCCATAATTTCACAGGCAGAGATTGGTGGCATGGCAGTAGAGAGCAGTTGGGCAAAATGGCATCTGGCCAAAAGCTGAATATAGTACTTGAGGTGCATGTTCAGCATCATCATATGCAGAAGGACAACCAGCTCCTGGTCCTGCTGGCCGTCCTGAGCCAGGAAGCCCTTGGCCTCCTGGGTCACCAGGACACAATATTTTGATTACCACATACTATCAAATAATATTAGACTTTTAGCCAGCATTTGCAGTGGTTGTATTTCCTTGATACACAAAAGAATAAAATAAAAAAATCTATTTTTTTATTTTTTAAATAGAACTGTTTTATTCCTAGTTTTGGAACATGAGCTATGTCAGACAGCTCAACATTTAGTGTGAAGAAGGTTTCTTTTCCTTATCAGCATTGCTGGGACTCAGAAGATCTTTAGAATGAATTTGTATTAATATTGTTTAAGACAACTTTGGTAGAAATCAAATTAAAACCAAACCAAAACAAAAAACCTGGTAGTGAATATGCAGAATATATTATTAATACACTTAACAACAGTAAGGAAATATATCAATAACACTAATCATTAGCAGCACAATGGAAACTGTACTTTCAAACATCAACCAAAAATAACTTACCTGCTAGATGTTCCAAGGAAGAGAAATTAACAGTTCGGAAATTATACTGTTTGCCTAGTTAGACTTTTCTTTTACTGGGCAGTATGTGTATTTTCTTGTTTTGAAGATTATTATTTTTTGACTGACAGGTAACGAGCATGGCACTTAACTGAAAAGAGAGATGACTGCATTGCAATCTACTGTTCACCCACTGACATGGTAAAATATCAAGCAACTCCATTAAAAAATATGAAATTGTCCAATAAACAAATCTGACAAAAATAGTAATAATAATAACAATAATCCTCGGTGCCACTATTATACATTAAGTAAAATACTCTTGTACTCAGAGCTATGACAGGTTTGAGTGAAGGTGATATTCAGTATTCAGGTAACTACACAAATGGAAATGTAATACCAGGAAATCCCATATTTAGCATAGACATAGAAATATTTATTTTTTGTCTGAAAATAAAATCTGTTCAAACTAGAAGAAAATCACAGATCTGTATGTTATTAAGAGTCAGTGGATCCTCCAATAGGGTATTTGTCTAAGCAAAATTTAGATACTATTTCTGAAAAAAAATTCTTGATCATGATAGATACAATGATTTTTTTCTTTTCCTTTTTATTTGATGTATCTACAACAATTGCTTTGAAACTTACTACTAAGATTGGAAATGCACAGAGCACTTCTTTGCCTGGAACAGTATTTTATTAATTCAATTCAGTAGCTACCATAATTAAGATTAAATGAAGGAAATTGATGATGCAGATTCAGCATCGTGGCTAACAGAAAAAGAAACTCCCAACAAAAGAGAAGGCCACCAGTATTTGCCTCTCAAATCTTCAAAAAACAATATAAGACCCTTCCTGATGTCTCCTATTTTCATTTTCCTCAAGTAATCCTAGAGAGAAGATCAGGATGCCAGTTGCAAGAGTCTCTAATTCATCTTCTGATCATCCTCTTCAAAGCAAGAAACCCCACAGAATTTTTTTTTTCATGACAGTATGGCATGAAAGTGTGTTTAATATTTATACCCACCAGATACTGAATTAGGAACTCTTATTCATCTTGATACATGGGTAGATCCTATTCCTTTTCTCTCTGTAATGGTGCCATCTTACTGATAGAAACATTACATTATCCACTATTTCTAGTGGAAAATAATGATTCTAGTTTTTTAAACTGAGCTAGAAGACATATATCATATATCTCAGTGTTCTACAGAGAAGGAATGTTTCTCTTTCTGTCATTCAAAAATAGACAGTGTGGCACTGATATTGTTCATATTCTCTACTCATTTTCAAAATGACCATACAACCAAGTTTTGCTGGTAAAGAGTAGACTGTTCTTACTACAGATGTAGAAAGAATGAAAATATATATTCCAAATAGAAATATCTAGTATTATAAACTCAGTGTTTAGAATTAGTAATAAATATGAGCTTGAGAAAAATATTAGTGACACATGGAAGAAAAATAAAATATTACGTAGAATAATATAATCAAATAATTGTAGAATCCATAGTTGGAGGGGACCTGTTCCAGCCCCTTTTCAGAATCATAGAATCCTTGTAACTGGAAGGGACCTCTGAAGGTTGTATCTAATACAACACACCTACAGTGAACAGGGACATCCACGGGTGTGTTGGGTTAATCCACATCTGTTCTTGTAAGAGAGGTATTCCATTGGACAGACAGTTTTTATGGCCCTGCTCTGTATGCACTCCAACAGGTCCATGTCCCTCCTGTACTGAGGCCTCCACATCTGGAAGCCGTACTCCATGTGATGCCTCTGAAACTGACATTTCCATTCCTTATTTCCTGTAGCATGTGAGATTAGATAAGACAGAGAAAAGCCATCATCTACACTCCATTTCTGAGGAATCGAAATCATTAAGAAGATATGGATAAAGCAAACCAGGAAAAAAAGATAGAAAATCACTTCACAGAGAATAGCAGGAGTAATTTTATATATATGAATTATGAGTACAAAGTCATTAGTGTCCTTTAAAATAAATCTCCTGAAGAAGCAGTCCTATGTATTCATTTACTATAAATGGGAAATGAAAAGAATGCCATTTTTATCTCTCATTTTTCAATCTTTCATAAAACATACAAAAAGAAAAAAGAAAAATCTGAGTTTTTCACCAAGCTTTTCTTAAACTGAAAGTCACTTTTACCTTTCTCCACATATAATCCTAAACTTTAAAAAATTAAATTAAATTAAATTTATAAAAAAAAAAAACACTCTCTTGACAAAGGGGTTTTTTCTTCCCTTCGAGATTGTATTCCAAAGAAACATTTGGGAATCTCCTGGAAAGCTGAAAGTTAAGCCTACGATGTTATAAACCAGTGGTTTCTATATTACATATAACAAAAGAGATGATGTCATTATTTGCATTTGATAGGTTCTTGCTGTAAGGATGTCTATATTTGTGTTATAGTTTTTTTTTCAGAAACAGAAGAGAATGCAACAAACAACAGAAAGAAAAGAAGCTTAAAGAAATATAGGTAAGTTGTTGAAATATATTTCACTTCACTAATATTTTCAGTAAGTTTACAGAGGCAGTTTCTTGTAAAGCACTGCTGGAGACACAGACATTTAAACTGCTTATTTTATTTGTTTTTAGTAAAAAATATTCTACTCTTAAATACATTCTACTTAACTGAGTTTCTAAAATATTCTGCTACCTTTATGAAAAAAAGTCTCTGCATGCTCTGAACTTCAGTGTTATTTTAGTCACTAAAAAAGCTGTTCTTGTATTTGGAAAAATAATTATATTTCAAACTACCAAGATGAAACACTTCAAGATCTCTTCAATTTTACCGTACACATACACACAGATACACACAGAGCATTCAAAATCAGTGCTACTTTGAAATAATCATTTTTAATTGAAAGCATAAATCAATTCTTTTCAAGCATAGAAATAGCTTCCTTTTAACTATTCAAAATAGGCTGGTAGATAATTAGATGAATCTTGGAGTTCATAGATAAATATATGTTTTGTTGATTGCACATGGCATTTCAGACTACAGCAGCTGCAGAAATACTGAAATAATCAATGTTGGAACAAATTATCTGACAACTTTGATTATTAATATGGAGCAGTACTGAGATTTACTTATACTGTCATATAAGTTGATCTATTTGTCTGGAAGAAGAAAAAGGAAAAAAGTATCATGAATGCAGTTTTTCTTAGTAAATGATCACCTCCAGAACACTCACAACATTCAGGTTATTGCTAAGTAAAATAATAATATGGATTGACTGTTACTTATGCTCAGATAGTGTACCTTGCCATCAAGGTTTATTTCTTTGATAAATCTACACAAATATCCCATATATTGTCTCCATCTTTGTACAGATAATGTAGGCATAAATATCACAATATGGTTTTGTAGATTAATTTGAATATATCATTTCTTTAATCAATTATTTCCTTGTAGGGTTTTATTTTTATTTTTTTTTCCCCAGAAATATAATCTTATAAATTCAGATCAAATTTGACTCCAATAAGCATGAAATACCTTTTTAGAAAGGTATCTGTTAGGTGCCCATGCCCTTTGGCATCAACTGTTTGAAAGCACAAACACTTTCATGAATCACTTTCTTATGTAAGTACTTTATATACAGACTAATTTGTAAGTGTCCTCTTGTAGCACTACAGAACACGCTGAGGAGAGAAAATTATTAAAAACAGCAACAAAGAATGCTGGATTAATATTTATTTTAATATAATGTCCCATGTATACTAATGCAAGTCACACAATAAAGAAAAATCCACAAGAGAAGTTACATATATGTAGTATATATGTATGATATATAAGTTATTTGACCAATCAGAGTCTCATGGTACACTAAATACAGTCTTGCCATTGATTTTAGTGGGCTATGAGCTCGATGATAACATACACTTCATGACAGGTTATCCTTTAGCTAGACTTTTCTTGGCCTGCCCTGGAGACTTGCTTTAAGTTAGTAATTGCAATTATTTAATGCTATTAGTCAAGGGAACTAAAATAAAAATGATTCAAATACGCATTCTATTCTTACTTGGAAGAAAGAGTGAATAAATACTCCCAAGTGAATAAAATTAATGCTTAATATATGCACATTGCTATTAGGCTCCTTATCTGTTGTTTGCAAATACAGGAAAATGTAACTAATGAAAGTAAAACAAAGGTGAACAAACTAATAACAACTAGAGCTGATTATTTCTTATGGTCCCTTAATTTGCCTGTTCACTCAGGCACATGTAGAAGGAATCAGTCTGCTAACAATAATAGTATGTTATTTCTATAGGATGAAAATCAGTTATATGGAAGCCAAAAGTGTCCCTTGAATACTTATCTAGTTTTGTGGTCAATTTAAGAAGCAAATTAATCAAAATTATAAAACATGAGTAATGGAAAATACGGTTCAAGCGTGACAGTTGTTCCTGTAATTCCAGCTTTACTGATTTAACTACAGCTGCTAGATGGACCTCTGTCTGATCCAGCTCAGATTTTCTAATGATCTAGATGAATTCCATTTCCGTGCAAATAGTGGAACTTCTGTTTTACTTTTGTGGGAGTTTCTCTGCAGCCTCAGATATTTTTACTACAAATAAGAAAATAAAGTTTTGTTTTCAAACACTAGACTTATTATTCAAGTTCTATTGTCTTAATGGCAACAAATAAAAATTGTACCTTCATAATCAAACATAGTTGTTTATTAAGACCAGAACATATCTATTCTTTCAGTCTTTGGAAAATAGCATATGTATGAGTTAAGGAGCAGAAATAGTCATTTTCATCTTATACAAAATGGGGAAGTTGTAGTAGGATGGTAAAGTTTGAGTGTTATTTTGGTTTGCAAACTTCCACATCAATATTCAAAATGAGAAAGCCTTGATATGACAGTTTTTTGTGTTAATAGTCACTTGATCCAAAGGACCACATCCATCGATACTATACAGAGAGAAATACAGATGAATGTATGTAGGCAACTAAATAGAACAGCACATGCCACAGAACAGTGGACACATTAATGAAAGATTGTCAGTTATCGTACATAGAATTAATATGAAGTAATAGAATCATAGATTCATTTGAGTTGGAAGATCATCATGGCATTTAAAGGCCATCTAGCCTATCTCTCCTGCAATGAAAAAGGACACCTATAACTACATCAGGGTGATCAAATCCCTGTCCAGCCTGACCTTGAATGTCTACAAGTATGGAGTTCCCACAGTTTTCTAGGTATCCTGTTCCAGTGCTTCATTACCCACATTGTAAAAAACCTTTTTTCTTATATTCAGTCTAAATTTTCCCTCCTCTATACAACCCCTCCAAAAAAACAACAACAACTTTTTTTGCTTATTTTAAACTTAGTGACTCGTTTTCCCTTGTGGCAACTTCTTCTGAGCTCAATAGATTATAATGTCAAAAATTTTAACTTACATTTTAATTACAGTTGATGCTGAAGATCTTTGGAACCATTATCAAGAGGAACCTGGGGTGGGGAGGAAAGCACACCTCTTCAAGATACTTTCCTTAAACTCAGTTCGTTTTACAAGATATGTTAATACATGTTCTGTATAAGCCTAGCAATCTTTCAGACTTCTTTTAAAATAGTCTGGTATGAAAAGTGTTGAAGTAGCACAAAAATTATAGTGACACTCTCATATTCTAATTTTAGCAGAATATATTTTTTAAAAAAAAGCCTTCTTTGTAACTCTAGAGTTTGGAAATCCTACTAAAGCGGACGAACTGACAGGAAAAAGAAGTTTGACTTGAAATAAAGTAATAGGAAAAGATTTATGCATGGGCTTCATTTTCCAACCTATGTGAAAAACAGTTAAATGTAAGTTATAATAACTCAGTAAAGATTGTGTAGGAATGCTTCTTTCAAGGTTCTGCTAATTCTCTTGAACAGTTTTGTACACAAGTAATTATTACACAAATATTAGCGTTGATCCCCTATTCATTATCACATTGAAAATGGATGGCAGCTATTTTTTTGTTATGAACTGTTTATATTTATTTTCAGTAACAACAACCCATTTTCTTCTAGGTTGTTTGCTTAACAGTGTTTCCTCTTTACACTTCCTTGGTTTAATTCTGACAGTTTTACTTCAAGATTTTCTGTCTTTAAATAGTACAGTTTTCTTATTTCATAAGTTCTTCATCAACTTTCTATATTTCCCTTCTTTAACTGACACATCTTTCTGAAAGATACAGAAATTCTCTTGGAGGAAGATGCTAAGCATAAACCTGCACTCTGTAATCACATTTACTTGGTACTATTTACCTTATCTTATCCAATTTTGCCCTTCTTAAATCTAGAGATTCATGCCTCTTTTTAGCATAAATTTTCATTTAATCTTAATAAACTTCTTACCTCTTTCAGATTTAATATTTACTACAACCTATCATTTTAAAGTCATTTAGAACCTTGAAAAATTTGGGGGCAAGAGTATACAACAACATCCAAGAGTATATAACCCCTACTTCTTATCTTAGAGTAGTAGAAAATATTTGTTTGTATTGTATTTTCAATAAATTTACACACAAATCAAATTTGTTATTGGTCATCCAAATTCCACAGTTTTATTTGTTCAGATTTTGCAAATGGATTTTTGGTTCGTCTGATTCTAGTGTTCTCATTCCAAATATAACAAGCAAGTGTCATATTGTTGTGCTTATCAATGTAGGCACTTATTTTATTGTTTTTTGTACTTCACTTGCTGTTTTCAGTAGAGTAAGGAAATGTGGGCTTCTGCCACACGTCCAGTAAGCAGCTACTAGTGTTATTTCTCTCTAAACATGTGTTTAAAGGAGAACAGTAATCACTTCTTCAATATGGAGTTCAAATCTAAAATTAAACTTTTAAGTAACCTGAAAAGAGATTATAGAAGTAGGACTGAAATCAATAGTATATTAATTTCAGCTATTAATACCTGCATGGTAAACCATAATTATGAAAAAAGGAAAGAAAGAATGAAAGAAAGAAGGAAAGAAGGAAAGAAGGAAAGAAAGAAGGACAGGANAAAGAAAGAAAGAAAGAAAGAAAGAAAGAAAGAAAGAAAGAAAGAAAGAAAGAAAGAAAGAAAGAGGAAAAAAACCCCAGCATTTTATTTTAACTGTTTCAAAATCTACATTTTAAATTTTATCTTTAAAAATATTTTAACCTATAACATCACTAAATTACCACCCGAAGTCACTAGTGGGTTAGGATTTAAAATGAAATCGAATAATTACTAATTCCTGAGAGTAGCAAATTAGTGCATAAGCAATACCATGCATGTAGTAGGACTATGTCACTCCTGACTCTCTAGCTATCTCATTTTCAATTAGGTGAAGTATTTTTCATAATATTAAATTACACACAAGTCACTCTCAAACAAGAATAATCTGTCACATAGTGTCAAGGCCTTAGTTTTAAAGTATATTTTAAGGAGGATGGACCTACAAAGAGACTTTTTTTCATCTTTCATGTAAGGATAAGAAAGAGAACTGGCAGTCTGGTTACTTTGCTGAAACTACAAAGGATAGTAGAAGTTAAACTCAGAACACACTGTAGGAGAGTAATTTGCATCTTCAAGATTATGCGTCTGTTCTGAATCAATAGAGTTCCTTTACAAGACATAAAGACTGCTTATTATTTCGGGAATTCTAGGTTTTGAATTCTAGTTCTTTTTCTCTGAGTTCATACAGAACTCGGAGACCAATTTGAGTTTATACATAATACTGTTAATACACTAATTTTCTTTCTGATAACAGCTCTCTTTATGTTAAAGCAACTGTTATTTGATGAAAAGGAAACAATTATGTGGAAATGTTGCTGCTCTTGCCTTGGATTTGTTATTCAACAATTATTCAGTAGAAGGGTCCTATGAAGATCATCCAGTACAAGTGCCTGACCACTTCGGGGCTAAATGAGGGTTATAGCACATTACTGAGGGGATTGTCTAAATGGTCCTTGAACACTGACAGGGACAGGGATTTCACCACCTCTCTAGGAAGTATGCTCCAATTTCTCAAGTTCTTCATGGTACAGAAATGTAACTTCAGTTCCAGTTATTTATTTCTTTTTATTTTGTTCTACATGGAACTCATGGTTTTTAGATTGTACAAACGTCTACTCAACGAAAACAGAAAATACTACATTATAACATGAGAAATAGTAGTATATGACACAGAAATAATATATCTCAATTTTATGGCATTTAAAAACAAGAAGTGGGAAAGCTAAATGCACAAAGTAAAAGTATTGCTAGCATCAAACTTTAATCATAGCTCAAGGGGTAAGACAGTCACTATGGAACTAATAGCTTAAAAACTCATTCTGTCCATGTCAAGAAAGAGGTTTGAACCAGGATGCCACCTCTTTCTTTCACTGTCTGAAAAAGGCATTCTGGTATTGAATGCACTCCCATTGAAGCTATTTTATATTACACTTCAGGATGGAGAATGTGATCACACTAGTCTGATCAACTCCTGTTCTGGCAACTCTTGTGGTACAACAGCTTTTCTGTACATGGCATAGAATAGCACTGAGTGAACAGAAACACTTATGATGGGACACCATTTAACAAAATGCACTCCATGAACAAAGGAAAACTTACTTGCAATTTGCTGCAAAGTAAAATGACATTAGGCTGTCACTGGACATGTGACATCTGTTCATTTGTAGATTATCATCTGACATTCTTTTTTAATACTTTTTTACTTTGCTTCTCCCCATTTCAAAGCAGCTGCCTTTACCCTCAATCTATCATAACACATCTAAACTGAGCTGACCTGAAGCTAACTTTCAGAGCTGATAAATGGAAATGAGGATTCTACAAAGATGCTACAATATGAGGCACTACTGACACTTATTGTATTATAAATTAAAAAAAAAAAAAGATGCTGTGCACAAGGCAGAATTATTTTCAAACATACCCTCACTCAAGTCCTAGCACCATAGCATTTTTCTATCCTTCTAAAATACCAATTCTCCCTTTCTTGTATTTTAGAAAAACATAGAATGCTACAGGCACATAATTTTTCTTGATAACTTAGTGAGTACTGTCTACTTTACGAGACATCTGTAAATAGCATGGCACAAAGTTAGCAAAAGACTACCGAAGTTTTCTTCCTAATACAAAATTTGCATTTACAATTTGCAATAAATAATTTATTTCTTACTGATTTCATCAGTGTGAGGAATGACTGAGTAAAGATGGAAACAGATACCAGAATATCATAGAGAAGTCACACAGAAGAGTAATTTTATTTCTACAATCAATAATCTAATATTACAGGTAGTCTAATTTCATTCAGCAGCAAATTACCATGATCAAAACAGTATAACAAGACATGCAGTGGAAGAGCTCTTGTTTTGGAAAGAACTCTATCAAATGTCTAATAAATTAAGCTTTAGGTTTTTGAGATTTTCAAAATACAGGATAGCAGCAAAGCCAAATAGAGAATAGATTCCTGTTCCTTTATGCTCAATAAAAAACAAACATTTTTAATTAGGCAGCTAGAGAGCACATGAGCTGGTTTCTACATGTATCATATCACTTGAATTGGGGGGGTGTAATACAGGCCCACTGATCAGGAGTAAGAAGTTGAAGAGGCCTTCTACAAGCAGCTGGAAGTACACTCATGATCTCAGGCACTTGTTCTTATGGGGGACTTCAATTATCCAGATATTTGTTGTGAAAGCAATATGGCCAGGCATTTGTGCTCCAGACACTTTCTGCAATGTGTTGAAGGTGACTTTCAGATGTAGGTGGTGGAGGAGCCAACAAACAGTGGGGTCTTACTGGAGCTTGTTCTTATTAATAAGGATGGACTTGTTAGGGAAGTGAAGGGGCATATTAGGATGTGGTAATCATGGATGGTGGAATTCAAGATCTTGAGTGGAAGAAGCAAACCAAAAAGTAGGATTGCTACCCTGGACTTCAGGAGAGCCACTTCTGGGGCATTCTTGGAGCCATCCCATGGGCTAGGGTGTTAAAAGGCAAAGGAACCTGTGGGAGGTGGTCAGCATTTAAACAGTTCTTCTTCCAAGCTCAGGATCAGTGCATCCCTGTGAATAAGAAATTAGGCAAGAGTGGCAGAAGACCTGTGTGGATGAGCAAGAAGCTCATGTGTAAACTCAAAGGGTAGAGAAAGGTCCGTGAAATGTGGAAAAAGAGTCTGACCACTTTGGAAAAATATAGGAATGTTGTCAGAGTCTGCAGGGATGTGGCGAGGAAGGCCAAAGCCAATCTGGAATTGGATCTGGCAAAGGAGATAAAGGATAGTAAGAAAGGCTTTTCTAAGTATTTCAACAGTAAAAGGCAAACTAGGGAAAATGTGGGTCCCCTACTGAATGAGGGGGTTGTTCTGGTAATGGGGGATGCAGAGAAGGCAGATACTGAATGCCTTCTTTGCTATTGCTGTCACTGGGGGAACACCCCCTCAGAACTCCTGGACTGTGGGTGTAAGTGAGAGGGTCTGTGGAATGGAAGGCTCCCCTTTGGTGAGGGAGATGGTCTGAGAACACCTAGGCAACATCAGTGTGCATCAATCCATGGACCCCAATCCACATGTGCTGAAGGAGTTGGCAGAGGTGATTGCTGAGCCACACTCTGTCATCTTTGAGAGGTCTTGCAGAATGGAAGAGGTGCCTGAAGACTGGAGGATAGCCAATGCCATTTCAATTTTCAAAAAGGGTGAGAAGGAGGATTCAGGGAGCTACAAGCCAGTCAGCGTCATCTCCGTCCCAGGAAAGGTGATGGAACAGCTTGTGCTGGATGCCATCTCCAGGCAGTTGGAAGAAAAGAGAGTTATCAGGAGTAGTCAGTATGGGTTCACCAGGGGAAGGTCATGCTTCACCAACCTGGTAGCCTTTTATGATATTAATGTTATGATTCAGAGCTGGGAGGAATGACTGACATTCAAGAAGGTTGTGCTGCCATTCAGTGAGACCTGGACCTGGAGTCTGAAGAGCTGGGCAGAAATGAACCAGATGAGCAAGAGCAGAGTCTTGCATTTAGAGAGGAGTAAGCACATGCTATTAATAAATACGTAAGGTCAAGCTCACCCACAGATACTTTCAGGCATTTCTTTCCTTTTACCTCTCAAACTATTTCTAATCATATGTAACATGCTTTCTCCTGTGCACATGGTGCACCTTTTTATGATTTATATTAAGTAAGGATGGATACTCTCAAATGATCCCAGTTTTCCTGAGGTTCAGAAGAGGAATCTGCAAAACTTCCTCTCAGCTTAAACACAAACAATGCATCTGAGTTTACTTAAGTTCCCCAAGTATCTTGAAATACTGAAAAGTGCACTGACTCTTTCCATTTAAGAAACTGAGGATCCAAAAACTAGATGTGAATCTTTCCTTTCATTATTGTGAATTTAGACCTGTTAGGTTAGGAGCATCTCAAACCCAAGACGGATGGATCAAATTCCACACCAAATGCACCTGTAACTCTTTTCTACTAAGCAGAAAAAAATTACCTCATTTTGTATACGTAACAGGTTTATTTGTTTCTTTGTTTTTGTGGGTTTTTTGTTTGTTTGCTTGTTTTGTTTTGTTTTTTGTTTTTCCCAAGGTAAAATTACTAGATTCGGTACACTCCTAAATTTTTAAGAGGGAGTTGATGCTTGGGAAAGTGCCACTAGCAATCATCAGGCTCTAGACTATTGGAAAATGTTATCACAGATTCTTTAGCTGTATCAGTGTACTGGTGAGAAAAAAATCCACAATGTTTACAAAGACTGATACGAGGAGAGAAAATGTAAACACTAACTTAGCATGATAGATCAAATAGTTTCACTTTCCATATATGTACTTTTACACTAAGCCCTGTTCTGTAGGGAAACCAGAGGCATCACACTTACAGAGCCTAGGAAATTACCTTCCTTTTCTGTCCCAAGCACAGTCTAAGAGATAATGATTCAGGTTCAGTAGTATTTTAAAGTTTTTCGTTGAAAATAAAAATAACATGTCAATTACTCTGTGCTGCAAACAGTCCTGATAGGCACCACAACTTAGAAAAATAGCACATGCCTCTTTGGGCTTTCATTGCTATTGCTTTTTGTAATAACTGGCATTTTTATCTCAGGAGGATTTCGTAAGAGGGAATTTTTTATACAGGTATGGTTAAGTGCTTAAATCAGATGCCTGCAGTTTTATTGTTTTCCTCTCTTCAAACATCTTGAAATCTTCAAGGACAACTATCAGAAATAACCAATTACTCCGGTTAGGTGGAAAACAGTTTAAATATCTCACCTCACAGCAGCATAAAAGATAAAGTATTAAAATATCTGTACTGTGCTTGGGACAGGAGAGATATGAAGATCCTGTAAGTGACTGAACAATAGCAAAAGGTTAGATCATAGACTGTACTTTCATTCTAAATAAAATAAATCAGCCTTGAGACACATCTGCAGGAAACTAATCTTGGTTAGTTCTTATTACCAGTCATTACATAAACGTGAAAGGTTTTCACACTTTACTGATGAACTTCATCTATTCATAGCAGTGTTGTACTAAAAACATCAGCACAGATGAGGTCGTGTTTTCAGTTGTTATGTTTTCTTTTCTTCTGGATAATTGAACAAGAACAAGGTCAGTGCACTCTTTTTAATAATTACTATTATTTCCTAGTATTGGACATAGAGAAAATCTGCTCAGAGTTTTCAGCAGCTGATAATTCTTTCTACTGAAATGATGGGATTTCAGCAATATCTCTTCACTTGCTTTGTTACCCAAAGCATTCTGCTATAAGTGGGAAAGAAAACAAAAAGCACATAAAGGATGAAAAGAAAAAAAAAATTGCGTTGGGAGGAATGGTTAAACTCTAACTAAAACTGACAGAATTAAAATGTTACTAACATGAAGTTGCAAAAAAATTTTTCATTTAACTCTTCAACTCAGTTTAACTAATTCATATGTCTGCCACCATCGCATTTTATATTCCCAGTTACTTCAATCAGAATCATAATCTGACTCTCAAAATCAAAGATTTTACCTTCTTTTTCCCCATAAAAATTCCACTAACATCCTGTTACATGTGGGAATAATAATCTTTTAAAATCACACATTAGTTATTTCAAATTATTTCAAATTCTAGCATTTTAAATACTCACATAAATATTTATTCCCCTTTGTTCATAATTTTCAGTTAATTAATACATTAGATTCAGTGTTGCTCCTTATTAATTTCATCACTACTTATTCAATAATGTATTGATATTTAACAAAAATAAATAGTGTATCTAATCTGAAAACCTATTTGACTGTAAACTGAGCTGTAGCAACATACTGTTGAGCAATAGCTTCTGTTTTGTTGTTAACAATATCTGATTCAATCTTCATTTTATTTAATTTATATCATTTCATTTAAGACTTGTACTAGTTTTAACACAAGATCCTAACATAATGATGGCTAACAGCTTTGAGCAAATGAAGTATAGATATTCTGTTTTTCAGGCAATAGTTGCATCATCAATTACCAGTTTTGATATAGTAAATATCTTCTAGAACATTAGCTCTTCATTTTTTCTTCCACATAATTCTCCTGTTATGCTGCTAATTTTTCTTTTACAGCTATGACATTTCTGTAGAAAAGTACTAAGTGGAGCTTTGAAAAATCTTATAGAGCTTCCTAAAAGCAAACAAGGAACAATTACAATAACTATCAAAACAAATTGATTTCAGTAACTACTTTCATAATGTATTTTACTATCTTTGTCATCTGGTTCAACTAGGATACCTTTGATAACAGTTGTTTGAATATATGCAGAATACTTCCTTCAAACAGTTTTTAGATATTCATTACATCAATATGCAAGGGGTTGTCAGAGAACACTAAAAAAAAAAAAAAAAAGACATAATTGCTGGATCAAAATACTGTGATGTAGTTAGAAAAACTATCTGTGCTTTTGATCTTTAGAATCAATGACCAGTATGGACCACCACCTCTGGTTCTGGCAAGCTCCTGGGTGTAGCCAGCAACAGAGCACAGAAAAACAGAGCAGCAGGATCCTCATAAAAACTACAGGAGTTGATTGCTGGTGGAAATCACCACCAGTCCTCTTTGGGCTCCAGAATTTCAGTATCAAGATTCACTTTAGGAACTCAACAAATTTGTTCAGGAGGAGACATCTGGAGGCCTTTTGTCCAACCTCCTGCTCAGAGCAGGGCCAGATCAGAGATAAGAACAATTTGCTCTGAGGACTTTCCATTTGGGTCCTGGAAACCTCTGAGAATGGTGGTGATTCTGCATCTCTGGATAACCTGCTCTAATGCTGCTCTGTCATCTTGGTGTAAATACATCTTATTTAAACCCTATGATTAAATCCTGTAAAATTGTAAAACTTACCAGGATAATAACCAACCAAAAAATGAAATATGCTTAGTAGACAAGCTCAGACACTTGTAATCATTGCTACTTCAACACAGACAGAGAATTCAAAGAACTGATGGTATTTAAAGTAAAACCCATGATGAATTCAAATCTTAAAATAATTTCTCAAACCTTACAGAAACCTAAAAAAAGTTTAAAATAAGAAAACACTTGAAGGTTTTAACCTGTTATGACTTTCACTGTTTGACTTTTTTAATTAGAACTTTATATGTCCTACTTGTAATCAGAGAGCCACAGAACTTGTTGATAACACAGTCTTTAAAGACCTAATTTATTTTCATGAAGACTGCTAAGAGGATGGGGAAAGTAATTAAGTATTATCTCTTTTCTTTTCTAATAACCATAAACTTATTAAATGACTAATAGTCCAAGTGTACAGATGCCATATCCATTTTAGTAACAATTAATTCTGAATGATTAAAGAGAAAATTTGTGAGTAAACAAAAATACAAAGTTATTTACAGAACTATAATTGTTCACTTATATGTTAGTGTTAGTACATGCATGCACACTGGCTTTCAGGTGGAATAGATTTTTCCTGTTCTTTTGTCTTTTATGAAGAAGATATACTGCTCAATGCATGAAGATATCAAGAACCACTCCCTTTTTTTTCTGTTCGTATTTGTCTAAGAATCTGTGGTTTTAGCAAAACATCTTTAAGTCTTAAGTAATACCTGATTTATTTAATAGTTTTTGAAGGCCAGCTGATTAAGAACTTTTGACTTTACCTTAAAAGAGATAAACACAATTTGCAAAAGGACATGTCATAACATTAATCTCAATTCTGCAGAAAAAAAAGATTTCATAGTTGAAAATGATCATACAAAAGGGAAATACTTCTAGTATATGTTTAACTAATGTCCTAGAGGGTATATAATGTCTATGATCAAGGCAAGAGATAGTAGTGGATTTTAAACTGAGATGAAAATGGAAAACTACTTAGGCAATTGTATGCATATTTATACTCTTGTAACCAATTACCAGTTTAAACTGTGAGAAACATTTGTAGATTTGTCTGATTGATTTTAATTTTATGGTGTTTTTTTTGTTTTTTTTTTTTCATGTCTACTGCACTATTTTTTTAAAAAATCCCATCATAACTCTCTCATCCCTTCAGCATCACTTTACTTTTTTTCTGATAGTAGAGCCCAGAATTTACAAATCAGAAATTTCTTTCCATAAATCTGATATTTATGGTGAGCAAGTGAGATATTCTGTAGAATACAAAACTTCTGAGGTAAAAGCAAAAAAGTCTTTTTACAGGACTGAAAAAAAAGACGATAAACTACATTTTCATCAAATCAGACTATTACAGTTACACTATTCTAAGGACAAGTTTAGTCTTCATGTTTATGCCAAACTATTAAAAATTCACTGTCAGAGACTTTGAGAATCACCTATGAAAAGTAACCAAGTCTAATTAAATCTAGTGTTCTAATTAAAAGACTAATGATCTCCCATAATGGAATAAAGGATATGACTTAAGACTTCTAAATGCTTATTTGGCACTACTTTCAAATGTAGAGCCATTGTCTCAACTGGCCCTTTCTTTTACTGTTAGCAGATGGCTTTGGAGCCATCATCTGTGCAGAATGGAGAGAAAAATACTCACTGAAAATTACAGTGTTATTCTAGATCTTCTAGTATGCACTATAGAACTTTTCAGAGTTCAAACATTCCTAGACTGAACACAATGAAATGTCATCTTTGGTGGAGTGGCCACTGACTGTTTGCTAAAGAAAGAGGAGTATGCTCTGTTATAAGCATACAAAGACTACTACATATCTTTGATGACTTCACTCTTATCTGCAATCAGAAGACCAAATAAGCTTCATACCTCCTCCACCCCACCCTTATCATCGAGTGACAGGAATGCATTCAGCTATTTATGACAGCTTAATACATATTTATAGTTTTGGTATGTATCAGAAATACAGCCAAGTCATACCTCAAGTTGTCTACTTGTTGTTCAAAATTAGCCTCTTTAAATAAGATGCAATTTGAAGAGTAACTGGGGTAGCTTCATTAATGAGTGTAGGTTACATGAGTCTTTGTCATGGAATGTGCTTGATTTTTTTTATTTTTAAGTGAAACTGCTATTATCCATTTCTATAGGATAAAGAAAATATGTTTAATACTCAAGAGTTCTTTGGGAAAGGATCTATTTTAATAAGAAACGATGATTAAAATACATGATTGAAAATATTTCCTCGACACGGTTTGATACAAGCACACCTACTTCATAAATAAACTGTGTATGAATCAGAACTATCAAAACAATAGATAGAATAATGAAATTTAGAAAATTCTACCACATTTTTAGGAAGGAAAGAAAGTAATTGTAGGTGCAAGCCTTCTATGTAAAGGCATAGAATTTGTAGCATGTGTTTGTTTTTGGTTTGTTTTTTTTTTCAACTGAAGCTTTTTTCAGTTCTTATACATCCTTTCTTACTTCATTATACCTTAGAGAAAAACGGTATCTATAAATTGAAGCTTAAATTATGAAACATAAAACTATTCAGGAAAGTAACAGAGCTTGAAAAACTTCAAAGGCATGCACATATGAAAATTGTTTTCTTCAGTTAGGAAGAATTCTCCTTGGGGTGTTTATTTCCTACATTATCTTTATAACATTACTGATTCAATTATACCCTAAAGCTACCTCAGATATTATCATGAAAGTATTTAATGGTGGTTATCAAACAATGATTTTCCTAATGACTATGATGCTGACTTTTCCATAAAATTCAACTTGGGCATTACTTGCCAACCACTTAAGATGAGATGCATATATTTTTTCTTCAAAATAAAAGTCATTTATGTCTAACAATTAAGTTCATTATTTTCATAAAAACTTAAATAAATATCTTAAATTTACTTCTTTACAACCACCACAAGCACACACACTCTATGCATGGTGTGTGAATCTTCTTTTATGTTTCAGTGCATACAAATGAATATCATTGGTATGATAATGGGTGTGTCTGCACTTAGGCTACATAGTTATTTTCTTTATATGTGGATATAAAATACAATCTTAGTTTAAAAAAATAAAAAATACAATAAAAAGCCTAATATTTTGAAGACCATAGCAGGAAAGAAGCCTGCTAATTACAGGCTTGTCAGTCTCCACTCAATACCTAGTAAGACTGTAAAGAATATTCTTCTACGAGTTATAGTTAAACACCTGAAAGGAAATGTAATCATTGATCACAGCCAACAAAATTTCAAGGAGAGAAGATCCTCTTCTATGGACTTAATCTCTTTTGATGACAATGTTTCCGACCTATTTGACCAAGAGAAGACAGATGATGTAATCTTTTTGGATCTCAACAAAGTTTTTAATACTGTTTCTTATAATATCTTTCTAGACATAATGCATCTAGATATTAAACAACAACAACAATGTAATTAATGGCTGACAGGTTAGGCTCAAAGGATTATAGTAATGTAATTTCATTAAGCTAGTGACCAATGAGGTTCTGGATGATTCCATTTTTGGATATGTTTTCTTTAGTGTTTTCATAAATGATTTGGTTAGAGGGTTTGAAGATATACTGTTTGTGGATGACACTTAATTGGGAGGAGTCATTGACTATCTCAGAAGTAGAGAGGTCTTGCAGAGAAATCTTGACAAATTAGGTAATCACCAACAATATGAAGTCTGAGACAGACAAGGAACATGTTGACTCAGACAACTAGGCAGAATGGAACCTTAAGGACTGCTTGAAACAAAATGGAGCCTTAACATCTCAAGTTGGAAGCTATAAGATCTATGGACTCTCATTCTGTGGTGGTAGAGTGGTGGATAGTTTATCTTCACTTTATCTCATTGCTCCTTACAGTTGATAGACATTAGAAAAGTGAAAAATCAGCTGAGGAGGGGATGCTTGACAAGCAGAGATCCTCATCAGAAACTTCCAAATCTTCTAAACATATGTGAGTTGCCACACCACAGATGGTCTTTGAACAGCTGACTATTTAATGCTGAACTTGCACTTTTACCTTTGTCGACTCACAACCTGCAGATTAAGACCCCAGTATCAAGACAGTGATGGATCCAGGAGTGCTAAAATATATCCATATCTAAATCTCTCTTTTCCTGTCTTTCTTCTCTTTCCTCTAAATCTTCTTCTACTCAGTTTTCTTTAGTAGCCATTCCCCAAATCTGTCTTAAAGTAATTTTTAAGGAAATAATGCCAAGTACCCTTATTCATAATGCTTATTAATTGTTGTTACAAGGTTGTCTACTTTTTGCTTCAGAGTTGTTCATTACTAAACAAGACAGTTCAGTAAACTCTCTTGTATTGTTCCTGAATCATTGCCTGAATTCATTGTTCCCATGACCCATGTCAAACAGGGAGCCAAGATTCACCTTCCACACAGCCCACAAAGGGGACTGAGACAAAGTTTAACAAGAGAGCAGTACTCTGCTCTTGAACCACAGCAGCCCTGGGTATATGTACATACAAGGGGGAGAGATACTGAAGAGTAGTGTCTTAGGTCTGGAGTGTTCTTGCCACAGCAAAATGAATGTAAACCAGGACTGTGCCCTGAAGCACAAATGAAAAAATGTGGTTGCCTTCCACTTCCATATACATTTGTTTAAGGAGGATTGTGGATGTAAGTCACACTACTACAAAGCATAAAATATTTTTGAATAGTTAACATTATTATATATTTTTGTTGTTTTTGTTGTTTTACAACAATAATTAACTACCCTGTGCTGAATAAACTATGCCATCAAATTCACAAGCTGTGCAGAAATTACCCTATAACATACATTTTTTTGGAATGGTCTTATATACAGAGTTATATTTTTAAATACACTATAAAACTCATATAGAACATACATGTTTGTTCACTGGTCAGAACCATTCAATCCTGGTTTACAGAAAGTCCCAAAGCATGGTACAATTTGTAACTCAGATGTAGAAGATTTTACAAAATATGTAACTGGTAGTTTTTGCATATCGTAGAATCATATTCTAATCTCCATAATTAAATTTACACTTCAGTACATAAAATGAATTCCAAATTCATAATAGTGAAATAGGACATTGTAACACAACACCAGTCTCTGCTATGTAGAGTACCTTCTGAATGGCTGCAGATGACTCCACATTCTACCACTGAAGAACAGAGTTACCTAGCTGTGCTTGTAAAGCAGTTATATATGTTGGCAAGCAAGCAACAGTGAGAAATATACAAGACACACTGCAATAGCATCTTCAGAATATCATACTGATCTTGTTAAAGATCAAATAAAGGTCTTGTAGTATAAGGAAGAAAAAAAGGTCTTTACGTGCTCTGGAAGATATCCCACAGCTCCACAGTTCTTCTCTAAGTGTGTGATACGAGCAACTACTGCAAATTCTTACCTACAAATAGCATAATGAGACACGAAAATGAGGAGCCTTTTTGATTCACCTGGTGTGTTTAACCAGAATGTACTCCACTGGCCAGTAAAATAGCTCTGTGTTTGAATTAATGAAAGTTATACAATGTTTATGTGGCAATGTGTTTGTAACGGGTGAGCAGAGCCCAGCAGCTGCCCTGTGTTGATCTCTAGGTTGTTCCTAAAGGAAACCACTGCTGGCCAAAACTGAGACAATGGACAGTGACCTGTGGTGCCTCCATAATGACATATTTTTAAAAGGCTAGGAAATGCTGCACAGCAGCGATGAGAGACAGGAGTGAGAAAATGTGAGAGTAGCAGACCTGTGGGTACCGTGGACAGTGTGGGAGGGCAGGAGGAGCTCCAGCTGTGGAGGAATACTCTGCAACTCAGGAGAAGCCCATGGAAGAGTAGGCATGGTGACTAATAGATGAAGGATCAGGCATAAAACATTATGTACTGACTGCAACCCTTATTCTTCATTCCCCTGTTCTGCGTGGTGGGAGGAGGTGGAAGACAGTGGATAAAGGACAGATGTTTTTAGTTTCTCATTGTCCCTGTCAGTTATCAGTAGGCATTCAATTACTGTTATCTTCCTATGCTGATTCTGTTTTGCCAGTGATGGTAATTGCTGAGTAATCTCCATTCTTGTCACAACTGATGAGTCTTTTTTTGTCATTTTCTCTGTCTTTATACTGTAAAAGAGGAGGGGAGGAAGCGAGTGTTGTTTTGGGCAGTTGATCGTCAGTAAGGATCAACCCACCACAGTAGTAAATTTAGTTTTGCTACATATTCCAATAAGATGTGTTTAGTGTAGGCACATGAGATAAGAATCTGCCATGAGGTTTTGAACATATTTTTTGGAATACATTTTTAAGGTTATATTTTCAGAAAAGCAAATTGATATAGTTTGAGAAGTCAGCAATCACTGCAAAAAAAAAAAAGACAGCAACAAAAATCAAAATATGGATACAAACTTTTTAACATTTCCTATGAATGAACCAGTCCCTGTTTATTGATGTTTATGGAGACTGAAAATGTACAGTGGACAGTACTGCATCCCTTTGTGAATATTATTTAGACTTACTTTTAAGAAACGTTTACAACTTAGAAATTGATTTTTCAGTGAGATTAAAAACAAGAAGCTTTACAGACAAAAATGTTTATTCAGAAAACATCCGCCCCTAATATAGTACACAACCATCAGGTTGAGCATACCATACATTTTAATCTTGAGCTGCTTAAAGTGTATTTGTGTATCTTTGTAACCCACAAATGTGAGGTTCCCACAAAATACAGTCATAATTTTATTTGAATGATTAGTCTATATAGAGGATGATAAATTAAAATCACTGCTTTTGAATGGAGTGGTAGGATTATCTCCACCTTCACCTTCCTTAAGGTTAAGTATAATAATTATAAATGTCAGGTGGGTGTTCCAGAAATGCAACATCAGGATTAAACAAAATAATTTTAACACTTTCCTATAATTACTGGACAGTTTTACACATAAGGTAAAATAGTCATAATCTTCTAATTAGCTGCATAACAAATAATAGCTAAAATTAGTCATTGATATGATTTATTTACATATATATATGGAACAATAGCAGAATTGTTATATAAATTTGAAAGTAGTTTAATACCGAAGACACCAGATTAGTTTCTTTCCCATATCTCAACTTTCAAACTTCCACCTGCAAATTATAAAGTTATAGAGCTGAATTACAGATATGTAAAAGATTTGTGTCATCATTGTCAAGTTTAAACCTCAGTAGTACTTGAGCATTATGATTTTTGAAGAATAGCGTTTGAAATACCACTCCTTCAGCAATATACTAAGAATGTTCTGGTTCACTTATTTTATAAATCTATGCAGCAAATACAGAAAAACAATTGTAGAAGCCTCAATATTTCAGTAATTGTTAAGTTCATGTTTTTCAAATATAGTCAGATGTGAACTAGAAGTCACAAACTACCACTGAAATCCCCAGATTAAATTCACTGCATGGAAACCTAACCCAAATGATATTTGATCTTCCTCATTTTATCCTACATGCCTTGACTTCTTAAAATGAGGCACTGAGTATCAAAAAAACTAGCAGTGGCTTCAGCAGATCATGGATACCCTGACTGCTACTGTTGGCTGTAACCATACAACCGTATTTCTTCCTTACGTTTTGTTTTATCGATTCCATTAAACAGTTGTCTATTGAGGCAAAAGCTATTTTCTGTGGCTTACAACAAAAACTGAAATTTGACCACAGGCTGCAGTTGTCATCACCCTGCCAGCATGTGCATGACATCTATGAGATTAGATGAGTTGCTGATTTATTTCCTTGGAGGTATTATACATATTTTTATGTCTCTTTCTGATGACATCTGAGCTAAATGGGAAGCTTTGGGTCAAGACATGGAAGACAAGGTGTGAGCATGGAATTTTCCACTGATTTGAGCTTTATTGTTTAATCACAGTCAAATTTGACTATGGATACACTACTGAACAGCACCATTGTAAATTCTTTTAAAAAGAAGTAAATGCCATATCTTTTCAATCCCAATTTAAATTCCAATTTTGAATGATGTCTTAGCAGGGATAAAAATATCTGTGTTAACATGGGTTCATCCTTTGTCTTGTTTTTGTCTTCATGACCTGAAAATTCTTCATAAATAAATAAAATTATCCTTTTGCCAGGCACCAGAGACCATGTGACCCATTCTTTTCCAAGGGAAATAGTAAGCAATTGAATTTACTTTTACTACCTCAGTTTATCACTCTTAACTGTCAGAAATTTCTTGAAACATATTCACCTGAAGCATACTGGTGTATCTAAGTGGCCGCAGCCCCAGGCATTAATTAACCACATAGTGTTATGTAGCTAAGCAGGTACAGTGATACATTCACTTTAAGCCTCATGCAGCCACATTCACAGCACAGAACAGTGCTTCAGCACCTTTCCTGTGTATGCAGAGTAGTTTCCCCAAAGCTAATGAGTCAGAGTAAAATAAAACAGATACTATGTTTGCTCTCTGATAGAACTATTTCAATCCAAAGAAATTAAATCAAATAAAAACCTCTATGATCACCTTCAGATATATTGCTGTTACCAACCTTCTGTAGTCAGGAGAGAGGATATATTTTTTTATATACCATAGCTTGGTATGTCTAGATACAGATTTTGGTTTGGTCTAAATCATCAAATAGAACATTTACAAATCTTATCTTTCATGTGTTTACAGTGGAAAAGTTTCCCTGCAAGGGTAGACTCCTTTCTTTTATTTATCAATTTTACTATGTTAATCTAATTCTATTAACAACATCTTCTGAACTGTGAAGACTGTCTAATCCCTTTAACCCCGAATTGTCCTGTTTTAAATTCATTAACCTTTGTATCACATAATTCAATTTAATTAGTGATGCATTCACTGCAGCAGAAAAATCAGACATATAAACAGAATATTGATCTTCAAGGAGTCTAATACCATTTGAAACCATGACAGATTTAACCACAGGTATGTTTCCTGAGCAGTAATATAATTAAGGGTAGAAAAGTATAGCCTTGGTAGATAATTAGATCAGCTACAAATAGCATTTCAAAAATTACTCTAGAAGATTTTGTACTATTTTAAAAACAGTGAGTCATTTCCTTTTCCACATAGATACAGTTTGAAAATGTTATCCATTAACTAATGAAAGCTGAATGATAAGTCGTCAGACAATGTTTTCTCTCAACAGTACACTACAGCAAAGATGACATTATTAAAATTAACATAGATGGTTCTGTAGTATCATTGTACAATATTTTGCCACAATACTTTCTCTTTCAAGCTGGTATGGCACTAATCTATTCTATCTTTGACACAGTATCGTTGCTGCCATATAACTCCATATAACTTATATGACTAAGGCTCTCAAAATCCATTTTTTTAATCTATATAGAAATGAATCATAGAATCATAGAATGGTTTGGGTTGGAAGGGACCTTTAAGGTCATCTAGTTCCAACCCCTCCCTGCTTTGGGCAGGAGCGTCTCCCACTAGACCAGACTGCTCAAAGCCCTATCCAGCGTGGCCTTGAACACCTCCAGGGAGGGCAGATTTACAGCTTCTCTAGGCAACTTGTCCAATGTCTTACCACCCTCACAGTTAAGATTTTTTTCCTAATATCTAGCACAAATCTTCTAGTTTAAAACCATTTCCTCTTATCTTGTCACTACATGCCATCAGAAGAAGTCCCTCCCCAGCTTTTCTGTTGGCAACCTTCAAGTACTGGAAGGACACTATAACAACTTCCAGGTGCCTTCTCTTCTCCAGGCTGAAATCACAGCTCACTTAGCCTGTCCTCACAGGGGAGGTACTCCAGCTCTTTGATCATCTTTGTGGCCCTCCTCTTTACCTACTCCAACAGCTTGATGTCCTTCTTGTGTTGAGGGCCCCAGAACTGGATGCAGTACTCTAGGTGGGGTCCCACAAGAGCAGGGGGGCAGAATTAGCTCCTTCAGCCTGCTTGCCATGCTTCTCTTGATGCAACCCAGGATACAATTGGCTTTCTGTCATCAATAGACACTCCCAAATATTTCTCCTCAGGGGTGCTCTCAAGCCATTCTCTATCCAACTTGTATCTATGCTTGAGATTGCCCTGAACGAGGTACACATTTTGTTAGAGAGTATGCAGTACAGTCCTCACACAAACATACATAAACAGGATATCACTATCAGTTTGCTGGTAAAGAAAACTGATGTATTAAGTGCAGAATGCTCTCATTCTATTGACATGGTGGAGCATTGAGTGTGCATGTGTACAAGAGCAGGGTAGTGGTTTGAGTAGAATTTCTGGAATTTCTGTTTTCTCCAGAAAATACTTGCCGAACTCAGTGTATGACATGGTTATGACAGCTAAGAAGAAGAGCACCATGTAACATTGGCACCCTGTATAATTTTTTCAGAGTTTAAACCAGTGCTGTTTTAGAGTCTAAATACCATGGGTAAAATCTGAATATCAGTGGTAGAAGTCTGAAGTTAATGGGAACCAACTGTTTTTAGTCAGCCTCCCCAAGGCTAGCCTATTAATATGTTATTCATATCCATGTTAAATCTGCAAAGGGCAGACATCATTAAAGCAAGAGAGACTCATATCTATAAAGGGGCAAGAACTATTTTTTCTGTAGAAGATGAGCTATTCTGTAATAGATGTTCTTTTTTTAAAAAATTCATATTAATATTTGCCTTAAAATCTGATTAATACCAGTCACTCAAAATTGTTCCAAAAATATATATAATATTTCCAAAGTAAAAAGAGAGAAGATATTTGATTAGTGTATATACAGTATAAAGATATATGTATATAAACATGGGGAACTTTTAAAAAGCAGTGATATAAATTTCTTATTTTGAGTCTGCAGGTTCTCATAAGAGAAATGTATGTCAGCAACAGGATTACTAAGTCAATGAACCATTATCAATGTCTAGGTATAGACAACCAAACAAAAGCTCAGTGGAGAAAGTAGCTCTTACGAACACTGAAACATGGAATCATAGAATCTTGGAGTTGGAAGAGACCTTTAAAGGTCATCTAGTCCAACTCCCCTGCAATGAACAGGGACATCCACAGCTAGATCAAGTTGCCCGGAGCCTGGTCCAGGCTCACCTTGAAAAAGTCTAGGGATGGGGTATCCACCACCTTTCTGGGCAACCTATTCCAGTTCCTCATGACCCTTGCTACAAGACTTCTTCCTTATACCTAACCTAACTCTACCCTCTTTAAGCTTGAAATCATTTTCCCTTCTTTGATCCCCACAGACTCAGCTGAATTTTCCTAAATAGGAGGGATGAATGGCTCTGAGAAGTTTGCGTGCATTGAGTTTTTCAAACAATACAGGAACTGTAGGTATCTGTGTTTTTCACATTTCTGGAAAAAGATTTTCAGTTGTTCCAGTCCTGAATAGATTTCTGGTAAGAAAAAAGAATAAGTAAATGACAAATGAAGCAATACGTGTAATCAATGCAAAGGTCTCAGTATAAGTGTCCCAAATGCAGAATATATATATATAAAAGTCTCCAGTGCTGATATTCAATTCATTAGAAGTAGTGTTCACCATCCTATTGGATACTGAATTTTAACATTATCTTCCTGAAGACCTCATTAATACGTGAGACTGGTGAGGTGGAAAGGTCCCCAGAGCCACAGGACTTTAATCTACAACTTGTAACTTCCTTAATAAGACAAGAAAACTTGAATTCTGAATTTGATACAATAGAAATTGCATTAAAATCTTAACTTTTCATTTAAATAAATATAGGCTAAAGACAGCTCTCAAATATGTAAGAAAAATTAAAGTTTGCATAATATTGTTTTAACTGTTAAATAAGAACAAATCCTGCAAAGAATTGTTCTTAAAGTATTCTTTTTGAAGGAACAAATCATATTGTGACTCTAGACACTATATGGATGAATTACAAGAGATTCTCTTTCATGCATAACAAAGTGGAAAATTTTGATCTTGAGAAAGGTCAGACCCTGTTTAATTTTGTTGTCCAAAATTTGTTTTTGGAAGATTCTGTCACGTATGCTTACAAAAATAGATTATAGTGAGTTATGGTAATCAGCACAATTATGTCATTAGTGGTGGGGTGGGTGAATGAGTGGGTGTATTTTCCACTTATGTCACCTCGATTTTAAGTAGTGTAAAAAAATTATTTTTTAAAAGAAAGAAAAATACATTGAGGCTCCGTCCTCTTGGAATTTATATTTTCACTAGAAGCAGTGTTAGGATAGTTTATGTTGTGTTACTGTGTTTAAAGCTGACTTCATGACAAAAGGAAAGCAAAAAAATTAATTTATGCAGTTATGTATGTTTTAAGTATTACTAATGCTAAAAACATCTTTTCAGCTTTAGACAAAAGTATTCCTAAACTTGTATCCTGGGAAGTTTTGCCTGTGACTCTCTCAAAAGAGGTGGCATGAAACTGCAATTTCTTATAGTGTGTACAGTTTCATCACTACATTTAGTGATTGTTTTTTCACCTTGTTATGTCTTGCAGATGGTGTGCTCCCTTTGCCATGCCACCAACAGCTGTAGCATGTTGAGAGAGTTAGATTGCAATAGTACGGAATTTGCTGATTATTGTCCCATCGTTCTTTAATAGAATCAGACCAAATTTCCCTCCCTCTCTTTTTCTAACATTCAGGGCTGTGATTCATATGTACTCATTCAAAGGTGAGTTTTTTCAAATTAGTATGGAAATAGTACAGGAAAAAGGGGTTGAGGTTACATCCAAAGAAATAAAAAGAGAGACTTGAAGTCACAATGCATGGCGTAGGCAGATTTGAAATCAATTGAAAATTCATTAAATAGAGTTTATAATTAAAAGTGTCTGTTTGTCCTCCTTCTTCTCTGTTAGTTGAGGTCATGATCAGCTTGTGTTTACTAACCCTATTCAGTGAGACTTGTCCTAGCTCCTCAGATTTGGGAGTGTGAGGTAGGGAATAAAAAAAGTGTGTTTAATCACATTCTTCTACCCCCAGACATAAGTCGCAATGATGAATAAATTCTTCTTTTCATTAGCAAAACTGGGCAATAGAATAAAAGATGCATCTCTTTATTGTTGCTGTTGTTCCATATGCTATAAACACTTCATGTGAGTACAGACAAGTATTTATGGCCTGACAGGTAAGAAAAAAATCTGAAGTTTTTAATTCACAGTACTACTGGATAAAAGTGATACCATGGAGAGCAGGGAGCCTGACCCATGCCCACATTTTCCAACTTGAGTATATGTAACTGATTAGTTGTATTCTTCTAGGCTGTAGAGCTGTCCAGGTCTATTAAAAAATTACTGTCTATATTTTGGTAAGAATACTCATCTGAAAGTGTAGCAGGTAACTTTAAATACCCACAAGTTAGCAGTGGCTGTTTGCAGTTTTCCCAGCTTCCTGGAAGAATGCTGTGACTAAATGACTGTAGCAAAAGTAGGAACAAAATTCTTATTTTTTTTCTCAATAATGAAACTATCTGAAGCCTGAATGCTTGCCCTGGGAGCTAGACTTGCTCCAGACTGGTAAACTGAAGCTGAAGGAAACATCCATATTTATCTATTTAGTATGGATCAGGTTGGTTCTGTGCATAAGGCTACAGCTGGTTGAGCAAGACTTGTGGGGCAATTCACTTTCTCCTTATATTTTGCATGGGTTACTGTTTTAGTATTTTTGTCTCTGATCCTTACGCAATCTGGACTGTTTGTACATTTTAGCCTGCTTGCTTTCTTTCTGTACATTAGATTTTATTACATTTGTTGCAGGTGGAATGCTTTGTGTTTCTTCTCCCTTCAGTAGTAGTTGANTGAATCTATCTATGAATCTATAAGTGATTCGAACACTAGTCCTCATAGGCTTATGCTATTTCTAAACACTTTAAGATTGTCCGAATTATGAATCTTTTCCAGAGGTTTATCTTTCCTACAGAAACCTTACAAGATTGATTTGGACTTCAGATACTGTCACTCCTTCACACATTAAGAATTCAGTCATGTGAACATTTTCTCCATCTGTACTTTGAAGGTCTGGGTTCTTGTAACTCTTGGACTTTTTCAGTTGTATTAAAATCTGAACCAGCAGAGACAGATAAGGCATTAAAAATGAGGCTTAAAATTCTCTGTGGAACCGAACGCAGTGGAGCTCATCACTCATGATCTTGTCTTAATATTCCTACAGATACCAGTTACTATCAGTATAGGTGATATATCTCACATCATTAATACCATTCTGAAACTCTGTTAAAGTCCATATAAGATAATTCTATACTGACTATCAATTTCAGAAGTGTCAAATCATTAAAAAGTTTATTATTTCTAGTTAGACAGAGGACAGTGTTGTGATTAAGATTTTAGTGGCAAAATTCCTTATAAGGAATAACAATTTAAACTCTACTCTCAGAAAAGTAAGATGTTAAGCACAGAGTGCTACAATACAAAATTCCAAGAACTGAGTAATACCCAGAAGGTTTCGCTTATCTTCTCTGTGCTAGGGAAGAGTTACTTAATTGGAGTCTCAAAGTACATGTCCAAATCGGGGTTATTTTAGTAGATGATAGCTTATTTCATTTGTGTTTGGAAGTGCGTATTGCACTATGCTGAAACTCAGAGATTACTATAAGACACAATACTGGTGCATCAGTTTCCTTTCACTGGCTTTATGCAGGCTATTTAAGGTTTGAGTAGTGTCAGAATAGAATTGATTGTGTGATTGATATTTCTGAATACTCCAATATCCACAGTCTTAAATAATTTACACACGTATAAATTGACTCAGATTAACTATTGGCTATATCTGTTATCTTTACTGTGATTATACATGAGCAGTGTTTCAAGTTATGTAATAGTCATATTTATGGTTTCTAAAGAAGTAATCTACAAGTTTCATTTCTACATTCCTGAGCTCATCCTTTTTTCCAAGCTGTTGCTGGGAAGGATCCAAAAACTAGCTGAAGACTCATTTGTTTCTTGATAATGCTTGAGCCTTCTATTCAGCTGGATTTCTGTAACTGAAATTACATGGGTGCAATAAGGATCCTGACTGCAATTCTGAAAATATATGATATACATACAGGTGAATGGGAAGCTGGACATGAGCCAGCAGTGTGTCCTCACAGCTGCACCAAAAGAAACATGCCCAGCAGGTTAAGGGAGGTGATCCCTGCCTCTCTACTTGGCACTGGTGAGGCCTCACCTTTAGTATTTTAGGAGTATTTTTAGGAGGTATTTTATTACATATTCCAAGTCTACCCATGTAAGCCTTAACACAGTCATGAGATATCTCACGTGCACTCATGCTTAGATAAATTTTAGTTAAATATTACAAAAGGTTATTAGGAAAATTGCAAGCCCAAGATACACAAAAATACATATGCTTGAAGTATATATCAGCTAGCTTTTTTATTTCCTTTAAATTAAAAATATTTGAGAAATATCACAAAATATCTTTGTTTGATTCAACATTTTCTCACTTTTGCAGTCCTCCCAGATCACTTTAAAGAGGACTTTTTAAATCAACCTGAACTACTTTCCTGGTATTCTTATTAAATGTAGAGACCAAACTCTATGAGTGAAACAGTGGAATCAGTGAAAAATAGATAACCTAGAGGATACTGAGTATTGAATACTTGGACAAAGGAAACATAGGGTGAAAAAAACCATGAGCTATACTTTATTCTTCTGGGAGTATTTAGTACCAGCATCAAAAGGACTACCTGCAAATGTTTACAGTCAGAGAAAAATTTGTAGCCCAGATTCTGAAGTGCATAAAGATATTATAAACATTCTTCTAATCTGAAAACCTTGTCTAATTGCGAGTTGAACACAGACCGCTTTCTGAAAGCCTTTTTTATTTTTTATTTTATTTTATTTTATTTAAGAGAGAGAGAGAGAGAAGGAGAGGAAAACATAAGGTATCCCTTTTCTATAATTCCCTACTTAGCTCTAGTTTGAGACAATGCAAATGAGACAAGAGGTCAGAACCTCAAGGTGTGCATCTTACCATGTTGATCTTCTGCAACTGAAAGGAGTCCATTGTGTTATTTCACCATACAAATTCAAGATTCACTAGTTATTCATCTGGGATGCAAGAGCTACGTCCAGACTCTTACACCACAGCAGAAATTTTATGCTCACTTCAGTACATCTGAGGCACAAAAACAGAGGGTTTGTAACTCCAAGGTGCCCCTTTTATCATTTACAGTTCTAAACTGCAACAACTAGATCACGTGTTAAATGTATATATATATATCATATGAAAATAGGTATATTAACATTTATATTCTGGAGAAAATGCAACTGAGTAGATGTGAGTGATTTCAGGGACTTTCCAAAGTGAAACTTTGTCCTGTCCTAAGAAGCAGTTTGAAATTGTTACTCTCCGCTCTTCTAAGCACATTGCAACAGAATCCACAGGTGTCCAGTGATACTTCAAGAGACTATTCTTGTATTCGTTGAAGAGGTTAAGCATGGCTGAAGATCTTTCAGATTATTTGGGTCACATTAAGAGCTTTTCTAGTTCTGCTGAGTAGGATGACAGTAAGGATTTAACACGGTAACAAATAAAGAAACCAAGAATAAAACTGCTACTATTAAAAGAGTATTTTCTGATATCATATTCATTGAAACTTGTGGCACAAAATGGTATGGATATACTGTCCATCTTTGGAGCTTATTTCTTCTGGTACTTTTTAATAAGATAGCCTAGCACTCTGTAGCACTGAAATAGCTTCCCACATGAAACATCGTGTATTTTGAAAGCTAGAAGAAAATAAAGTAAAACATGGGAGGACAAAAATAATGAAAAAAAATTGCACTTTACATTTATTTTATTTCCATGTAAAAACACTGAATCTAACTCAGATCTACAACAGTTAAGATGCAAAATGTTTAAATAACCAGATAATTGAAATTAGAAACCTGAAAAAGCAGTTACCCTTCAGTAATAATGATACTCAGCAAGGCAGGTACCTATATGAAAAATTCAACATGTAAGAAAAACTCAAGAAATACTGTATTTCATTTCTGAAGATGAACATCAAGAAAAAGGACATCACAGCAGAACATTCAGTTCTCTCAAATGACATTCTAAAGATCTTTCAATACATTATTGCTTATTCACATAGAAAACTGAAGTATCATAAAAGAACAGAATATTGTGAATGCACAGGTTTATTTCAGAGTACCTGAGAAAGCAAAATCTTTTTAAAAATCAACTGGAGATATCTATTCAAAATGTCATTTAAGTTATTTAAACTGCATTAAGATTTGATTCCATCACAGAAATCATAATGCAGTATAGTAAGAGATTTTTTCACCTGAGTTGGTTTAGCCTGTCATGTCAGTTGATTGCAAGAAAATTATTTATCATTCAACTTGTTTTATCTTATGTTCTGCAAATATGGCATGAGACAAACCTCAGTAAGTACTGCATATCATAAATATTTTTATAGTAGCTGAGATAGGAACCATGTTCTAATTCTAAATGGAAACAAATAGAAAGTAAACAAACTGTCTTGAGAGAAGTATAAAACAATTCCAGGGAGATCTAAAATTGAAGAAATCCTCACAAACACATATTTACATGCAGATGCCTGCACACATAGACTGCGTTCTCTTCTGGGGCTGAACACTCATTGTGTTTTCTACCCCAGCCTTCTTGAAAAGTCTGAAATTTTTGAGCATGAAGGAGCCTTGGAAAATGACTACTGGTAGGTACTGGAAAATTCATGTAAAACAACATTTAAATAAGTAAATAAATAAATAAACATTATTAATATGTTATTATTGTAACAATAATCTATTGAAATACACCAATCTATTATCAATGAGGTTGTTCTGTTTAATTGGACAATTTGTATTCTCTTTATATAGAATTACAATATTTGACAAAGGAACTACTACTCTGAAGTCTCATATGAAGGGTGCATTTTTAATGCACACAAGCATTCGTTGTATGTTTCCAATACCAGCTGCCTTGAGCTATGCTCTTCATATTCAGGATTGCAATGTCTACTATATCTTGAATTGAATGCATACTGTAAATGCATACAATTGTATGTGTATTTTATATATGTCGTATATACATTGAACAGACATCTTATTCTCTTCCCCAAAGCAACTCCCTTAATTGAAATTGAATGTGCTCGCTTACTGTGGTGAAGACTCTGCCCTTCATGATGAGGTGTCAGTCTACTCTCTCAGCGCTCTAACATAGCATAACATTTAGTAGTTTAGAACTAGGTTTACACAGGACATGTTGTGTTTTCTTTACATGGCTGATGTCTAAATACAGTTGCTTATTTTAATTGTTGCTTTTCTTATAACCATTGTATTACAAAAAAGATCTAATAAAGACATATTTTAGGTCATGAAATGTGAAATAATTTGTTGGATACCTTCAACTCTGTGCTGTGTATGAAAGTTCAAAGTAAGCAGGATAAAAGTTATTCATCAGCAACAACAAACTTTTCGTTTAATTATATTTCAGATTTGTGTGTCTTGGCAGCATACTTTATTTCAAAGGATAAAATGTCACTGTGTATGTCATAAGCTCTTAAATAAGTAGTTATTTTGTCATATCAATATTATAAACATCTAGTTTTATTTGAAAATAATATGGAAATATTCAACAATTTATTTCTCTTAGCTTTCTCTTTTGTTTCATGAATAGATTCATAGATTCATAGATACATTAGGTTGGAAAGGACCTACAAGGTCATCTAGTCCAACCATCCTCCTATCACCATCCCTACCCACTAAGCTACTAAATCAAATCCCTTAGCAGTCAAAATAAAACATGTCAAGGAATAAGTACTTTCATGNCTAGTTTTATTTGAAAATAATATGGAAATATTCAACAATTTATTTCTCTTAGCTTTCTCTTTTGTTTCATGAATAGATTCATAGATTCATAGATACATTAGGTTGGAAAGGACCTACAAGGTCATCTAGTCCAACCATCCTCCTATCACCATCCCTACCCACTAAGCTACTAAATCAAATCCCTTAGCAGTCAAAATAAAACATGTCAAGGAATAAGTACTTTCATGCTAGACATGGCAGAATCAGCATGCATTTATTTTAATGACACGAAGAAATCTGATAATGAGGGATAAGCTTTGCATGTGATTGCTCCAAGAGTACTCTGCAACTTTCATAAGTAATTGAATCACAAGAGTATTCCGTGTACAAATATTTTTGAATTCATTAAAATTATACGTGCATTTGAAGGAATCCTTGAGGAGTAGCTAATTATTTTTTAATCGTTTACAGTAACCACAGAACACTGTGGAGATTGGAATTATAATCTGAACAATTTACTAATCTGTGTAATGTTGATGGTGTGATTTCTTTGTTAAATGTCTTGTTATCTCACTATGTTTTATTTGGCTTCAGAAGAGTCTGTTAATTCCTCTTTTCCAAATGCTATTGGAACCCTGAGAACACCTTCTCCTTATTACTTTTACTTCTCCTATGGCATATGTCAGTTTAAAACAATACATTTCCTAATATATGGCTGTACAAACCAGTTTTAAAATTCTTCAGTGTGTTTTATATAATCAGAAAACTGCACTTGGTCTTACAGCATTGGATTTTGCATCTAGCACTTACTTATAATAAAAAAAAATAATCCTGAAATACTTAGGATATCTAGAGTACTATACAACTGCTAAATTGTTTACTTGAAAAGTGAGGAGAAGACAAAATTAAAAATGTTCATAGTTTTGCAGTGGATAGACTATCTGATGAATAACAGAAAGGTTAATAGCAAAATAATTGTATACATGTTTACCCGCACCTACAACTTTCCTAATGGAAGATTAGAATTGCTGAGAAAAATAATGAATTCTGCCAGTTCTCTTTCATCATTTTCATTTATTCTGTGTTTCTTATACACACTTTGTTTTACTGTAATAATTAGGAACAGTTTATTGCATTCTCTTTCTGTTTTCCTCTGACGAATTACCTTCTATCATCAGTGATATGGAAATACAAATGAGCAATATAAATCTTCATGAAAATCATTTAAGATAAATTCATATGAACTCTGTTTATGAGAATATGAAACAACAGAGAAATGTGATAAAGCCTGAGATAAAATATATATATATATATATCAGAGTCAGACAGTATCTTTGTGATTTCATAACT
>VXAB01005596.1:37898-56524 GCA_013399175.1 Odontophorus gujanensis | reverse complement strand
GTAATCTTAAGATTAGAGACTACATGATCATTTTTCTTCAGTGGAATCACAGGATTTTTATTCTGACAGTAAATACATTTCAAAAGAAAAGAAAAGCAAGAGCAGTATAATTTTACTTGTCAAGATCTATACTGTCCTGTTGTAATAATATTATGAAAGGAGTAGCAGGAGACACAGTTTTTCAATAGCATTAAGGTACCTCAAATAAGAAAATAATTTTGCCTGTTGTTTTTATAGAAATCTATATCCTTGGATATACAGAAATAGTTTTAAAGCCACTACTGCGGGACTGTTGATTGTTGTGTTTGTTTTCTGTATGTTTGTTTCTGTGTTTTTGTTACTTCATGATTATAACACTACAACAAGAAAATCCTTTACCTGCAGTAAGGCACAGGTCTGCAGATCTATGAGGTAACAAAAATGAGAACTTCCTACTGGCTCAACTTGTAACTTCGCAGCTCAAAAAATTGAGCTGGAACACTTTAAAGGGAGATTCAGGACCTGATTATTGGTGAAAATATTCAGCCAAGTATTTTCTGGGAATTTTGAAGGATAGGTGGGTAAAAAACAAAATGAAACTTAAATAAGGATGTATCTTGCTGATGAACCTGTTGGATGAAAAGCTGATGAAGATCTGTCAAATATGAGAAATGTATTTCTTCCTTAAACATGCAGAGATGAGATGAGAAAAATAGTGGCTGAACTGTAGAAACAGTATTAATGGGGAAAAGAATCTTCTTAAGAGAACAGTAAAAATCAATTTCTGAGGTAACCATGAATAAGAATCTCAGCAGTCTGCCTTGTTAAACACTGATGGATGTCCAGGACATTCCTCAAATTAAAATACACAAGAGATATACATCAGCTCTAGGATCTATTAAACACACAAAATCTCTTACAATGCCTAGACATTTTCATACTTCAGAAAACTGAAACAATGCTACAGAAGAGTCATTGAAATACAGAGATTAGTCTCCATCACAATTAGACTGTTAATACATCGTTAATTTCCCAGAAATAACGAATAATATCATACAGTGTCAACGGTTTTAAAGGGGGATGTGCTATATGGAAACAAACTTATGGAGCATTTTAGAGGCAATGGCCAGAAAATCATTCTATTTATGTTCTTATCATATCAGATTTCAGTAGCTGTCTGGGTAGAATTTGTCAAGTAAGGCAAAGAGGAAAGGGTATGACTTAAATACTTCATCCAAATCACTGATAAAATGATTCAGAGAAGAACTGGTGCAAATGAAAAAAATAAAAATATATAAATGACATGCTTTATTGTTGTTGGAGGGTAGGATAAGGGGAAAATAGGTAAGAAAAAGAAAGATATGAGAAGGTAGCAGAGGAAGTTGATGAGAATGGACTTAATATTACATTTTGTCAATTTTCTTTTTTGAGAAATCAGTAATAAGATCCTTAGAGACAGAAGTAAAGGAAAAAGTGAACAGTCTGATAACTGAAATTAATCATACTGAAGAATCTGCTGGGACTGGGAGCAGGGTATTAAGTAAAGTAGAAAAATTGTTGTTTACAAATAGGTAAGGTAGAGCCAGAGCCAGAAAGGTCATTTTTTACTGGTGGAAGTCAAGCTGGTGGTTGGATTTTTGAAGTGAATCACCACAGAAGTCCTGCAATCAGAGTAAGTAGCCTTAAAATCAACTAACTTGTTCCAATT
This sequence comes from Odontophorus gujanensis, assembly GCA_013399175.1. NCBI lineage: Eukaryota > Metazoa > Chordata > Aves > Galliformes > Odontophoridae > Odontophorus > Odontophorus gujanensis. Next base: position 54,837 of record VXAB01005596.1, on the reverse strand, counting down.
AACCTTGAAGTAACGGTTAACTTGTTACATTTACAATTTTCAATTACTGAACATATTACCTTGCAAATGAACTTCTTTATCAAGCTTGTTTGATTAACTCTCATACTTTGAATTCACATTTTAATTTGGCTATATGGATCGTAAATGTGAGAATAAAAAATTAAAACAGGGAGGTGTGACATTTAAAATAATTTATTCCAAAAAACAATCTGTTAATTACTTTGCAATTACTGAACATAAATACACAGTAAGTTGTATGAAAAGTTTGAGTAAACTACCTACAGAAATATATGTTAAACTCTGCAGATAATATTATCTGATTAAACTGAGAAATTATTTCCCTTATGAAAAGTAAAAACAAAACAAACAACAAAACACAGAAAAATATGTGTAATAATAATTTGTTGAAGAAATAATTCTGAAAATTATGATTTCAACACTTACTTATTATTGCCCCCTACCTCAGGTAGTACATGTCTATTTGACCAGCATTCTGTGGTTTGGAAACCAGGCAGCCCAGGTACTGTTTAAACAAACAGAAGTCTTAGATATCTTACTTTTGAATATTGCTAAATTGGATGAGTGTCAGGACCTTCCTAACCTTCTGATTTTTCCTTTTCCCTTCACCTTCTCTCTCTCTCTCTTGTTTTCTTTTTTAATTTCAGGTTTTCAATTAATATGCACATTCAGACAAAAAAAAAATAAATAAAAAAGTAATGTCAAATACTGCTTCCAATAATCATTCAAAAACTTTACAAGTGCCACGGTTAATGGTCCAGCTCTGTTGATCATTGATAGTTCAGAGTATCCCTGTCTCAGATGAGAACTACATACCACAGAGGACTTTGCACTGCTTAGTATTTTTACATTTTCCACTCAGAGGGAAAGATAAAAACAGTTTTAGTGTCACGTGACACAGTCTCTTTTCCCTTTCAGTTCAGCCCAGCAGTGGGTGCTTGCTATTAGTCTCACCTTCAGCATTTAGCTGTAACATTATGCTCTTTTGCATTCCGATATCTTATTTATTAAGTTAGTTTTCCTCCTCAGATCATTGCTGCTGTTTTGTTTTTAGGCCCATCTCCCTTTTCCCTTTTTCCCTTTTCCCTTTCCCCCATCCCCTTCCCCAGGGCACGAGTCCATGTGTCCCCCATGCCAATAANGTTTTTTGTTTTTTGTTTTTTGTTGTTTTTTTTTTTTTAATATAATTAAATCTCGGTATAAATTGAGATGGAATTTTATCTGTCCTTTTAACTTTGTCTATTTTCTTCTGGTGCAGTTATCATCTTTCTATGTGAGTACAACCCAAAACATATCCTTACATATCCTATCCATAATGAAGGTACCATCCTCTTACATCTGTAGTACACATCATAGCAGTGTGAAACAATNGAACTGGGCCAAACCAGCCCTTAAGCAACAAGGGACAATTCTCCTAACTCAGTGAGAATAATAAGACTAACTGGTATACCTTTAAATAGTTTATATCTCTCTGATGGGATTTTTTTTGAATAAAAAGAATTTCAACTAAGTAGAGAATTTAAAGGATATGAACATATATTAGGAGATCATATTCTTACTGTCATACCTCATTTCTGCTTACGTATATTGACTACAACACTAATGTTTTGTTGTTTTTTTTTTTTACAAATATTCAACAAAATTCAGTTTATGGAGAAAAGACTATGTAATACTCAAGTACTAAGAGGATTTTAATTTTAAGGATCATTTTCAGAAAAATTTCACATAGTAGGGAGGATGTGAATAAGAGAGGAAAAATGCAAAAAAAGTTAAATCTATATGACTTAGGGCATCATCATTGCACCAAACAGTGGGAGGTAAATTTTGAGGACTAATTGAAAGTTCTATAAGTATAAAGAGAAGGATGAAAATGAAGAATTCTAAGGTTCATGTGATATTACATTCACTCCACAAAGTACATTAAGAAGCATATATATATATTTTCATATCTGGTTTTATCACTATGCAAAAAACCTCTCACAGATTTTATTGAACTGAAGTGCACTTGCAAACGATTTCATCTGAGAAGATCCATCTTTGGAGTTAGAGTTAAAGGAAACTGTCCACTGGAACTCATGAAAAAGTTACCTGTTGCCCGTTTTATAACACATATATCTTTAGTTCCAGTTGACTTTCAATTTTTCCAGAATCAATGATGTAACAGGAAGCAAATTTTACTGCAAGCCCTGTGCTCTGTTATTTCTTTTTTTTTTTTTTTAATTTATTTATTTATTTATTTTTCCTATAGAATCCCATTAAACAGCAGCTTTATATTTTTGTGAGAATCTGGTATGAAACAATATTTATTGGTCCTTTAGAGTTTTTGGTGTTGATGAGAACAGGTTTTCCTGTGACTGACATCGTTGTCTTGGAAGTCACCATGGAGTATCATTAACACATGGTAACTGATACTGATACAAACAACAACTCTGACCTTTGATTTCTTTACTGTTCTGATACTTTTTGTTTGAAAACTAGCAANGATAATAAGCAGCAGTGAAAACCTATAACCACAACTGCATTACTAACATTAAATATGAAAATAAGAGTACATTTAGCTTCAATTTTTTCTTCTACATTATCAATGACAGCAAATATTTTTCTACTCATTAAATCAAAACTAAAAGATGCAACTGTAACACTTTTCAAAGTATCATTTTTTTCTCCACTATTGAATTTGTGATAGAAAGGTACCAATCCATAAATGAGCTTCTTGAGTGAACGTTGTTGCAGTTTCAAAGCTATTTGTCATAATCTTGTTTTAGCACTTAAATAATATATATTTTTCTGTTCATGTTCTTATTTTTTTTCTTAAATATGAAGTCAATTATACATACCTTCAATTTCAAATATCTGATCAGGTTATCTTTAAACTTATCTGTGTAGCTGACAAACCATGTTTTTCACAGTTGTTTATGAGATCAGGTCTTACTGTTCAACCAAGGTTTTTTAATTTTTTTTAAAGAAAATATTATGTCTCAGAAGTCTGTCTCTATCATGCATGCAGATTGGAGATGAACTAAACTCTTTTTTCTTCTACTTTTTTACATTAACTTTATTCTCAAATAGGTGAGTGTATGATTTTCTGGTCCTTTAGACATACGTTGTTTTCTATCCTGAAAAATAAAAAAGAAATCACTACTCTGTTAAGAATCCAAATAATAACTTCTTCATATATTTCAAATAGTTGTGTAACTCTATAAGAATGACATATAGTGAAGAATATAATCTCCTTTGTGCAATTGCTCATGGATACATACAGTTGAGAATGGGAATGCATTGTATTTTCAAATTTCATGAAATGTATGAAAATTATTCATTAATGTAAGCAAACTGGAACAGTTAAGTTCTAGTTTTTAGGCACAAATAAAATTTACATCTGCATGTAAACCCAACTTAAGATCTATCCACACCTTATATGTCATCTAAGCTTTTGCAACAGAGGATGACAAATGTTCACAACTCTATATGAGTCACATACCCCAGATCAATAGTCACTTTCAAAAAGTCTTGTCTGAAAGCCTAGAAACATTGAATGTAATTTTACAACAATATCCAGGGAGAAGTAGTTCAATTTATTTTAAAAAAATTTGTTCAAATATAATTGCCCACAGATTCTTACAAATTGTCCTTCTGCAAAAAGTATTCCCATGGGATTTACTCTCACACTGAATTTTGCATAGTACTTTCAAATTGAGAGCTAACTATAATTATTTACTGAACTCTAGGCAACAGAATATCAGTTCTTCTATCTAAATTAAAATATCTTAGTCTGTTTTTCCCATATTCTGAGCCCTGTTTTTTACTGTGAACACTCTGAGAAAGAGATTTGAAACTGAAAACGTTTCCTCTTCAGACACTTACTGTATTTGAACAATGCTTGTGTCATAACCTTTTGGTAATATGCAGTAATGACTATAGCTAGCCATCATTACATTTCAACTTCAAAAAGGAGCAGTACTGCTATNTGATAGAAAAGTGAGCAGTTCCACATATTACATCTCATTCTGTTTATAAGTGCATTTGTCACATCCATCTTTAAAAATATAATATTGGAAGTCAGATCTAAAAATACTGTTGTAATCCCTTTTTTAATGATTCGCTAATTAAGATACTGCTAAGATTCACTTAATCCAGATGAATACACATAGTTACTTCTGATGAAAGAAATTTTCCTTTTGTAGATTTTCTAAAGTTTCTTGTTTGTACTTTTGTTTTTGTTTGTTTACTTTTGTTGAATAACACTTGGGACAAGTTACATGAATTTGATGTGTAGTGCCCAAAGGAAGTTTAATGTTCTATTACAAATACGAGAACATGCTGGACATCATTCTTCCAGTTTTCAAGAAGTTGACGTAAAATGATAGAATTAAGAGAGAATGTGAACCTGTATAGCTCCAGATAGTTTCAGGATATTACTTTCAAGCAGTTTATTAAGAATTCCTTAAGAATTTCAGTATGTCTATGCCAATGTCTGATGTAAGAGTGCTTGGAAGTTCATAAATATTCACTATATCCAATTGTTACTGCAGCATTCACATGACGCAGTCATTTTCTAAAAGTGCATATGGACCGTGGCAGTAACTGTTTTTCTACTTCAAATTCAGTAACTTCTAGGATAATTTCTCTACTCTAATTGGAAAATTTCTTTCAAAATAATATTTTCTACCTTTATGGAGGTATTTTTCCGTCCGATTTGGCTTAGTCCAGAATTTAGGTAATGTTAGCAACATTTTATATATTCTGGATGTCAAAAAGCAGAGTAAACTAGTGGATCTGCCTCCGCTCTGTGACTTCAGAAAGCAATTTTAAATACATCACTGCAGTGTCATCATATCTTAGGATACCAGCTATAAGATGGCGAATAACTGTCTTCAGCAAGCTAATCCTAATAGTTTAACCACATGTTATTTCAGGATGTATATTTTGATTAAGAAAGAAAAAGAAAAAAGAAAAATGAAAAACACAATTGTGAAGGCACCTGCACTTGCTTTGTTGGGTGTTTGGAACCACTGAAATAACCTTTTAGCATGAAAACCCATTTCATCATGAAGAGTTCTGATAACTTCTTTTGATCACCTTAAAAACCTTACTGAAGACAGCTATGCTATTCCCAGAGATAGCTGGTTTGTATTTGTTTATCTTCTAAGAAATATGAGATCAGATAATTAATTAATAAATCAGACAATTGCTTACTGTCAGATTGCACATTCCACAAAATTTTTGTTAAATACATTGCAATACAAAAATAAACTTTTAGTACATTTATCTATTATTCATCCGTTAAAAATAAAATNCTTCAGACACTTACTGTATTTGAACAATGCTTGTGTCATAACCTTTTGGTAATATGCAGTAATGACTATAGCTAGCCATCATTACATTTCAACTTCAAAAAGGAGCAGTACTGCTATGATTTCAAGTAGCAAAAACAGATATTGTTTTCTTTGTAAGATAAAACCTCTGAGGGACAAAAGGTTTAGGTCTACACCAATCTGTATAGATATGAAATTTTTTGGAAGGCAGAGAATAATGTTGACATGTAATAAGCTTTCTTTTTTTACTTCTAAACTCTGTTTTTTTTCTATGAAATTTGAGTTTGAGGACAGCTTAAAGATAATACTGAAGAATCACTTACTGTAGTCTCCTCCAGTCATCGATTTTGTATTATATACTATATATATATATATATATATAACTGTTCCAAAACAACTGCTACGTGATAGAAAAGTGAGCAGTTCCACATATTACATCTCATTCTGTTTATAAGTGCATTTGTCACATCCATCTTTAAAAATNAGCTAATCCTAATAGTTTAACCACATGTTATTTCAGGATGTATATTTTGATTAAGAAAGAAAAAGAAAAAAGAAAAATGAAAAACACAATTGTGAAGGCACCTGCACTTGCTTTGTTGGGTGTTTGGAACCACTGAAATAACCTTTTAGCATGAAAACCCATTTCATCATGAAGAGTTCTGATAACTTCTTTTGATCACCTTAAAAACCTTACTGAAGACAGCTATGCTATTCCCAGAGATAGCTGGTTTGTATTTGTTTATTTTCTAAGAAATATGAGATCAGATAATTAATTAATAAATCAGACAATTGCTTACTGTCAGATTGCACATTCCACAAAATTTTTGTTAAATACATTGCAATACAAAAATAAACTTTTAGTACATTTATCTATTATTCATCCGTTAAAAATAAAATCTGACGGCTTTGGAACAGTAAAAATCACAGAATCACAGAATTGTAGGGGTTGGAAGGGACTTCTAAAGTTCACCTAATCCAATCCCCCTGCCAAAGCAGCTCCCTTGACCAGGTTGCACAGGTAGGTGTCCAGGTGGGTGTTGGATGTCTCCAGAGAAGGAAACTCCACCACCTCTCTGGGCAGCCTGTGCCAGTGCTCCATCACCTTCACTGTCCATGACAGCATGACATAAATCTTTATCCCATACTAATCCATTCATTGTGAAAGATGAAGAGTAAAGATCACACTATACTCAGTAATAAGAAAAGGTTGAAAATCATTTTAACCCACAACTCTATGATGAAATAAAATACTCAATACAATATTTTTAATTCATTACCTTCAAGAATTATATTGCATATTTCAGTTTAGTGGGCTATCTGGTATATTATAAAAACTACACATATTCTTTCCATAGTAGTAGTTTGAGGACAATCTTAAAAAGCAAGCACTGCAAGACTATTAAGAGTTATCTACATATTTCCACTAAAACCAAACAAATTTAAACAAAATTTAAAGCCTTTCTTATGGAAAAAAAATGATGACAAATTACTAAAATTATTGTTCTTTCTGTCCAAAATTCAGATTTTAAATTTAACTGTTGAATGAGACACCAGTGTTTCTCTATGCATGGACATGAAATGAAATCCACAAACAGCCAGTTCTTTTATTGAAGAGTTATCACTGCCCAAATAAATATTAGTCAATTTCCATTAGAAATTTTACTACTGACAACTCTATGTAAGTCTTATCCTACAGTGAATATGTTAAAGAATAATGTTTCCCTGATAATGTATAGACTTAACTGTTAGGGGCTTAGTTCAGGAATCATCAAATCACAGAACTGTAGGTTTTGGAAGGGTCCTCCAGAGAATGTCGAGTCCACCACACCCTGCAAAGCAGGCCTCCTACAGCAGGCTGTACAGGTAGGAATCCAGGCAGGTCTTGAATATCTCCAGGGAAGGAAAATCTACAGCTTCTCTGGCATCATGTTTCAGTGCTCTGTCACCCTAACTGTGAAGAAGTTCTTCTGAATATTGGTGTGGAATTTCCTTTGCTCAAATTTATGGTTATTTCTCCTCATCCTGTCCACATAGACTGCTGAAAAGAGGTTGTTCATTCCCTTTGACTCCCACACTTAAGGAACTCGGTTGCAGTCACATTCACAAATCATAAAACGGGGAAATTACCACGTAAATACATATTTAATCTTTCAAATTCAAGTACTGAGTTGGAGAAAGTTTTATGGATTTCAGAGAAATTATTTTTCTGCATTTTATTTTATTTCATAGTATATACTAGAATATGGGATATGTCATTTGAATTGTAGTTATATTTATTTGAATTCTCAGAGAGCTTAGTGCACTATGCTTAAAACCTGGAGCAAAAGAAACATATCCTATATTTCACATTGAACTGAAATGCTGTTATCTCCATTTACACAGAATTAGAGTTTTAAAGCCAGTCACTAGCAAAGTGTCTTGATTTACATTTGATGACCATTTTTGCAAGATAATTTTCATTATTTACATTAGTGCTGTCCCTGTGTGACTGATGCTAGAGTTTAGCTTTATGTTCTAGGACTTAAAGAAAAAAATTATCCATTATTAAGGAGTATAGAGCAGCACAAAGCAAAGCATAATATTATGTTACAGATGTGGCAAATTACAATCCAAACTACCTAATGAAACCAACCTCCAAGTACTCATATACTACAGCAGCTCATATTTATTTAGATTCTTTAAGTAAGTATATAATTTATTTACATTAAAGAAAAAAAAAAAAGAAAAAAAAGTGGAGAGTAATTTAAAAGACAAACAAAATGTAGCTCTTTAATAATAGCAGTAAATAATTATTCTGAGTGGTTTTCTTTATTTGTTTTGTTTATTTCTTTGTTTATAAGACAGTCTTCTAGAGTGTCTTAATAAGTTTTAATAAACAGACTGTCAAACACTGATCGTGTCTTAGAATTTATTTCTCTTGTAAGACTGTGTGGTGCTAGAGATAGCGATGTCAAGATCCACATGTTTCATTAAGCTGAGGGCTTAATGTACATGATTCTATCTACTTAACTGAATGTTGATATCCAAAAGCATGAAACATACTTGAAGAAGACAAAACTATACTGTGTCAAATGAACAAAAATCATCCTCCCTTCCTCTTGCTGTCCAGAAATTCTCATTAATATTATAAATAAATAAAACGTAACACCTATCTAGAAAAGCCATAAATGTTGTGCTATTTTTTTCATTTATCATTCGTCCAACATGTTCTGAATGCAAGCAGAAGTTAGCATACTTGATTGCAATATTGTTCATTACATGTACTTTCACTCTTGCTGATTGTGTAACCCAATTAGATATGTGTTCAGCATCAACTTTTTCAACAAGATTTAATGGTAAATACTGTCAAGAATTTATATAACTAATGGAAAAATATAGGGAACAAACCTACTTCATGGCTGGAAAATCAGCTGCAGGGAGTTAAAGCAAAGCTCTGTCCCAGTACCACTGGCAGAGGTCTGTAGCTGACGCTTACATAATGGTAAAAACAATGAAAGAATAAGAACAAAGAAAAACCCTGTTGTTCTCAGCTATCCATCCCTTCAGGAGCCACCATCCTCTGCTCCTTGAGCTTCAGCTTTGCCTTGTCCTGCTTGAATAGTGCTATCTGAACACATTCTAAGGGTCATCAGGTTTTCATCTAACCAGGAAGTTTGTAGAGCTGGAGTAGATGCTTGTGAGGACTTGCCTGAGTGTGGCTCTCAGCAGATTCCCTTTCTCCTGGTGAAAAGGATCCCAGGGAGATTATTGAATGTCCCCATGTATTCTGAGCAGTTCTGTAAGACTACACCTCACCTTCTGAAGGCAAATGGAATTTTCTGTGATTTGGAAACATATTTAGACAATCAGAATTGACCCTAGATAACCTTTAATATTTTTTCTTTGGAATAATAAAAAAAAAGATAATATTAAATCAATATTATGCAAAAAGAGTTCACAAAACATTTCTCTTTTATGTGTATATTACTCCTATTAATCAATTAAATTAAATTAATTAAATTAAATAAAAATCCTAAAGGTTATATTTCCATTAGCTTATATATAAGACCATTGTCTCAGTCAGGCAAATATTAAACTGTAATTTTTAGAAACTGAAAATAACACCATATAGTTAAAAGTAGCTTCATATCTAAAAATCCACACTCATTTGTGTAACAGAGCTATTGTCAGACATTTTCAACACAGATTCGTAATGAAAATGTCCTGCCTTACCAGTCTAATCTCCAATGACATGATGGGAACAGCATAGAGCTGTTGGATTGGGTTGGAATAGAGGGATGGAATGGGTGCTGCGAACCATTTCTGTACCATGAGAGTGATTAGACATTACCACCGACTTCCCAGTGAGGTGTGAATGCCCCATGCCTGTCACTATGTGAGAGAAATTTGGATAATGCCCTTGATAATGTGCTTTAATTTTCTGGTTAACCCTGAAGTTATCTTAATGTTCTCTGTATGTCCCTTCCAATTGAACAGTTATGTTCTGTTCTATCTTATTCTATTCTCAAAAGTATGCTTTTAATTAAAATGAAATGAAATGAAATGAAATGAAATAAAATAAAAATAAAATAAAATAAAATAAAATTAGATAATATTTTGAAAAAAAAAAAATTGACATGGTCTGAAAAGACTTTTAATATTTCCTTTATTAGTCACTGCTCGCTTCCTGAATATGACCTCTGTTAACAAGTCAAATGAAAATAAAAATTAAAAATAAAATACAAGCGGCGTATCAAAATCTTATATCAAAATGTGAAATGCTCGATTCTTAATTTTATTTGACCTTTAAACTGTATTATAATCACTAATGGGCAAGTTCTAACAGAAATATGCTACAGATGCCAAATTTCACTGATGATTTTTTCTCACTCATCTTCACACATTATTTATGTCAATATATTTATATATTCTTTCCTGAAAATCAGATGCTTTTCCTTCCAAGTAGTTCCATTTGTCATGTTGAAGACATTTGTGAGTTGTCCCTTTCAATTTCCTCTGAGCAACTACTCTTCATCCTCACATCTCCTGATGTATGTGGCTTAAACTTGTCATAGCCCATGACAAAAGTTTCCAGGAACTGCTGCAGTCCTAATGCAGGTCTGCCAGAACAGTGTGACTTCATTAATCAGATAATGTACTTTACACTACAGAATCTTTAATTCATTAAGTGCATAGATCAAGAACCTCTCCCTCTATTTTTGGAACTCATTCTACGTTTTCATTTGTGTGCTGAACCCTGTAATTTTAACTTTCACTTGCAGATGGGTTGACTGGGAAATTCTGTCATAACATTCTTTGCTGAAAATAAAGTTTCTGCAAAATTGAAATTCATAGGGGAGAAAAGACTTGATTTGTGTTTCTTTCTTGATTTTCTGGGTGTGGAGGGTTGTAATTACTCATAGTAGCTGGACAAAAGGATTGTTGTTGATGATGTTTTGTTATGTTGTTGCTTTGTTTTGTTGTTTTTCTTGGGTGATGCAGGGGTGTCTGTGTGTTTTCTGTTGTTTCGTTTTCTATCCGTCCTGGTAATGTATGTCAAGCATGGTTTTCTGCAATAGTCTCATAATGTAAATTAGCTTATTATGAAGCTACTCTGTACAGATGCAAAGAACTTTATGCAGCATAAATATTAAATTCTGTACAGGAAAAAAAATCAAGTCCTGAACACTCCCTATCACCTTAGGGCAAGAAAATGATTTTTATAATATTCTTAGATTTATCTATAATTTCATTACTATCTTAGAAACCTGAGTTAACCAGGAATTTGAAATTAATTGTCCAACGTCAAATTTAGTTCATGTCAGAAGATCTTGGCATAGTCCTGCTGTGTCCAACCCACTGCCCACACGCCAGATGCAGCACAATCCAGCCACTCCTGCAGCTGCCCCCTGCTCCATGCCCTCATGGAGGAGGCTCTGCCTTCATCAAGCAGCCCAGCTTGGCCTCAGGCATGCACCCGTTTCTCAGCAACAAGCAAACATTGTTGTGAGATTGGCATGGTCTTGGCTGAAGTCAGGACATGGGATGCAGTGCAATGCTGACTGAAGCGATGGTACATAATTCTATACATTTTGGTACACTGGTNATATTATATATTTATTATATATTACCTATTATGAAGAGTGTGTTTGAAGGTCTCCAGGCAAAAAAAGTCAGGATTCAGCACATTTTTCCTGCAGATCTGGTGTCTGAACAGCACTGGGACACAGAATCATATTCATAATGGACTCTCTGATAAATGTCAGAAATCAAAAGAGTGAAATATTCTTTCCTATATACATACTAGTGATACATGTAAGTGTGTGGTTGGTATGCTGTAAAGAAATTGTACTTACTAGTCACTATATATAAATTCAAACTCTCCTAAAAGATTTTTTATTCTAATATTCCAATTCCAATTATTCCACAAATGCATACAATTTTTTTTTTCTTTTCTTTCTTTTTTTTTGGAGGGGGGTGTGGGCATCTTCTCAGTAAAGCTAAATATTTTTCCCATGTTGGATCCAATTACATGTATCCCACGTTCCTANAGGCTCTGCCTTCATCAAGCAGCCCAGCTTGGCCTCAGGCATGCACCCGTTTCTCAGCAACAAGCAAACATTGTTGTGAGATTGGCATGGTCTTGGCTGAAGTCAGGACATGGGATGCAGTGCAATGCTGACTGAAGCGATGGTACATAATTCTATACATTTTGGTACACTGGTTAAACACAGTACTGTGAACAGTGAAAAATATGCAGTGGTGCTTTTTATTGCGAGAAAGAATACTGAAAACATCCCAACACTGCTTAGATTTTTTTTTTCCATCTTTTTTGGTGTATTTAAAATCTCCATTTTCAGGTAACATAAATAAACTACTTATGAGTTTTTAAATAGATTGCATAGAATTGAAAACGGATATTCAGCTCAAAGAAACATCTGATCATGCCTCTTACCAGACTTTTTAGAAGCAGTTTCTGGTCAGAGAAAAATACCCCACATTTCACAATTCTACCTTATTCATGTCATTGCTTTTTGGCAATACAGATAATACTTATCTGCTGTTTTCAAGAATGTTGTATGGAAGAAGTNTTTTCTTTTCTTTCTTTTTTTTTGGAGGGGGGTGTGGGCATCTTCTCAGTAAAGCTAAATATTTTTCCCATGTTGGATCCAATTACATGTATCCCACGTTCCTAAAGGAACTGACTGATGTTACCAGACAACTCTCCATCATATTTGCAAAGTTGTGTCTGCCAAGCAAAGTCCTCCATGACTGGAAAAAGGAAAATATAACTTTTATTTTTTAAGAAAGGGAGAAAGGAAGATTAGGCAAACTACAAGCCGCTGAGTCTCACTTCTGTGCCTGGGAGGATCATGGAGCAGATCGTCTTGGAAGACATGTTAAGGCATACAAGGGACAAGCAGGTGATCTGACAGCAAACATGGATTCACCAGGGGCAGATTGTTCTTGATCAATCTGGTGGCCTTTTATCATGGAGTGATGGCACCAACAAAGCAAGAGCAACTGATATCTTTCTGAACATGTGCACACCCTTTGACATAGTCCTACACCACATCTTTAACTTGGTGAGATATGAGTTTCAAGGGTGGATTGTTCGGTGGATAAAGAATCGGTTGGAAGGTCATACAAAGAGTGTTGTTGCCAGGTGGAAGCAGTAATAAGTGGTGACCCCAAAGGGTACATACTGGGACCAGTACATACTAACATCTTTGTCAACGATACAGATGATGTTATTGAGTGCACACTCAGCAAGTTTGCTGATAATACTGAGCTGAAAGAAGGAATGCCATCTAAAAGGACTTCGACAGGCTTGAGATATGGATCTATGTGAACCTAATGATGTTTGGGAAGGTCAAGAGCAAGGTTGAAGAATTTCAGCCTTGTACTTATGTCATGGAAATCCTGGATATACATACAGACTGAGAGAAGAATTCATAGAGAGCAACCTGCCAAAAAGGACTTAGGGGTCCTGGCAGATGAAAAACTTAACATGAGTCAGAAGTGCACATTTGCAGACCATAAAGGCAACACTATCTGAGGATGCAGTAAAAGATGAGAGGTCAGAGGGGAGAGGGTGCGTCTTCTCTGCACTTTTGAGGGCCCATCTGGAGTGTTGTGTCCAAGTGTGAGTCCCCCAGCAAAAAATATGATGCTGTTGTAGCAGATTCAGAGGAGGCCATGCAGATAATCAGAAGGCTGCAGCACCTCTCCTGTAAGGAGAGAGTGAGAGAATTAGATTTGTTTAGCTTGAAGAAAAGAAGGCTCTGGGGGAGGTCTTATTGTTGCCCTCCAGCATTTGAAAGGAGCTTATAAACATGCAAGAAACTGACTTTTTATATGGTCTGATAGTGACTGGACACAGGAAAATAGCTTTAAAATAAAAGAGTGGAGATTTAGGTTAGATGTTAAATGGAAATTATTTACTCAGAGCATGGTGAGGCATCCAACAACTGGAGTTGTTGAAGGCCAGGGTGGATAAGACTCTGGACAGTCTGATCTAGTGTTGACAGCTCTTCCATGACAGAGGATTGGAACTGAATGATCTTTAAGACCCTTTTCTACATCAGCCATTCTATGATAATTTTCCATGGAACTGTGAAAGCTCAAATTACAGTATTTTATAAAAGAGGAAAGTTGCTTAATCAAAGTTATTTCTACTTTCTCCTAATTTTTCATGACATCCATTACTAGTATTCTATGCAAGTGAAACTGCTTTGAGATATCAACCCGTTAAATATTGCCCCGAACAATTTAATTAAGAAGTATTTTACACTCTCTTCCAGGAATGGGGAGAAACAGACTCAGAAGTCCTCTGGAAGAAAAGGGAAGAAAATTTAAATATTAAAGTTTGAGTGAACAGTTTAGTCCTGAAGATAATATACAAAATATATATACAAAATTTTAATATATATTTACAAAACACACAAAAATCTTGTTATATGCCAAGTTCAAACTTTGGTCATTGTACCCTCAGTGCCTTACCATTCAGTGGAAAGATTCACAGCCCCAGGCATTCCATACAGGTCTCTAAACAAAGACTGCCCGGATACTTCTTTGGTAGTTATGACTATCTACAATGGATGATTAAATTTGTCAGTAAACATGACATCTTAAAATCACGGTAATTGCAAAATATACCATTTCCTTACTAGAACTGAACAGAAGATAAAATTGAAACAAACTAAATTAATTAATAACAGGCATATACATAGATTTTTGCTATTTTATTTCTTTCTCTTTTTAATGTAGAACTCATCTTTCAATTCTCCATAAATTTTCATAGAGCGCATGCATGAACTGATAATGTTAAATTGATTTGCTGTTCATAGTTTTTAATTAAATTTACTTCTTCTGTTTCTTTTTGCTGTTGATCACAGATTTAAGTTAACCAAGTGCAGTTATATTCAGCTTTGACACTCTCAAATTATAATTATACAAATGTTGAATTAGAATACTAAGTAATTGAAAACTCTTACTTGTGAGAAGTAATCTTGTATAAAGAGCACTACAACCAACAGATAACTTCAGGAGCCCAGATAAGTTAATGGTATTGGATACAAAGCAATCTACACTTATATATTCTTTACCACTGGATGATGTACAGAAAATCAGACCTACCATAACCTGTTTTCATTTTTGTGGGGAGGGAGGGGGAAGGAACAAGATTTGTTTTTTGGTTGTTATTATTATTATTATTGTTTTTGTTGTTGTTTAACTTTTTAAAAAATGAGTGCTGATGCATTAACAAAATAAAAATATTTGTCAGGCCACAATGTCTGCTGAATTTAAGATTGGCTGATATTCTACTAATCTTTGTGAAATTCCAGAACTTTTATGTGGGTCAAGAGGAATTTTCATGAACATAGTGTATTTTCAGAATGTAAGACTCCTTTAAATTTAATAAAAAATGTTTTTAAGTACTGCAAGGATGGTATTTCAATCTCACTAATCATACTCAAATCAGAAGAAGTTACGGTTTTACATATCTTTCACGATATGGATCTCAGCACAGCAGAGCTATATAACAGTAAGTCAATCTAACAGACACTGTTTTGTGTGAGTAATCTCCTTGAAAAAAGCTAAACTACTTCTTGAATAAACTGTTATTCTCTTTGAAAATTCCACTGTAATCTGTAGTGCTTTGATTTTATCCTATTATCTCCTGCAATGAAACCAGTGTGGCACATACTAAAATACCATGAGAGCAGTTGAAGTTGCAGAATCACATTACATACATTATTAATCAGTCTTACAAGATCAGTATTGATAGAAATAAGGTCCTTTCTCTCACTTTAGAGGGATTTTTAAAATACGTATCAAGAACAGAAATGAAATCATGTACTAGAACACTTTATTACAACAGTTCTGAAATTTAAAAAGATACTTTTCCTACTTTCCCACATATTTTATCCATTTTTCATTCCTATTTCTGCATTATTGTTGCAATAGCAAATATACTTGGCCCAGCCTCAGCTTATTTTAAGAAAGAAAACAAAATTAAAATGGTGAAATAAAATATAATAAACCTTTCTACTACTATATCTAATAGCAACTATTACTTTCCCATTACTTCGCATTTCATTTTGTTGTAATGCTATACAGAAAGCATCTATTAAAGTGCAAAGTGAACTGATAATTTTTCAGGAACATTTTATAGCTGATCACTTCGCTTTATTTAGACAGTGTTTTTTTAAGGTCTTTGAAAGTGATCCAACAGCTAAATCATTTTTATAAGTCATGCATTTCATATGTACATTACAACATTTTGACAGACCTATAAAAAATTAAAGTCAATTAGTAACCCCAGTAATTGTCCAGTAACCTTCAGCATGTCATAAACCTAGATCTTCTTGCTGCAAAATGGAACTACACTTTCCAAGGATCATGACTGATTAAATCACTTAAATATTCCATAGAAAATAAAAAGTCACTAAATTATTATGATTAGCTATTTATTGTACGAATAAAATGCATATGTGTGTGCAAAGAGTTATATGAAGTACCTAGAATTTTGCCATGCCATTTTTAAACACTTTGCATTATAAACTTACACACACTCAGAATTTTTTCAAGAGTTATTGATGTAATGCAGTATAATGGATAAAATACAAGACACAGAACATGCTTTCTCATATTTATTGTGCTGGTAGACCAATGATGAAATACATTGTTCATGCCTTAAATCTCACATACAATGCAATGAACAGCAGAGAGGGAATGAGAGTTTTACTTTTTTCTAGTTTCGTACTTCCTTTACTGCTGATGTTATCTTCTGAACACAGCTCTTTTTGATGCAAAATGAATATAATGGAGAGGGAAAAGAGCTTTCCTGGTAGATCTAGATGTATCATGTACATGAATGGCACTACAAGTACATCTGCTTTCCTAGGCACAGATATGAAGCTCACAATTGCTTGTTGTTTTTGCTTGTTTGTTCGTTTGTTTTGTTTTTGTTTCTTTGTTTGTTTTAAACTGTGGAAGTCAGAAACAGGTGCTGTTTTGTTCATCTGTACCCTTTCCTACATCTATCATTCTTTTTCTATTTTATAAGCATGACATCTTTTTGGTATTTTCCTTTTTCAGTTTTTTTGTTGCTATTTTTT
>VXAB01005596.1:412-18713 GCA_013399175.1 Odontophorus gujanensis | reverse complement strand
AAAAAAAAAAAGAACCTGAGAAAACTATTCAGGGAAACAAAAGATTTAGTGTTTACTTAAGACTTTCAGATGAGTTTATATCAAATAAAACATGTTTCTAGATCTACCCAAAGCCAAATTTTCATCACATTAGTTATCTATATCTCCTTCAGGATTCAAAATTTAAAAGTTCATATTTCTCTTCTCTTTGCTTAGATAAATGGGAAAACTGTTTGGGAAATATAAGATGAAGATTAGGAGGGGAACAATCATGTTTTCACACTTTCCATGTGTGGATCTTGCTAACAATTTTATGTAACTAATACATTATTCAAAGTTTACTTAAAATCTTTCTAATTATTCTTGCTTGTTAGAGCATTTTGGCTAATATTACTGTCTTGAACATTATTTTTCTTTAGTGGGGAATTCACATGTAACCATGCCATGGACAGCTGTTTTTACTATGGCTTGGTGTGGTGACCCCATCTGTCATCAGTCATAATGATGTGATCCAGGAAACTGTCACCTTCAGTCTCATATTAGTTCAATACGTCCTGACAAACTTGTATAGAGTGTTCACTCTTTTCTTGTGTGAGCATTTTTGTGACACACCTGGTACAAATCATGTACCAACATTGTCATTGTTGTTTTGAGGCCCTTTATTCAGCCCTGTACGCAGTTCCCTAGTAGAAATCCACCAATCTGTGTGGTTGAGCTAATGGAGATACTCTTCACCTAATGGTGTGTCAGCTGTGAATATAATTGTAGAACGGAAGGTATATTTAAAGGTCACTGAATTCATCTCCTCTCAATGAAGAGGCACATCCATAGCTAGACCAGACTTCTCAGAGCTCCCTTCAGCCTGGTGTTGAAAGTCTCCAGGAACTGGGTGTCCAACACAACTGAAAAAACCTGTTCTAGTGTCTCACCAACCTCACTGTCTAAGAGTTTTTCTTTCAACCCAACCTAAATTTCCCCTCATTTAGTTTGAAAGTATTTCCCCTTGTTCTATCAGCACAGACCATGCTAAAAACTCTGTCCCCTTCTTTCTTGTAGTCCCTCTTTAGACACAGAAAATTCTCTGCCAGGTCTCCCTGGAGCCTTCTCTTCTCCAGGCTGAACACCCCCAGCTTTCTCATTCTGTCCTCACAGGGGAGGCATTCCATCCCTCAGATCATTTTTGTGGCCCATCCCTGGACATGCTTCAACAGGTCTATGTCTCCCCTGTACTGAACAATCCATATCTGGATGCAATACTCCAGGTGAGGTCAGAGGGGCCAGATCACCTCCCTTGCCCTGATGGCCACACTCCTTTTGATGCAGCCCAAGATAGAGCTGGCTTTCTGAGCTGCAAGCACACATTGCTGGCTCATGTCCAGCTTGCTATCCACCAGTACCTCCAGGTCCTTTCCAGCAGGGCTGTCCTTTAACTCTCTAGACTGTATTGCTAGTGGATGTTGCCTCAAACCAAGTGCAAGACTTCTCACTGATTTCCATCCAGATATGGAGCCATTGACCACCATTCTCTGTAATCAATCCTGCAGCCAGTTCTTTGTCCATCAAATGGTCCATTCATCAGATCCATATATTTCCAATTTGTAGAGAAGGATGTTGTGGGGTGGTTGACCAGAATGTGGCTTGTCTTCCACATTGCTGTCACCACTTATGAAATGCACCACCCACCACCTCACTGTGCTCACATCCACCTTCTGGTCCTCATAAACATTTAGCAACTGTCAATGAATGCTGTTGGGTGCAATTCCACACCTTTGTTTCATATGCACTTTCATGTCAGATGACATTTTGTCAGTCTGCTCCTCTGCTGCCATTAGTCACATGCCCATAAAATGTAATTGAATATTGGTGGGAAGTTTCAATGTCTATTACCATACCACCACCATGTGCCCCAAACACAGTGAGCCAACGTAAAAAATAGCAGGCATTACTTCTGAAGCAGTCTTCATAAAACACTTCAACGCTGATTCAACAGCATGTACCTTCAGAAGTTTTATCCAGAGTTCTCATGAGAACCTATAATTGTTCCAATGCAATATGAAGTCACAAATGCACATCTCCCTAGTTGCTAGTTACTGTATTTAAAATATTTTGGAAGTTTTCTGATACTTCTTTAACTTCCATCCAAGCTCCTGGTGTGGGTTTCTTTTCTTGTTCTAACTCCTTCACTCTTCAAGAGTCCTTATTTTCTTGTCCAAACATTAATCTATTATTTGTCTTTAACTTTTCCTCCTTCTAGCTTCACTTTTTTAACCATCTCCAGCATTTAGTTTCTTGGCAGCTGAATGTGAAGACATCAAAGGAGAAGAAAAGTCAGCTCTGAAGAGAGCCCTCAGCTTCTTAATAACTGTTACTCATTCCCCATCCAGGTGGCTACACCACAGGACTACAGATGCTGTGCATAGCACTTTGATTAGTTGTTGTTATCTTATGTAGACCCAAAGGAGGCAATTTAAAAGCTCACTGAGCCTTTCTGTTTTTTTGTTTTTGTTTTTGTTTTTGTTTTGTTTTGTTTTGTTTTGTTTGTTTGTTTGTTTGTTTTTTTCTTTTAACACTTCATAAGTTCTATATTTTCAAATTGTGGTTCAGTTAGAAGTTAGAAAATTTGAAACAGTTCTATTGGTTTGGTGAAAGCAGGTTCACCAAATGCCCCATGCACTTCCCAAAAGTTTAAGTTCTTTCTCCAGTTTAGAAACACGTCTATGGTCCACAGAGAATCTTCTCTACCCCCAATCATTCTCTAAGCATCTTCTTGTAGATCTGGAGGCACACTGATGCACTAAAACATTATAAATTTGTACTGTTTTATACTTCTGGTGAGCCATTTTTTTCACCTATGAAGGCTATTAATTTAGCATTTGTTCCATTAATCTTGACCTCTGCAGAGAAGAACCTGGGTGTTCTGCTGGACAGCAAGTTGAGCAAGAGGCAAAAGAGTGCCCCTGTGGCAAAAAGGACAGTGGTATCCTAGGGTATATTAAAAATAGCATTGCCAAGAGGTCAAGGAAAGTGAACTGTCCCGTCCACTCTACCCTTGCCAGGCCACATCTGGAGTGCTGTGTGCAGTTCTGGGCTTCTCAGTTCAAGAAAGGAAGGAAACTACTGGAAGGAGCCCAGTGAAGGACCACAGGTGTGAAAAAGGGACTGAAACACCTCCCTTATGAGGAAAGGCTGAGAGACCTGGGGATGTTCAGCCCGGAGAAGAGGAGGCTGAGAGTTGATCTCATGACTGTTTGTCAATATCTGAAGACAAAAGTCAAACGGTTGGGGCCAGGCCATTTTCAGTGATGTCAAGTGACAGGACAAGGGGCAATGAGAAAAGGATGGAATACAAGAAGTTCCATACAAATACAAAAAAGAACTTCTTTACTGTGAGAATGATAGAGTGCTGTCCACACTCTACCTCAGGCTGCCCAGAGATGATGTGGAGTCACCTTCTCTGGAGATATTCAAACCCAACTGAACACTATTCTGTGCAATCTATCCTAGGGAACTTTCTTTAACACGGGCATGAAATAGATGATCTTCAGTGGTGCCCTCCGATTTTTACATTCTGTGACTTTCTTGGTCACTTTCTGAAAGTATGCATTTAAAGAAAAAGAGGAGAAAGAAACAGTTTACAGGCAGTTACATCCCTGCGTAAGTTCCTCTCATTTTCTGAATAACAACTTTTGGTGGAATAGAGATACAGCAAGTGTGTCTTTTGAGCACTTCATGACTGGAAGAGCAGAGGCAGTTTCCAAGATGGTTAAACACTCTTGGTCACCAAACAATGGGCTAAAGAGTTTATAGTTGATGAGGCTCCAAAAATTTTCCAGCTCTGGCCACAGGACTTAATTGCAACCTGAGGGTGTAGGAAGAACTTACTGTGAGAGTGAAGACAGGACTTGTACGGATACTCATTAATAATTGGAGGAGTGGATGCAGAAAGCCTTCTTGCTTAGTTCAATTTTGTACATGTAATTAAAAAAAAAAAAAATTTCTGCAAACAGAAAACTGTATTTTAAAAAAAGGGGCTCACTAAATCTGTGTTACTGTATTTGCTTGGTATGTTCAAATCTTTGTGCTAGTAATCAAAGTACCTGATATGAAATAGCTCAAAGGTTATAGTAACTAGATGCAGTTTCCCTTGCTCCCTACAGTGAGTCTTTTTAACACAGAGCACTAGGCACCTCATGGAGGACTACAGTAACATGTTCTTCCTGAGGAGAAAGGGTCAGAACTTTTTCTTTGATACCGTTTCTCTCTGAAACATTGTACTTTGGCAAGTTGATTTTCTTTCTCTTATTTTCTTGAGGCGTTAAACCTGGTGCAGAAAAGATTCCAGACACTGCTGGAATTATTTTTGTAAATAACATACAGTGAAATGTATTATTTTTCTACCAAACTGGCATCACTACTAAGTGCTGCTATCTTTCCAAATTATGTGATGACTCTTCTAGCACTTGAGAATAAAAACATTATTTTCTTTTTCTCTAGGAATATAAGATGTTCTGTATTAAGAAGGAAAATGGAGAGCTTTTACACTGGATAAACACACCCAGTGTATTGCTATCGATGTATTCTCTAGTGTGACGAAATTTATGACGTTATTTTCTAATTACTAGTAGTTCATGATCCCATTTTGCTTGGAATGGGCCTGCAAGTCCTATGTCTGTGTGAAATACCCTGCTATTTTCTGTCTGTTCCATTTAACAAATTGGCACTCTGTAGGAAGGCTGCTTTGATCATTCCTTACGTGACTGTAATTTGCATAAATAGGAAATGTCCTTTTGTGCATCTTTTGAGGGGTGTTGTTTTTTCCTCTGCTCACTGCTAAAAGATTGTCAAGCATCATAATTCTGTACCATATTATCTCTCTGGAATTTTATTGCCCCATCTTGTTGCTTGAATGTTTCCTTATGTTATGATGAATGGAAATCATAAATAAAGACGTGTTCTTTAGAAAACTTTCTTTTCTCACTTAAAGGTGAGTGCAGCTGACATTAAATGTATCAAAACTATAGTAACTTGCAAGCATACCAGCAATTCATACCAATAAAATAAAGTGTTCTGTTTCTGCATCTTCCACAGACATTGCTATTTGTTTTCTAAAATTCTACATTTTGCAATGTTATGAGCATATGATAATACTTGCTCCTGGATACTGACTTAACATTTTTTCAACCTTGTTACATTGAACTCAAAACTAGCGCTCTTCAAGTCCCAGTGATATTGCAAGTCAGAGATATTGCAAGAAATTAAGTCTAACTAGTGAGTCCTAAAAGCAGCACACCATGTTTCTCTGACATAATAACTTCTAATAAATAAGATACTCTGTGGAGCAATAAACTATTTAGAAATTATTGAATGTAACATCTAAACAGCAGACTGAACAGAAAACTACAAGTGGAAGAAATATTGCAGAAAATAGTTTCTCAAATATAGGACGTAGATACAACAGTTTCAGAAATATTCTGGGTTGCTGATTCCATGTTAAAGCAACAGTTAAAAATGTGGAGCTATTAATGCGAAGGCATTATCCATTAACTTGCCAAGGAAATAATAGGGTTCCTGTAGAAGCACTGGGAGGTTATGTTTTCAGAGGAAGGAAAAGGTGAAAGATTCTTCTTTAGCCCTACTTAGAATCTTACTGAGACTTAAAAAAAAGCAGAAATTAGAGCTTTTTATAATGTTCAGAAGCCCACCATAATGGATAACCGTCTTGATTGTTTCAGCTGAACACTGTGAATGAAGATTCTAATAATGTCTGAAGTAAAAACTTGTATTATGTCCAGCTCATAAAACTAATACCTGTGTATTCTAGTCATTTATTTAACTCATAAAAAGTAGGTCTCACTCTCAAATTTACTGCAACTGAACTTCATGATATAGGCACTTGTGTCTTTGCCCAAGAGTATATGCAGTCTCTGAATGTTGTCACAATCTTTGATACCTCGTCTGGAAATTAAACTAGGAACACATTCCTCCTTTCTCAATTTTAAGTAAAGTATTCACTACATGGTTTTATGATGTGGAATACCAATACCAAAAAATCATGAAACCATGACAAATAGTGACAATCTTCCTTATGCCTAGGAATCTGTTTGTACCTACACTTGAAATTTCTGAGTAGATCTATAGAATATTTGAACATACATGGTACTTCTTTAAAATGTGTGTCAATTTCTTTTAAAATATTTATGGGAATGAGTCTTTACTTGGTAAACTAGATTAGATCTTGTTATGACATCTAAAATGTCTTTATTCCTTTAGTGATTTACTTCACTGGAACTTAGTTTAAAACTTGTGTTTGATCACCCAAATATTTCCTCTCCTTTACCTTAGCCAAACCTCATTTATTTCCAGTAAGATTAGTCCCGTGAGAAGGATTTGAATGTCTCTATCTGAAAGAAGGCTATGGTTCTTCAAACCCTCCTACCAGTGTGCATTTATAAAAATGAATAACTGACAGATTACATGATTATTAAGTGATCAGATTGGCAAGAAGCATGATAAATGGAATTAAATTCTGTAGAATTTCTCCCCATATTTTTTATTCCCACTAGCAGATAACCCTTCATTTGGGAGATGACCTCTGTGATCTCCTCTTGTTCTGAAAGTAATACTTCCTATTTTATTATTTTGACCCACAATGTCTGAGGCAGGTGTTGGTGGTTTGGCAGTAGGGTTTGTATCTTCCCACCAGTATTCCACTACATTCTGTTGCTGTGCAACAGATGGCAGCAGAGGAGCAATCTGGCAAAACAGTATCTGACAAGGAAGTGCAGATGAAGCAGAAGTGCAGATGAAGCAACATTGTGGAACTGAATTCCTTCATGAGAAAATAAACTGCATTCATCACTTGCAAATTGAAAAATCTGTACTAGGTAGGTTTCACGAATACTCAGAAACAGAAAAAACATTACGTGCTGTCTTATTAGGACCTGTTCAATGAATGTGAGGCTAAAGATGGGTTTCCTGGATCACAGCATTACCAGTGGTGAGAGGTGATGTCACCACTACAAGCCAGCAGTACATGGAGAGATGACATGTGAACTTCCTATTAAAAAAAAATAAAAATAAAAAGTTAAGAAAAAGCAGGTAAAGTGATGTGTATTGTGTTTTTGGGATAGGAAAGAAGTGACCTTTCCCAGTTTCCTGGAGCCTGAACAAATAATCAGCTTTGACCTCTACATAGCGACGCTGACTAAGCTGAAGCTTCAAACTTCCACAGTCAGACCAGAAAATAGATAATCTTCCTCTTGCATCATAGCAGCACCAGGGCGTCTATCAGTCTGTAGTATGGAGCACATTGCCAGTATCTTCTGGACTGTGCTATCACATCCACCGTATAGCCCAGATTTGGTTCCTTCTGAATTGTTTAAGTTCAGGCCAATGAAGGATCTGTTATATTTTCCTAGCAACAATACTACCATAACAGCTGTGAAACAATGAGCCACCGCCACTGGTGTAGATTCTGGCATGCAGACTCTTGTTTATCACTGGCAAAACATATAGCTAATGATGGTGACTGTGTTGAAAAAATATTGTTTTGTACCTGAGAAATCACTATATCAAATACTTTTATTATTCTCTTTCTATCTATTGTCATTTCCATGGCAATGGAAGGTTGTTTGGAGAGGTTCATGTACAGTCTGAGCCCCCCCTCTCCTGAACATTGTTTGTCACTCTGGTTAAGAAAAATCTCTTGAGACATAATGGCAGGAATATAGACTATTTTGGAAGACTACAATAAGCATATCTGGCAGAGCCAGTGTGTCTCCTTGAATAAATCAGACATGTTAATAATGAAAATTCCTCTCTTCTTTTAGTAAAGGGATATAAAGTACAAATATTTTGGCATCATCAATACATAGAAAACAAAGTTTGGAAATACAGTTTCCTCAAATTTAAACACAGAAAACATGCAACTCATTAATAGAGCATTTGCATAACGACACATGCCACATAACTGATTCCTGCAGACATTAATTTCCATTAGCAGAATATACTTTTGACATATAAGCATCTCAAAACTGAGCCGAATGAATGTTGGAATCATAAAAAAAATATATATTTTTCATGAAATTTTAATCATTAGAAGAGCAATTTTTTACAGAGAATATCCTTGGACTTGCAAGTAAGATTAAATTTAGATCTATTACAGAGACCCATGTTCAATTGTCATAGATAGATTTTCAGTCTCTGACCCACCAGTCACTAACATACCCTCAGATTTCTTTGGATTTCTACTGCAGTTACACAAGTTTGCAAGCAGAAGGGAGCAATCACCTTAGGGCTGAAATTGTACAAGAACAACCACTACTATTCAGATTATAAAACATAACCCACTGCCAAAACAGCACAATCCACCAGAGAACAGTAGGTAATGCTAAACACTTGTTTTAACACTAAGGACAATTTTCATTTTCTAATATTTTCCCGAATTTTCATGATCATGTGTAAACTTTCATTGTTGTGTAAAAATTATTAAAATTTTTGACAAAATATTCTAAATTACTTCCCCCTGATTTAACCTCAGTAATCAGAGAGAGTTTGTACTTTCCCACTAATATTTTAATAATCTGCCAGTAAAAATGTTGAAAACACCAAGAAAGCCAATGGTGTCCTATCTTTTATCAGTGATGGTGTGGCGAGCAGGACTAGGGAAGTCATCCTGCCTCTGTACTCGGCATTGGTGAGGCCTCACCTCGAGTACTGTGTTCAGTTTTGGGCACCTCTGTACAGAAAGGACATTGAGGTGCTGGAGCAGGTCTAAAGAAGGGCAGCAAGGATGGTGAAGGGCTTGGTGAATACGCCCTATGAGGAGAGACTGAAGGAATGGGGGCTACTTAGTCTGGGGGAAAGGGGGCTGAGGGGAGACCTTACTGCTCCCTTCCAATATCTGTAAGATGCTCACAGTGACAGCAGGTTTGGTCTCTTCTCACTGGTTGCAGGACAAGGGGAAAGGGACCTTAAGTGGTAAGTTTAGGTTGGATATCAGAATAGGCTCCCCATGGAGGTGGTTGAGTTACTGTCCCTGGATGCATTTAAAAACTGTTTGGATGTGGTGCTCAGGGACCACAGAGGTTGGTGTTAGAAAAACAGAGGTTTTTTCTAACCTGAGTGATTCTATGATTCTATTCTATGATTCTATTTTGATGCAAAATATACCTGTGCATATAAGACATCCAAAAATTTCCATGTAGCCCTACCAGCTTAGCTGCATAGCTAGTATATACGTTAACCTTTCACTTATAGTTCCTATATTCTGATTCTCTAGTTCTAACTCAAAATAAAAGGTACAGATGAGTTTTTAAATTGATTATTTTCTCTATTTCACTGTAAGTCTAAGACTTACAACAACAGAAGATAACTCAGACTTACAGTTTGAATATTGAAGATCCAGGAAGTGAAATCTTACTATAATCAAAACTCAACTTGTTGACCTTTTCTTTTTTCCTGTTGTTTTTCTAATGTTTTTGTTCGTTTGCTATTATTTTTGTACAGCTACTCCATATTATTCAGTATTTTATATTTTATGTGATGAACTCAACAGACTGAATAGTGCTAATGAAGCTCCATATTGTTATAATGTAAGGCAAGCCCGAAAAAAATACCCTGTTTTTTTGGCAAGCCCGAAAACTATTTCTTCACATTCAGGTTTGTTTTTTCTGTTGTGAGTAGTAGCCCTGAGATATATATTTCAAGACATTCTGAGCTGAACTTCGTGCCTATTAAAACAAATGCATTTGGAACTGTATGGATG
This sequence comes from Odontophorus gujanensis, assembly GCA_013399175.1. Taxonomy (NCBI): domain Eukaryota; kingdom Metazoa; phylum Chordata; class Aves; order Galliformes; family Odontophoridae; genus Odontophorus; species Odontophorus gujanensis. The sequence continues at coordinate 8,968 of VXAB01005596.1, read as the reverse complement.
GATACAAGAAGAAGTTATCAACTTTGCCTTTTTTTCTGAACGGGTTGCATTAGTTAATTCCATAATATTTTAATACATCGTAGAAACTGTTGATTTCATGTTTGTACTTTAGGAAATATGGAAAACTGGCAAAGCCTCCACAATTCCTCAGATACATATCATGACCCACTGATCGAAACAATTTAACAAGAAATGATGTTGGAAAATAATCACTATGATCAAATTACCTTTCCAGCTTACAAAGATTAAATTTCGTATTGCTCATTACCTACACTAAACTTCACTACACTATGACTTCAAGGCATGCCATTTTTCAAGAATTTTTTTGTCCTTAACTGTGGATAGGAGTACTTTGGAGGAACAGAGAAATTATTACTACCTCTCACTTTCTGGCAAACGACAGTCCATTTGCTGTTCATAAACTAAACTGGATAGAGTAAAGCTATCCTTTTTCAGCAGATTTCTTTATGCGTGCATTGACTTGGGATTTTCATGGGGAAGAAAACATGGGTGAAGAACATATTTGTGGGAAAGTCTGGAATAAAAAATTAGAGGAAAACCATCCTCTTTCGTTCAACAGCACATTTGTCAGAGAGCTCACTTAGTCCAAGCCAGTCTTTAACTTACACTGCTGTTAAGTCTTATCATATCAGGCTACTTCATTCCTTTCTACTGAGTTGTGTCTGCGTTGGTTAAAAATCCCAAAACTTTCCAAGACTGAGAACGAAAGATGAAAAATGTCAGAAATCTATTTGCAAAATGGGTGTCCTTAAGTGGGTAACAATTCAATACAATTTGGAGACCATGAGGGAGATGAATGGACTTTTCCTTATTATGGGTGAGTTCTCTGTCTATCAGTTTGTAGAGTGTGGTAACATTTCTCTATCTGATTTGTAAATTGTTCCTAAAACTACCCCAAATTTTTTCTCAAGGATGCAGTTAGGCTGCACGTGACTCCTCACCTGCATGCTCTGATCTGTCAGCAATGTTGAGCATCAGATAAGAAACCCTGATGAGAGCAAAGCATTCACACATTCAGAAAGGAACATACTGTCTTGTTTTAACTTGATTTCATCAAGAGCTATTTATGTAAATAAACTTTCCTGTACCTAATTGTTCAGCTCTGTTGCAGATATTTAGGAGGGAGGAAGTATATCTATCATAATTTTAAACTAGTTTATAGGTATTTCAAATCTCATTTAAATAAATAATAATTAAAAAAGAGGTGGTATTTAACATCAACTTCTCTTTATGGCAGATGAGTTGAAATGAGACTTAGCATCAGGCTGTTACTTCAAAGATCCATAATTGCTATTGCAGAATCAGCTTTGCAGAGCTAGATGGTGTGACTAGGAAAATATGTTACTCTAGGAGATCAAAAAAAAAAAGTGCATATTGTCTGTTCTTCATTAAACCTTGCCTTTCACTTCTAAGGTTTTGAGAAAACACATCTGGATATTTGTAATGACTGTATGTTTGTTTGTTTGTTTGTTTCCATAAGATTAAATAAGGCTGAAAATGTAGCAGGTTTATAGGGTGAATATTCACCAGTTTAGGCTTTGATGTTTTTACATTTAGACACAAGACAGACAGTGTTGGCTTTGGACAGAATCAAAAAATATCCAAATACTAAAAGGTAATGAGGAGATGATTCAACAAAAGGGGCATTTGTTTTCCTCCCCTTAGCTCAGCGAGGTGAATACTCTGTAGACAGCAGTCAAAGTTCTCACTGCAGCTGGGAAACCTTTCCCCAGCTACCCTACTGAACACTCAAGGAGCTGCTCTCAGCATGTCCTTGGCAGCTCATGCATCATAACACCAAAAACTCCACAAGCCTCCAGGTGAAGAGCAAAGTTCAGTTTGCATGGGAGTTCATCACAGATGAACTATTCCTGCCATGCAAAGTCATATCCTGTAACACTGCAGCAGCCTTGGGCTTCTGTGGGAGAAATTTTATCACCATTTCTGTAGAGCTGAGCCCTGAGCAGCCATTAGATGGGATGGTTTTCTGATCCACCTTTTCATAAAATTCCCCTAGCCATTTTATCCCTTTCTAGACAGGAAGCCAATGAGGTGGAAATTATGTGAGCACACCTAATTTTCAAACATTTCAACCTCATGCTTCTTATTGCTCTGATAGTAATTTGAAGAAATTCATCATCCCTTCTCAGATCAAGATTTCTGTGCACACTTCACAATCAAAAGGTTTTAATCCTTCAAGCTGCCCTTTCAAGTTATGTACTCAAGTTGATTTCATTTTGTACTGCATCAATCAAATTAATTCTGCCAAGACAAGGTCTTCCTTGGAATATTTTTTTTATTGTTTCTATGGACCTAAATGTGAAGCTTTATGCCAGGGTGTGTGGTAGGTTGTAAGGTTGAATAATACATCCGTAAAGGTGTCAGTTCATTGTCACACGGATCTTCCTTAATGGGTCTTCACCATTTCTCCCTTTTTACCAAGAGAATCAGGCTATGCTAAGATGGCAATTGCACAGAGTATTAGGAAAGTAGCAGAGGAGTCTGACTGGGGCATTGTGGAATGATTAAACTATGGAGCTAAACTTTGTGACATATCCTGAACATCTGACACTGAATGACACAGTGTTATTCCATCAGGTGTATCCAATATTTTCTCATTTATCTTTTCCTCACAGTAGCGGCAAACACCAAAAACAAAAATAAAACTGGTAGCAGAATCCAGAGCCCATAGTTACCACTAAATCTTAAAGGAACTTCCTTAGATTACAGAGGAATTTCCATCTTAGGAAATGAAAGAACGTAAGGACATCGCTTTTCAAATGCATGAAATAATGTGAGATTTCCAGGTTTAAAGCACTGAAGAGCTACATGAGTAATTAATGTGCTTTCAGTGAACAATTAAGCAAATTATAGTAGCTGCGCATTCTGAATTCTTGTGCAAGCTCAAGCATTCAAGTAATGTATTAATCACAGTTAACTGCTTCAGTTAATCTGCACTTAAAATTTATCTGTTTCAGTAATTAACAACATTAGAGCTTGAGGTCTTAACATTGCCTTAACAGGTGCAACAGGTAAAAATGGTACAGCTATATGTCCAAAGGAACGTCTCAGTGGGAGCTCTTTAAGATAGGGGGTTGTGGACCTACCAAATTTCTGAAGGTAGATTATTAATGGCTTTAAACATCTTCTAAAAATAAAGTGGAATTGTAATAAATTCTTCCTAATAATACAGTACTAAAAAACCTGAGCAGGCCTATTGCCATTGAAAAACTGGCTTTTAATTCAACTCTCTTCCAGGAATTGTGAGGACCAAAAAGTAATAAATTCACTGAAAGAGTCGACGGCAATATACATAAGCCTACATATATACCTATGTAGAGATATGTTTTATTTCTCATTAGCTTAAGAATCTACCATAAACAAGATTGCTTTTACTTGATTTTGTGCATCTCCTCTAAAGCTTACAGTTCTGTACTTTTATCTTCAGTTTCAACACTGTTTTGTGAAAAGAGGGTCCCAGCAGTTTTCTTTTGTTTAGAAGGTTTTCTTCCACTTTCATGGTTATGATGCATTCTGTTTTGACAGCTATGTCAACCAATAACAGTAGATTAAAAGAAGTGTTATTCGGGGTTTCTTTCTATAACAACTTCATTTTAGCAGCTTGAAACCCTGAAGTCCCTTGTTATTTTTAGACAAAAACAATATGTATTTTGAAGAACTATTTTAAGATCTCTATACTGTAACAATTACAACTATTCTGCGATGTTTAATTGTCAGTTCCCAGCAAAATCCAGTTTTTTATACTTCCAGATTGGTATTCTTCCCTGTCCTATTAATGTCAGGTGAAAGAGAGGATCAGAAATAAAAGGAACTAAGGAGACTGTCAGAGAATAAATACCAAGGTCTTTGGTAAAATTAGAGAAGTAGATAAGTGTCAACAAATAATCATTCAAAAAATGAGTAAAAGATAAGTTCCCATTATTCTCTTGTCAGTACCACCAGCTTGGGAAGAATAAGCCAGTGTCTATATAAAATAAATTGTACTCCACTGCTCTTTCATTGTATCTCTCCTCTTCTGCTTAATCTCTTTAGACAGAGGACTTCCCTTGGAAGCAGAACTTCTGCCTGAGGCAGGCACAGAGACCAGCTTTATTGGTCCTGAATGTCAAAGCTTGCTAAGAGCATAGGTCCATTCTTTGTTCACTTATAAATCAAGTTTCCTGCACACAGTAGTGTGCCGGAATACCTTCAGTATCTGTTTTAAATTGGTTCATAATGATTGATATCACCTTTTTCTCTCCTTTTTAATGAAATGATTGTTATTCACAGGTCACTCACTTGCACAAAGGTAAGGAACAAATTTTTCTTATGATGCTACTGATCTTTTGTATTTGAAGGTCTTCATGATCACACATCAAACTGTAGCTAAAGGAAGTAGTCCAATATGTATGGATTTCTAATGGATACTTCTGATGTCCAGTGAGATTGTATTTCTCCATGTAGCTGAAAGATATCACAATTCAAAAAACATTAGTATAGAATACGCTTCCTGAAATGGTGTGTGACTGCATATTTGGCTGTTGAATTTCTACTGCAAACTCTTATTACTAGTAGCACAAATAAGACTGCTGTTTAGGTTGTTGCAAATGTTAGAGAGAAACAGATTTTAGGAGAGGTAAATGAACAAATGAAGTAATTGTAATCTGAATTCAAATACTACCCAGTATTAGATTATGCCAGTTCATAATCTATAATCAACATAAAATCTAAAATAGCAGCTTTCTGCTATTTAATATGGTGCAAGAGCTGCCACTGCAAATCACATGATTTTAGCATCAACATTTTCCATTTAGACTTTCAGTTTCCGATTATACATGTTTACTTCTCCATTTGTTTTTGTTTAAGGTTAGTTCTTATGTTTTTAGCATTCTAATTTAGTCCCATGGCTCTGAAAGGGTAGAAAGAATATTTGATCAGAATAACTATGTACTCATGGGGTTTTCTCTTCAATGGGTTACCATCAATAGCTGAAGTACCTGTGCTACATACTTATTCTATGCACTTGGCAGTAACATTCTTGGCTGCATGTCCTTTACTTTCCAAATATTTTCTTTCTCCACGAGAATCAAAATATGCAGTTACCTCCACTGGAGTAGAGTTTTGTGGTGACTTTGGGGGTTTTCTTTCTCTAGAAATTCTATTCACTAGAAAATGTTACCTTATACAATACATTATCCTTTCAAATAAAGGACTTCATTGACCCTGTTCCAAGTGCACAAATCTTTTTATATTTTATTGTAAACTGGAAATTCAATTTAAAAGTTACCTTAAACATTTGATGCTGAATATTCTAGAGCCAAGGAAATTTAGAACATTTATAAAAGCAAATTTATTCGCATAAATGTTTAAAGAGTGAGACTTAACTTCATTACTGTGTTGAATTTCATTGACCAAGGGACAAGAGGAAGGACAAACTTTTGATCTATGTGTTACTCACATCAAAAATATTTATGTGAATGCTGATTATGGATGAGTAATCAGTACGTTGTGTTGTCATGAATTTTGTATATGTATACAAATTAAGTTTCAGCTCCTCTCTAATTCAACTTCTTCACATTGTCATTCTTGAGTCTGAACAGATGAGTCACAGGAGCAGGAATTTTTAAGGTTTTCCCTTACACACATACATAGAGATGTATAGATATGCTCAGAGTAGAGAATTCCTGAAAAATGCAACAAAAACCTCAAAGAAGACAAAGGAGAGGAGAAAGTACTGAATTTTGTAGACAGTTTGGTACAAAGGGCAATAAAATATTTAGTTGTATATATCAAAGCTCAAGTAAAGTGGACAGAGAATGTTTTCAGTGGATAGAGAAAGCTGGATTCCAACTTTAGTTAAAGACAACCAGAACTGTAGCTGCTATTTACAGCTGAATAATCAGGTATTTACTACTTTTATAGGTACTGCACACTTGTCTTTTTATTTTATTTTATTTTTTAATAAATGGGTTCTTAAGCTCTTAAATTCTTTCTTGAACTGTTGGACACAACTGAGTACTTAACATTTTAGAAATAAATAAATGAAAATAAGAACAGACCCCTGGAACTACCTTCAGAAAGAAAGATTTGTGGTCTTAATATTAAGGCTCCACTTAGAAAGGATAACTTACGGAGTGTAATTAACTAGTGATCATAATGTTAATAGGCTCCTCTCAAGTACATACTTTACTAACATATACTGAGAAGTGAACTGAAAGTTCAGCTTAAAAATACACACTAAAGATAATGAGTTTGATACTGCATTGTTAAGAGCAAAAGTTCCACAATATTGCAATTTTAGCCTCTTCCATAAAACTGTGGAGCTGTTCTTTTACTGGCATATTCAGAATATTAGAAACTTGTGCTTCTGTGGATGCAGTGCTCAGCTGGGAATCACCTGTCTTAACACGCAACACCTTCAAGTGACTAAGATACAAGATTTCATTCTACCCCACACCAATAAAATGAAGTCAGGTCTGCTTGAGAGCCAACTGCAGGAGATAAGGGGAAGAGAAACAGGAACATAAAGCGGTTTGAAAAACATATCAAGAAATTGAAGATGAGAGTGGTAATAGCCTTCAAACTCTACCCTTTCTTCACCAGGGATCAGTCAAATACAAAGGAAAGTGAATTACTGCTGAAGGCGCTACAAAGAGATTCTAAGTCCAGGGCAATTCTGAAACAGGTTACGTGGGGAGGTGATATAAAAGCCCTGTTAGTAGAAACTCAAAGAAACTTTAATTTTTAGTAATTAAAGCAGAAGCTTTAACTTTTTTTAACAAAGAGTTAAAAAAATTGCTAGTATGGTTTCTGGCATGCCTGATTCTTCCTTGGACATTCATCTGTTCTAAAAAGTAAGCATAATACTAATATATGTTTATGAACAAAGTACGAAGAGTTCTTAACTCAGATTTGAGAATAAAGACAGAAAGATGTAATGCAGTCCTTCCCTATCCAGAGAGGAATGGATATGAAGTCCTAGAGGGAATTTTAATGGTGCAGAGAAAGAAACAAGATCAGATACATACATTTGTAACTTTTAATTCTGTTACATAAGTAAGTATGTTTGATTTCCTTTAGACAAAAAAAAAAATTCAACAGAATAAATAAATATTGTGAACACAGTATTAAAACTCATGTAAAATAGTACTTCTTTTAGTGCCTATCGAGGGGAACGAAATAAAGTCTAAACGCAGAAGAAATGACAAAATAAAGTTCGCTGCCAAATATTTCTGCATGTATTAACACAGTAATTCAAAATTTCTATACTCTTTGGACACAGTTCACAAAATCACATTAAACAGGTTAAATAGGCTGGTAGTTTCATTTACATAATGCCTGACATTCACAAAGCTCTTCCAATTAGTTGATCACTTAAGGCTTCTTGAATTGTTAAATGGCTTCCTATAAAATTAGCGGTCTTAGTTATCAAGTATTAGCTAAGTATAATTCGATTAAAAAAGTAATGAAACCAAATTATCATATTAAATAAAAGACAATGTGCATTTTTGTCAAGGTTGCAAATTTTCATTCTCTAAATCTTGATCATATGTGACTGTCAGATTTTTTTTTCTAATGTGAGCGACATTTTAGCAGTTTGAGTCTTTCTGTTGGAAAGATTCTGCCTGCTGCTACTGCAACACAAAGCAGCCAAACAAAAGCATGGCTGCCTGTTTAAGATGTTGTTTCTTAATGGCAAACTGTGGTGTGAAGAGCTGGCACAAAAGCTTTCTGGCACTGCTAGTTTCAGATACCAGTGAAGGTAGTACTCACTATGGAGTGTAAGTCCATTTTGCTGCTGTAAATTTTCAGCATAACATCTTAAAGTTGAGATGCCAGTGCATCGTCATGGTTGGGAAGCTGTGTGGTTTCATAACGGGAATGAAACCAGCTCCCCTGTGACTTTAGGGTCTGCTTCTACCTCTCTTTTTAGTCCAAAAATGAGTTTAGATCATCTAAATAATACTCACATTATCCATATACTTATTACTCTTGTGTCCATGGAGTTTTCAAAATGGTGGAGTATTTTAACATACCTAAAATGCACTCAGTTTCAACAGAATACTAGAATATGTCTCTGAAGACATTTTAATTAGAAATACAAAATATCTGTTTTTTTCTATTGGACATTTTTCTACCATAAAAGGCTATCATTGGTGGTCATTTGTAGACTACCACATGACAGTGTAAAAATGGGAAACAGTTGCACGAAGAAAATACTCTGAATGCTTAAGGTACTAAACTAATATTTTTATCTCAAAAATACCAGGACAATATTTAGCGGATTAAAACAATTTCTTTCTGTGCTCTGTTGCACACAATTTTAAACTACACTCAGCACAGATATAGGTTTCTGTATGAATTTCAAATGACCTTTTAAGACTTTAAGCCGTAGCTTATCGGTAGTACACCTGCTGTAGCATCTTTGCAAAGTTTAATACTTTTAAAATGTTTCATACACTTCTTTTTAACTATTTGGCATTATTTAAAAGGAATAGTCTTACATATCTCTAATCATTAAAAAAAAAAAAAAAA
>VXAB01005593.1:82575-96077 GCA_013399175.1 Odontophorus gujanensis | reverse complement strand
TTCTATGATTTTATGATTCTGGGTGCACACTTCTGGCTCATGTCTGGCTTTTCATCCATCAGGACACCTAAGTCTTTCTTCAAAGAGATGCTCTCAAGGAGTTCTTCTCCCAGTCTGTACACATATCTGGAATTATCCCAAACTAAGTGCAGCACCTTGAATTTTCCTTTTTTGAGTCTCATTAGGTTCATGTGNTCCTTTTTTGAGTCTCATTAGGTTCATGTGGGACCACTTTCCAAACACATGCAGGTCTGCTTTGGATGGTATCCCTTCCTTCTTTCATGTGAACTGCATCACACAGATTGATGTCATCAGCAAACTTGCTGAGGCTGCACTCAATCCCCCTGCCTATGTCACTGATATACATGCTAAAAAACATTATGTATATATTTCAAAACACTTAGTTATATATCCCTGAAAAGAACACTGATTAAATTTAAACTAATTACCTAATAAAATTCTTTCTCAGTCTACAAAAAGCTCTTATAGGGACCATATCACACACTGCTGGCACTGATGGAAGCTCCCTAATGCAGTAGTTACATTCGTTGTAAAAAATAAAATTTTAAAAAAAGAAAAAGGGAGAAAATTTATAGCACTTTCTGCAGCCTTGTTGGATGAGGTAAACCAGAAGTCTCAACAAAATATTTAAGTTCTAGTAATAGAGTTCCCAATCGACTTCTTTTTTTCTGTTGGTATTTTACAGAGAAAATATTTTAATATGTACTAGAACTAAATGCTTCTCCCTTCAACTCAGCTCCTTTCAAGTTTAGAAACCTCAAATCTAAATATTATTTGTCATACCACTAGAGCCAATGGCCACAGTTGCCCCTGTATGAATGTAGACAGTCAGAGACCTGCTCCTCCATCTGAACTGCCACAAGTCCATGGGACCAGATGGGATCCACCCAAGGGTGCTGAGGGAGCTGGCAGAGGTGATTGCCAAGCCACTTTCTACCATCTATCAGCATTCCTGGTTATCTGGAGAGGTCCCACAAGATTGGAGGCTGGCTGATGTGACTCCCATCTACAAGAAAGGCCGTAAGGAAGATCCGGGGAACTACAGGCCTGTCAGCCTGACCTCGGTATCAGGGAAAGTTATGGAGCAGATGATCTTGAGGGAGATCACATGGCACGTGCACGGCAACCAGGGGATCAGACCCAGTCAGCACGGGTTCACAAAGGGCAGGTCGTGCTTGTCCAACCTCATCTCCTTCTATGACTGGGTGACCAGACTGGTAGATGAGGGAAAGGCTGTTGATGTAGTCTACCTGGACTTCAGCAAGGCCTTTGACACGGTCTCCCACAGTATTCTCCTGGGGAAACTGGCAGCCCGTGGTGTGGACAGGTTCACTCTCCTCTGGGTGGGGAACTGGCTAGAGGGCCGTGCCCAGCGGGTAGTGGTTAATGGAGTTAAGTCCAGCTGGCGTCCTGTTACGAGTGGTGTCCCCCAGGGGTCGGTATTGGGGCCCATCTTGTTTAATATCTTTATTGATGACCTAGATGAGGGGATTGAGTGTACCCTCAGTAAGTTTGCAGATGACACCAAGCTGGGAGGATGTGTTGATCTGCCTGAGGGTAGGGAGGCCCTTCAGAGGGATTTGGATAGGCTGAATAGCTGGGCTGAGATCAATGGGATGAGGTTCAATAAGGCCAAGTGCCGGGTCCTGCACTTTGGCCACAATAACCCCATGCAATGCTATAGGCTTGGGGTGGAGTGGCTTGAAGACTGCATAGAGGAAAAGGACCTGGGGGTGTTGGTTGATGCTCGGCTTAACATGAGCCGGCAGTGTGCCCAGGTGGCCAAGAAGGCCAACGGCATCCTGGCCTGTATTAGAAATAGTGTAGCCAGCAGGAGCAGGGAGGTGATCATCCCCCTGTACTCAGCTCTGGTGCGGCCGCACCTCGAGTACTGTGTTCAGTTTTGGGCCCCTCACTACAAGAAAGACATTGAGGCCCTGGAGCGTGTTCAGAGAAGGGCAACAAAACTGGTGAGGGGTCTGGAGCACAAGTCTTATGAGGAGCGGCTGAGGGAGCTGGGATTGTTTAGTCTGGAGAAAAGGAGGCTCAGAGGGGACCTTACTGCACTCTACCACTTCCTGAAGGGGGACTGTGGTGCGGAGGGGGTCAGCCTCTTCTCCCAGATTACTAGTGACAGGACGAGAGGGAATGGCCACAAGTTGCGCCAAGGAAGATTTAGATTAGATTTGAGGAGAAACTTTTTCTCTGAAAGAGTGGTCAGGCACTGGAATGGCCTGCCTAGGGAGGTGGTTGAGGCACCATCCCTAGCGCTGTTCAAGAAGCGTTTAGATGAGGTGCTAAGGGATTTGATTTAGTAGTTTAGTGGGTAGGGATGGTGATAGGAGGATGGTTGGACTAGATGATCTTGTAGGTCCTTTCCAACCTAATGCATCTATGAATCTATGAATCTATGTAACATTAATGAAGTTACAAAAAACATTGCAGATATGATCCACCTGCAGTTCACAAAGAGAGCAATTAAGAGAATGCACAGCAATCTCTTTTGAGCTAATCACACGCAACTGCTCAATTTCCATCACACGAACAGGGTCTCGCTGACACTGCATTTTCTACCCTGAGCTGTTCTGTCACCAATACAAACTCTTACTGATAATGTAATTAATTCGTTGCTTGACTTCTATTTCACCTAGAATTATCACAATCTCTAGTGCAAACACTGTAAATTTGTTTTCAGCCACAATTTCCTTCACAAATGAAAATGTGAAATGTGATTCTTACAACAAAGATCTCCAGGCAACAGAAAGTAAGTTTGACACTTTCTTGGAAACCAACTACGCACTTCTTCGGAGCATACACTAACTCAGGAGATATTTCTTGCTAGGAAGTTTGTTCAAGTAGTTGACTTTGCAAATTCAAATGCAGTTGCTAAAATTGCACATGCCATTTGTTTCCTGAGCTTGCACTACAGGCTTCTGTTGACACAGCTGCAACAGGGATAAATGGAGTCCCTAAGCTGTGGGATCTCTCCTATAGAAAAAATTGATCAGCAAAGCTCTACTTTTAGCAGAGCTGCTCATTTCATTCATAGGATGAACACTTTACAGAGTGTATAGACAGAACCTGTATCTTTCCTGCTTAGAGCATTTATCTATGATACCATATATATGTCAGATAACATTTGCTCATATTTGTGTTAGAAGGAAATATTTCATATTGCCTCTTTCTGATTTAGAAACTGATCTAAGTCCCATAAACTCATGGTAGGGAACCCAGAAAGCCTGCAGCCCTCCATCTGTACCTGCATAAGCCACAGGTCTTGCTTTCAGCACATGACATTTCAGAGAAACTAGAGAAATAAAAGTCACAAGTCAGCTCTCTCAAATTGTTTCCTTCACGTCATCAGTTCATGGAATTGTCATTTCTCTTGACTCCAACTGTCTGAGCAGGAGCCAGCAAAGGTACTGAGATGTGTCTGTTTCAGCCTCAGTGCTCTGGCAATGAATTTAAGGCTAAGCAGAGTCAGTAAACCTGATGGTAATAAGCAAAACTGACAGATTGACCTGAAACTTTAATTAACTGCAAGACCTCACAAATTATTTTTATAGATGCAAGGCTAGCCTTAAATAAATTAAATCATATATTACCTATTAAGAAAAAGATAAATTAATAACCAAAGCACAGGTTTATAACAAAATAAAGCAAAGTCAATAAAAAAGGCATCATTATCAACTTACAGAAGAGTGAATGAAACTAATGCAAGATGACAAGCATGCCAAGGGAGCATGTAGAATAGAAGTCTTAAATGAGAGCAGCAGGCATAAATGGAACTACTTTAATTTTGATATTATCTTCAATTTTTTATCGTTCAGAATAAAGAAAACTGAAAACTGGGTTCTGTGAAAAGAAAAATTCCTACCTGGGGGCCAGAGAGAATAACAATGTTCTGCAATATTTATTGCCCTAAAATAAATACAAGTTGAACCTAGTCCCAGATATAACTAACTAGGCAAAGTGATCATTCTTGGAAAAGCAGTTCCACTTTAAAAAAACTGGCTGTAAGAGCTGGGCTACATAAGACTGCATCTCATGTATCCTAATGGCTGTAAATCCCATTTGTTTAAAGCATGATTGGTTTTCCTCTTCCAAAAAGATGTCCATAAAGTTTCTCTTGGGATAAGAAACTTCTGTTCTGTTCCTTTTGGTTTAGGCATTATTCTCATAAAGATGATTCATTTACATTTGTATTTCTGAGTATGATATGTGAGTCATAATGAATGGAGCAGAAGCTTCCTGTAATAGTATCAACTCGCAGAAAATCTCTAAGGTTGGCACAGTGACTCTGAGCTGACTCTGAATGGTACTGCAGCTTCTCGCCTGGATAAATAGATTTGCTAAAGGCAAGTGTTAAATGGTTACATAGTTATCATGGCTATATACTCAGTTATCAACTCAGCATTGAATCATTCTGCATTTACCTAAAAACGACTGGGGCCTCCTGACACATAATAAACTTGTAGTAGTGTGAAATAAACTGATGCATGATGTTGATAAATAATGAATGAATATTGAATCTTTTGATTAAATAAAACACCAAGTTAACAGTTCCTCTCTGGGCTTCTTAGCCAGCGCTGTTGTTCTTAGCTACCACATGCTTCTGGCTCTGATGTTTAAAGACTGGAAGGAAATGTTTCAAAATGCCACAAGTCCATCCTCTGAAATGAGAAGACAGTTGGGGACTAAGACTGTTTCAGCCTGTAGAAACCTCTGGGACCCCACTTTGCCAACAAAACCTGAAAGGGATGTGTACTCCTCAGATTTTGGTCAAAAGACAGTTTTATTCTCAGAAAAAACAAGTTGATAACCAGCTTTTCAGAAGGTGAATTGAAGTAATTGCCTGAATGAAGAGCAGTGTTTGTAATAAAATCCAGGCATGTGTGGAAGGAGCATTCTACCATCTGAAGACACTTCTCATCATGTAAGTGTTCAGAGCTATCAGTTTTCCTTATCTTCCTACTATAATTGTACCTTATTACTGGGCCATAACAAACAATAAATGCAGACACACAAATGGTTAATTTCCTTTAGTATGAGGAGAATGCCCAGGGCTAAATTCATCTTGTGTGCAAACAGTGACAGTGCATACACAATAAGTCTGCTCTTGTTTGTGTTTTGGATGAGGATGCTGGGCTGTGATCCACATAGGGGTGTAAGATCCTTTCAACAGCTTTAATATTTTCTGTTGCACAGCTACCATAAAAGAAGACTGAGTTTTGGCTTTGTAATCACAAGTTTTCTGGCAGTTTTTGTAACAGGAGACAGAAGGGAGCACAGCCCAGCCTGCTGGCACTGCAGTGTTAAGTGAGAGAGATAGTAAAGATACTTGTCAGTAGCACGAATGGAAGAGACTCAAGTGCAGGCAGAAATCACAGTGCCTGAGGAAACGGTTTTACTTCAGGATTTTCCATCAGGATGGATGCTCTATCACCTGTGACTTTTTATTGCCTTTTCTCTATGTCTTTCCTTCCTTCTCTTTATTCCTCTCCTTTATTTAGAGGATGTAATATGTGGAACACCAGTACTTCCCCTTGCACAAAGATTGCTGCTACAACCTCTATGTCAGGAAAGTCTCTGTGTGGACAACATGGAAGCAGCAGCCACGACTTTTGATACAGGTTGTTGGATACTAGCTTGGTCAAATTGAGTGTCTGGTGCTGGGGAAGTGGGGTGAAGGTGCACAGATGGTGATATGGCAATTGTACAAACATAGCAGGATTCAGCTTGGAAGAGAACACTGTGCCATCCAGTGCAGGGTGTAAGTCTAATTAGGTCAGGTTGCTCAGGGCATATCAAGTGGGTCTTGAGCAACTCTAAAAGAGATCTTATAGTTTCAATGAGCTTGTGTTACAGCATTTGTCTACCCTGTTAGGAAAATGTAAATATAAAGGAAAAATCTGTCTGTCTGTCTCTCTATATACATATGTTACAATAATAGATTTTTCCCTTATATCTAATTGGAAATTCTTATGTTCCAATTTATCGTCTCTTACCCTATTGCTGTGAACCTGCAGGAACAGGCTGCTTCACTTCGTCTGCATCCTCAGCCTCTCTCTGTACCTCACTTGCTCCAACACTTGATATCTTCTCAATCCCTCACTGGAATCACACCAGTTGGTAATGACTTCCTTGTATTAGAGCACTGGAAAATGGACACAGCACTCCCAGTTCCGTACCACAAGAGCCAGAGAGAAAGGAAGAATCCTTCCCCACAGCCTACTGACTGCTGCCTTACTGGTACAAACCACGTACTGTTTGTTGTCTTTGCTGCTATGGCACAGCACTGGCTCATGGTCACCTTGTAATTCATAGGAATTTGATCTGTCCCTTAAAGAAGTTCCTCTGTTCAGTTCTATTGTTTTCAGAGTCTTTTGTTGCATTTTTGCTAGTCTCTAGTGCAAATAGGAAATACAAGAAATAAAGGTATTAAAACTCACCTGTATCAATGGAACTTTAATCATTGATTAATTAGGGTTTCAGGTAGTACTGGATTAAATAATATAGAACAAAGCGTCTGAAGTATTATATTTGGTATTCTAATACCTGGTAACACTTTAAGATTAGAAAGTATGTTTGGCTAAAACATTTTTCTGCACCTAAAATTCAGAAAGAATAGTTTCAATTTCCAGTATTATCCTACTTGCTGAAAGACTATCATGTCAGCTGCTGAGAATGGCATTTCATCTAGCCATTGTGAGAGATCACATACGGCTGTAACGAACTCAACATCCAATGCCTATTCTTTGCATTCAGAATGTAAAAGTCCGAATTGTGCTGCACCCTGCAAAAAAATGCATTACAGGAGTTTTATATATGTGTAGACAACAGTATGCTTCAGTTTTGTTACACATCATTTTTTAAATCATTTTCTTCTTTTTACATTACTGAATGACTTTTCATTATTTTGCTGTAAGGGTCAGTAAAGTGCCAGTAAAACTGTAATAACCATACTTATGTTTAATGATGTAAGATGTTCCATAATAAGATGAAGTTTGTGTAACTAATATGCTAATGATTAAATGTGTTACACTTATTTCCTTCTCAGAACCCAGATTTTTTTGAGTGGTAAACAGTCACTAGAAGTTATATTTATCATAGATTTGCTGTTACTATCTGTAATTATTTTCCCTTTCTCTAACTGTAATGCTAAACAAAAAAAAACCAAACAAACAAGGTATTTAATAATATTCTAACAATATTCTGGATACTTTCTTCTGGGTGGAATTTAAAGCAATGCATGCTTCTGTTTACCCTTACTGTTCGCAGGACACACTATGAAGCAAACAAGTAACTTTCTCTCATTATACCCTCTGGCTGCCAGAGACTGAAGATTATTGTAGCTTTGTGAGATTACTGTCATCATTTGTTGTCTTTTACTACCAGTACAATGCTTCTGACTTCACTTGCAAAAGGCAACAAGATGTGAGAAAACAAAACAAAACAAAAAAGAGAGAAGCTGACCACAGCAAATGAGGAAGATAAAGAAAGTGTGGGAAGCAAGATTTGACCTGAGTTTGAATGTTTCTTTGGCAGAAACATCCCTGAAAATCTTACATGCTGGTAGTGCTGTATCACAGCCTCCATCCGATTCAGATCAGAATACTTTATGTTTTCCATCTTAGGCCCACTCCTACTCAGCTAATTCCAGCCTAACATGATTTTTGATTAAAGCTGTTGACAAAGTTTGTGCATATTTTTCATATTCATAAATTGTTAGACAGAGCTTAATACTGTTACAACATGATTAAAAATTTCTACAGCATTCTTCCACATACAATACTAAAAGGGATCTGGGAATACTAAAAGGGAACCTATATGGGATCCTGAACAAAAGTGCCCTAGATACCCTCCAATTCTGTGATATTCCAGATGTTCTTCCACACTCATCTAGCAGGTCTGGGTCTGATATCAACAGAAGCAACCAGTAATATGAATATATTTGCTTTCGCTTCTCAAAAGGAAGTGAAATAAATGACCCAAAAGAAGTAATGGATTTGTGAAAAACAAGAGACTGATTTCTTCTGCTCCTCCTGCTTCATCACTCCTCTCATGGCAGAGCTTCTTGCCAGCCTTAAATAGGACATGACATGTTGTCATCTTTTCACCCCTATCCCTTTCATGTCCTTCAGGGAATCTCAACAGAAATGACTTATTTCAAGGAAATAATTTCTTTCTGCTTATGGCACTTCTCTCTGCCTTTCTTCTCATTCTATTGTCACTTCTGCCCTTTTCACTGTTCTTTGGCGATAGCATGAGTTATCTCAAGGTTGAGAATTCCTCTGAAGAAAATCTAAGAAAAAGAATCAGAGAAAAATAATTCCAATTTTCACAATGCAGTTGATCTCCTGTCACAGTTGAAAATTTAAAAACTCATTCAAAAAACAAACAAACAAAAAACATAAGAATTCCTCTGTCTTCCCAATATCTAGTATCTGTCTTGCACACAACTATTAGAGCCAGAGTAAGAGAGCAAGAATTTAACAGAAGAGTGCAGAAGCAAACAATGCATAGCCTGAAATAGCCAGCATAACCAGGACCATGACATATGGTGCTCTGTGCTCAGTGCTCAGTGTTATCTTCTGTAATACCACAGCCTACACCATAGAAGTTCATCCCAGATACGTCAGTTTTCACCAGCTATTAACAATGCCAGGTCTCAGTTTCTTTGCAAACTGTAAAAAATATAGCAACAGACCACCTAAAAATATTCCACTTTCACATAATACCACTGAAGATCTGAATAAGAAAATAGAGGCTATGAAGTAATAATCCCTTCAAACTCCAAATCTTTTGTGTCTTAGTGGGGACATCTTCATTCAGATTAATTCTGTTCTCACACAAACCAGAAACAACAAAAAATACAATTGTAATACTTACTTGTACAGGATCAAGACTTACGAGATTTGTAGAGGTACAAATAATTATTATTATTTTTTGCATTTGGATTTTTTATTCTGGGAGATTTAAATGTATACAAATAAAAAGGAGATTAAAAGCCCAAAGACAGTTTCTCACTTGATGGCTCAGATGTTGTCTTTGATCCAACTCACATAGCAGTTCACATAATGCTTAGGGACCCATACCATCTTCTGTCATATAGTAATACCAAAAGATTTGTTTCCACTTTCTTGCTTGCTTTCTGATGCTATATGCCTGACAACATTATTTTATCACATGCTCTAAATTATTTCTCTATGTGATCATTAATTGTTCCATCAAGATCTTGACAGTTTTGAATTTTGTTTGTTATGTAAAGGAAAGCTTTGGGCGGTCCCATCTAGAATCTGATTTGTCTGATGGACAGTCCACCAGATGATGAAAAGAAAGGAGATATTGTACTTATTCTCTAGGATTTTCACACAGAACCTCTATTACTGGACTTTATGATCTGTGAGACAAAGGTCCGATGAATTGTTAGAATTTCTTGAGTCCTTCTTATGCATTAGCATAATGCTAATTGGTAAAATGCGCACAGTACACTTCTTTTATAGGGTTTAAACAACAACATAACAAAATCTTAACCTCTTGATCAATTTTCAGGTATCAGCTGAAGTGAAATAGTGCTGTTACTGCACTGCCTCCAAATACCAGCACAGATTTCTGTTCCCAGAATGACTGAACATGGATGAAGGATGAAGATTTATAGAAGGCTGGATATTAGGAACAATTTCTTCTCAGAAGGAGTGTTGAGGCAGTGGCATAGGATGCCCAGGGGGGTGGTGCAGTCACCATCCCTGGAGGTGTTCCTGAAACGTGTGGATGTGGCACTGAGGGATATGGTCAGGGGACGTGGTGGGGGTGGGCTGGTGGTTGGACTAGGTGATCTCAGAGGTCTTTTCCAACCTTAGCGGTATTATCGTTATATAGTTCTAAGACAAGTCATAGGCAGAAACGTTATTGGTTGATAGGTTAAAACAAACATGCGAAATAAAGCTTACAATGACAACATAATCAACTTTCATAAAGGATTCAGATGTGAATCGATAGCTTATATTTAGGAATACTGACAGTTCTTTGTAAGAATTAACTCCAATATTCCATCTTCTCTCCTTTTCAGTGGTCCATGACCTGACAGCAGTTATTGCTCTCATGGCCTCCTGTCTGGACTACAGAAACTGATAATTGAACATAAATCCTCCAGTATGAGAAAAAACTAATGCATGCAGGCATTCCTTCAGCAACACAGACTACATTTGTGGTACAAGAACAAACCCATTGTTTGTGCTGACTTTGCAAAAATTTAAAAAAACAAACTCAAACAGAGCCTGGACCTATGTTTCAGTATAAGCATCCATGTAGGTGTCTGCTTCCCTTTCATGCACAGCAAACTTGAACTGGTTATAGAAATAAGCTGGTATTTGGCATTTTCTCTTCCATTTTAGACTACCTGATCCAACTTTGCCGTTGGCCTTTCAGCAAAATATAATTAAGTGCTGCACAGTCCTCAAGGCAGAGCACAGGCAAATCCACATGCTAAATTTGACATGTAACTGGAAGACAGTAAGAAACATGGCTTCTGCAAGCATGCAGAAGAACACCATGCATATGTAACAGTTTCAAGGATGGAGCAAAGTTTAATCTCAGTGCAAATTTGATCTTGTGTCTTTCAGCTCATAAGCCAGGGATCATCTGAGCCACTACATACATCCTAAATGAACTGCAAAATGATTTTCCACAAAATATACCTTTTAAAGCAGATGTATGTGCAGTAGAAGTTTTGCAAATATGCATACAAGGCACATGGACAGATTTAAAATTACTTCATTTAGGTGGACAACTTGCTTGTCTCTTACCACTGTTTCTGATGTTCCAATACCTTGACCTGAAAACTTCAATGTTAACCGTAACTTCTTAAGATGGAAATGTAACCATGGACCAGAAATTATGCCACCTGATCATACATACCATGCCAATCAAATGAGTGATTCAAGTTGTTAGGTATGCAAAGGAACACACGGCTGCCAATTGATAGTAGAAACGTGTAGATTAAAACTGCACCTACATTTGTCAGAGGGTATGTTCTAAGTCAATCATGCTGTTTTGATTCTCCCTGTTCAAGAAAAAAAAAAAAAAAAGAGGAGGAGAAAGGCCAAATCCACTAAATAAATAAACTGCATGCATCCAATTCTTACAACGTGTCTCAGAATGTACATTGTTCTCTGAAGGTCAGATCCATAATTTCTAAAGAGAATTTTGCTGCCAGACAATGAGCTTCTATGCTAATACTGGAATTTTTGGAAATGCTAATCTTTTTGGAAATCATTTCACTGACTATAATTTGGTAGAAGTTAAATCTTTGTAATGCAAAACAAAAATTAATTAAACACTAACGAAATCATTGACTTTAGGGAGCAATTTGAAAATGCAGCTTAAAATGCTTGCTTAAAATCACAGTCTTTCAACTTTACATTAAATTGCTCCTACTAAAGTTACTACACAAAAAAAATCTACTGTCTTGAATGGAGATTTCCTCTTCACCTACAGTCATCTATGGTGTAATTAATGAATAATACTTGTACACAAATCATCCCTTGCAATCCTGTTTTATACAAAAATTCAAAGCAGTGTTATTTGTGGCTGGCATAGATAGTATGATAAAAGTGAAAGTATGACAGATTACAGTTTTTGCAAGATGTACTACTAACTTGGGATTGTCCACTAAGATAGTTTCAATGTTATATACAAGTAAGCTTGAGTTTACTCAGTTTATTAATTATAACTCAAGTAATGTTACAGTTTATTGGTAATTGCTCAAACAGTAATTTTGTGCAGATAATGCTTTTTAGAACAATTTGTTCCTCTAAACTACCATTGCAATATTGCTTAGAAGTTCACTGAGTACATAATATATGTCTTCACATTTCTGATATTTACCTACAGTGGACATAATTACTCATTTTTTTCCCCACCTCCCAAACTTGGTGCATATCAATTCTGAGGCTAAGAACAGAGAAATGGGAAAAGCAAATAGTTCTTTCATGGTAAAGCAAAACCTCCTAAAGTTATAAACATATCAGAACAAAAGGAAATATTCATGGTTTTATTTTTTAAATTTTCTTCAATTTATTAATAATCTTTTATATATATTTATTTATGGCTTTGAGCAAAGACAAAAGAAAAAAATATCTAATTCATCCCCAATGATAGTTGTTGTAAGAATCAGATCTATAGTCTTCTCAGCAGCAGTAAGATCCAACCTTTTTCGTTAATACATTTCATCCTGTACAGATGTAAGATTTCATACTTATGGGCTTACTTATGTACAGAGAAAATAGGTCAGTTCAGAAACTAGCAATGGACCTTTATATTACAGGAATGTGAGTCATTTGGTTCTTAATCTAAATATATATACATTCATACATACATTATATATATACGTATATAATTTTATACCCTGTACCATTTATTTTTGAATTAACATACAAAGCCTAGATATTGTCCACTCTATTACAAAGTCATTAAAAATTATTTATGGTTTCACTGAAAGACCATGTGAATTAATATTTCTTCATAGTGCTTAAAATAAAATAAAAATATATATAAAAATATTTTGCTAATAACCCCATTTCTCCTATTAAATGTAAACCTTAAAGAGTTTGAAAGATCAGGATATGATCTTACTTGACAGAATTTGTTAGCATTGAAATAATATAGGGGGTATTGTACTGAGAAATAAATGGTCTTGCAGCGTATCCATAATGTTCCAAACATGTTTAAATGATCGCTTCCTCGTAGACTACTCTGGGCCACCTGGATTAATGGCAGCAGCATGTTAATGGGTTAATTACATTGTTTTTACTGGTGAGTGGGAGTCAGCAGAAACTGGAAAATATATATATGTTTTAAATTTTATTTGATGTACCATTTTTGTAAAAGGCTTAACAGGCAGCATGGGTTCAAGCTCTGTTAGCTTTAGAGTATTTACTTGGCTCTCAAGTACATCTGGATTCACTGCATTACGTAGCTTGTGATGTTATTTAATTATTCCATGCATTGTTAAACTCAGCATTAATGGGAAAAGAAGAATTACTTTCCATTCAACTCCTTAACGTGGGTCAGCTGAGTTTTAAGAATCAAAATATATGCTTGCATCATATCCATAATGCTGATACTCAATGAGTTAAAATGACACATGTAATTTCAATCTCTATTTAATGTGTGTAAATCAGGCACAAATGATTATGAAATAACTTCTTGTGGATAAGATAACATGAAGATTTGAGCAAACAAAACAAAACATTCACAAAACAGTATGCTTTAACCCTGCTTTCTGTTACCATCTCCTTTCTGTTTTGAAGACATAAAAAACAATAAACCTCGTACCTATGGGCTATGTTTGACACTACATGCCTTAGGATATACTATCCATTTAAGTACAATATACAAAGAGCAAATCGTGCATTTCCAGACAGACTTGATGCTATATTATATTTATTTTTTTTTTTTAATTAACAACACAAACAACT
>VXAB01005593.1:55656-67413 GCA_013399175.1 Odontophorus gujanensis | reverse complement strand
TATTTAACAAATGATCAGAGTCCATCAGTTATCCAAACTAAATATTTAGATCAAATATTTAATCTAAACTCATATATTTAGGTTAAATTACACTGTGCAAAAGTGAAGGTACTTGCAAAATTACCATTTGGTGTTTGTCACTTCAAATTTCCAGTGTATGCTGATGTGACATTTTGGGTGTGCTAGTTTTCTTGCTTATAAATACTAAATTAGAAATTAGTTAAAATATTCATGAATTTGCAGAATAAAAACTATTATTTGAGTTCAAGCCTATGATATTTAGATAGTAGAGGTTTATTATCATGCCTTTTAATAATATTATTAAATATACATCTTACTTATTGCTAATTAATAAAACTAAAATCAAATCTACTTTCTAGGAGAATTTCAGGGCAAGTCATTTTCTTCCTAACTTCTTTAAAAGGTCTCTAGCATTTTTAAAAAGTGGCCTATACTTTTTAAAATAGTACTATGTATAAACATGGAGAAGTTCTTCCATCTGCACAGTATTTTCTACGTAAAATATGGTGTCAAAAGAACAACATGATTTAGTACAAGGAATTACGCTGTACCATGAGAAAACTGTATCCTCAAACTGGAAGACTAGTTTGTGCCAATAAGGGCACTTCATTTTTATGACCTCTTGTAAGCAATAATCTTCACCAAAAAGTGTTTCACAAGTGAGTATTATGGAGATCTTTAAGCATTTGACTGTGTAGTTGCCATTAAGAATGTGGTAAGTACATCACGGAGGCTACTTATAATTAATTGTGTATTTTCAGTGAGATGTTGGATTGGTGTAAAGATCCTTACAGCCTTAACTCGCCATTACTTTGAATAATGACCAGCCATCTGCAGTATTTTGCAAAATATACAGTTGTATCATACCATATTGTCCAGTTATAAACCACAAGGTGTAATGCAGTGAGCAGAAAGGCAGTTGAACAGCAGTTTCTCTATATATAATCAATATTATACTGCAAATCCTTAAAAGTTGTCCATCCAAAGGAAGTACCTAGAGTGTACCCAGAAAGAAAGAAGTGGCAAAATGTAATCTAAAGTGACTCAACATTTCCCATGGTATTATTTTCCACTGCACTGGTCTAAAATATACTGACAATTACTGTTCTGAAACGGGGAAAGGATCCAAAAATAATACTTAGGTCAAAGTAGTTCTGTCTAATTGGACTTCTAGAAGCTGAAGCAAATGAAAGGTACAATTTACTAGAATCTAAAGCTTGAAAGGATAACTATTAGAATGGAATTAAATAACTTAGGGAAACAATAAAAACAAAAAAAAAAAACACCAAACATTTGAAAATATGAACTATTCCATGAATGACACTGACAAACTAGTACTACAGAATAAAAACAGAAAAAAAAGCAATCTTGTAAGATGTCTCCAAATTCTGGGAAGATGGAGATGAAATCCGCTTTGTATGTGATTCTGATAGGTGAACAGTGGTATTTGGTAATTACTTACATACACCCTTGATGCATGAATTTATCTCTTATTACAATGCAAGAAGTAATGGCACTACATATGGAACTTTGAACATAGAGCAGCTCTCGTACATATACCATAAATCAGCATGTATCAAAAATGTAGTTTCAGAGAATCATGTGTACTTCCACATATTTGACATATCTGGAAGCTCATAGAAAAAAAGAAGAAAAAAAAATTAAAGCAATATGTGTTTTTGTTAGTCTATTATGACTCTAAGTGGCATGATACCATTGAGACCCTCAATGGGGATAAAGAAAAAAAAAAAGAGCAGGGAGAGGGAACCAAAAGACACACACCACAAATTGGGAACATGAATTGTTGCACACATGTCTACTGGAATTAGGAAACTCCCTCCAACTACAAACACAACAAAAATCTCCATGGGGGCCCCAGCCTAACGTAATTGGTAAAAATATATCCTACACATCCTACACACTCAGTTTGGATTTCCCTAGTAAGATTGGCATTCCTTCAGCTTTAACACAATATCTGTTATAAACAGAAAAATGGAGTTATAATTTCATGGAACATACGTCTGGGCTGCTGAATGAAGGAAAGCCTGTGTAAACACAGGTGGGAAAACAGATGGGAGGAGGAAAAACATAGCAGGGACACAAGGCTTGTCTTTTGTCCTTTAAGGTTGCCAGCCACTATGCCAGTATCTTCAGCAAGGAGGAGGGGACCACAGTGAGGAGTCAGTGCTCTACCCATTAGTAAGCAAGAAAAAGAAGTAGCAGCATCATCTGGAATATGCTCCCTGAAAGCCTGTTTCAGTAAGTACTTCTGATGATCACTGTTTGGGTAGTGGTGGATTTATTCATATTTTTACTCTTTGTATGCATGTCAGTCCCAATCTGATACAGCATTTAAGCATAAATAAGGTTCAGGATGCGCTTAGGTGGATCAGGAATTCCTGCCCACAGTATCTCCTAAGACTGTATGGGACTGGCAGCTGGAGAGGATATCATGAAACCACTCCCACTCATCAGCATGTTCGCAGGGGTAACATTATGAGTTGTGAAGCAGCAAAATGCTCCTTTTTTGCCTTCACTTCACAGGCAGCAGCTTGCAGTCCATACCAGCTTGTCAGTGAACACCAGCAGAGTACAGGACCAGAGCAAGAAATACAAAGACAAGTGAAGGATCACTAGATATCAGGGGAGAAAAGGCATTTTTTTTTTTTTAAAGGAGGTAAGGGCACTTCACAGAGCCAGAACTCAATGTGGTGACTGAATGGCCCCAGCAGCCACATAACCAAATGAGACAAAGGAAGGGAACTGTGGGAAATGTGCTCTTTTATTATCTCTGGCACAGGCTGCCCAGAGAGGTGGGGGAGTTTCCTTCTCTGGAGATGTTCAAGACCCACCTGGATGCCTACCTGTGCAACCTGGGCTAGGGAGCTGCTTTGGCAGGGGGTTGGACTTGATGATCTCTGGAGGTCCCTTCAAACCCCTACAATTCTGTGATTCTGTGATTACAATAGACTTCTCTTTAATCTATTAAACTTATGCTTGTTGTTATTAATCATGACACCTTCGTAAATCATGAACATATGATTATTACAGAATGACTGTGATATTATTTACTCCACCAAAAATCAGAATTCACTTGTATTAGGGCTATGACAACATCTTATAGCATATATTGTTATAATGTAAATTAGAACAGCACTAGAGTAATTAGATACATTAAACTATTATTTCTGCTATATAAAGCCTCCGTAAATTATAACATATGCTTCCCTATAAGTAAATGACTCATATTTTTGTGCCTCACCTGTAAAGATTTAAAAATCTGTATTTTTTGACATTTTTATGTGTTTAGTGAGGAAAAAATAGACAATCTGTCCCCTGACTCCTCCTAACGCACAAAAGAAAGACTGACATTTTCTAATACAATCATCTAGTACCTAGAGGAAAAAGTTCAGCAGGACTGAAACCTGGCAATTCTCTCCTTACTATTTACTATCACGATTATAGCACAAAGCACAGTTAAGTTTAAAATACTGGGGTGTTATTGAAGAGAAACATAAATGTGTACTGTGACAGGAAAAAAAAATAAAAAATCCCAGGATGTCTTATATTTCACTGCTGTACGCTTGACTAATTACTGTAAACTCTAAGTACATAAAACCATGGGCCAGATGACAAAAAATAAAAAATAAAAATTGTTTAACAAACACAACACCTTCAAAATCCAGTGGGACCTGGACAGGCTTGAAAAGTGGAGTGTGAAGTTCAACAAGGTCAAATGCAAGGTGCTGCACGTGAGTCAGGGCAATTCCAGATATATGAACAGACTGGGAGAAGAACTCCTTGAGAGCTGCCCTACAGAGAAAGACTTGGGGTTATGGTGGATAAAAAGCTGTATATGAGCCAGCAATATGTGCTTGCAGCCCAGAAGGCCAACTGTATTCCCACTCATATCCTTATGTATGTTTTTTGCTCTCCATCAAAGGCAAGGGCTGAAGCAAATGTGGACTGTAGAAAAGGATATCATACAAATTCATACTATCACTTGAAGTACATACAAAGGACAAAAACTTTTTTTTGTTTTTTTTTTGTAATCTTACATGCTGCGAGGCTGAATAATGCTCCTACATGCGAAGTTCATGATTAGATTTATGAACACACATGGAATTTAAGAGGTACGATACTCTTCTGACAGCTTTATCATCAAACAAGCCAAAATATCTCTGTGTCTACGGTCTTTGATGTAAGAGAGGAGAAAACAGTGAGCACAGAGTAGATTAAAGGCATACAGTAATAAAGCCCAGATCTATTATGGGCACTCTAGAGTCATCACTTTGTACTTCCATCAAAAATCCATGTAAGGCTGAGGTGAAATGTACTCTCAGTAATCAAAACTAAAACTACAAAATTCTCTACATGTTACTCTGACTGTGGATATCCAGACACGTTCTTTTTGAGAAGAATTTTTAAACAAATACTGGTTCATTTTAAGTCTTGGCTTTCAACTAACTACCAGTTCTCCTATAACTCCAGGGTGTAAGAAACTTCCTACTGATAAAATTTTGTCAGTACCAAAGCATTTTAAAGAAAGAGAATCCAATAAATGTGTTCCAGATTCAAGGTGGGATGCCAGTTAAACAAACTGAATTAGAAGAGCTTGCCTCTTCAGGAACTCCTCCCAAACCTCCCCAGAGCCAAAGTCCCTGGGAAACCCAAGCTCTTGTGCCCCCAAAACACCTCTGTGTTCTTTCTTTTATGGACAGCACAAAGATTTATTCTGGGTCAAATCTGTGAGCTATACAATTAAAGCTGTAAGTTGTAGCTTGTTAAACAGTATCTTGGTCTCAGATTTTGCAAGTCTCCACTGGATAAAAAGAAGATGATTAGGCGCAGGATTTGAACAGACACATTATTCCATTGTGAAACATTTTTTATGTTTGTGTTGGTCAGAAGGCTCTGCTCAGATTGTGGTGTGCTTTTCAGGGAAAACGTGTCTTCTTCAGAGAGAAGAGTGTATTAGAGATGTTTTCTACTTTGACAAACCAGAATTTTCACAGTTATTCGATGGGCAGCTTGTTTCCTCTCTTTTCAACCACAGTCAAACAGGTCTTTCTTCAGAGTCTAAACCACATGGCTGAGAATTCACATTGCTGTATGGTATTTTGTTAAAACAGATCTGAATCACAATGTTTTGTATCCCAGAGTACTTGCTTTCCAAGGTTCTTTCTCCCTGTGTGCTCACTCTTATGTCTCCCCTTCTGCCTACAAACAGCAGCCACTATTATTTCCCACTTGCCCCAGCAGCTGTCAGGATTCAGTGACACTTGTCTACATTTTTTCACCTCTTGTCTCATCCCAGGAGGGTTTGTATGAAGACAGATGTTTTGGTATGTAGTATAGTAAGTTCTTGAGGTGTCCAGATAGCGCAAATAGCTTATTTTTTGTCTGCAGTCCTGCTAAGAATGGTAGCGGATGAACAGGATGGGATAAGGAGTCATTTGCACTGCAACAACAGGCTAATAGTTATGTAAAATACTTCCATTTGCAATCTCCCCTGATCCTCTGCTGGTTCAGAGGAGTATTATGGCCAGATTCAGCATGCAGGTTCTTGCAAATTCATTTTCATAAACTGGGGCACTGCTAAGCATAGAGGAAACCAAGGCTAAGGTTGCTCTGTTTCTTCATCCTCAGCATTTACCTTTTCTTTCTCCTTAATCTCCTGTCTTCAGCATTTATGGTTTAAGCCCATGGGATAAGCACAAGACTGCTTTTCTGAAGTGCTTGTACAAATACTGGTACAAATCACCTTGCAAAGGCTACTGCAGAGTGACATGACCTTCTGCCCAGATCAGCAGGAGTTGCTTTAGGATATTATTCTAAAATGGGATTTGTTAAGTAACTCTGTAGCCCCATTCAAACTCTGAGCCCACATCACATTTTTAAGTATTCCACTTCTGTACACCAGCTAAAGGCTACTGATTAGGTTTTCAATCCAACATTTTCTGAAAGGCTTTTGACTCAGCTCAGTTCTGGGATGATTCATGGGATTCAACAGAAAATTAATGCAATAACAAACTAATGGTCATAAGCAGCAACAGTATACACAAACGTTCAATCAGCATCTGGAAAATGGCTTTTTCTCTACTTTAAGAAGGAGATACCTATTTCATTGCAAAAAGACAATTAAAAGCCACCAGAAAAAGAAAATTGTACTGGTTGATTATTACATGTGAAAAAAATAACGACTGCTTTCATTCAAAAATGAATATTGAGATGGCTTCATCAAAATGAATACCTATTTTTCATTAGGATTACCAAATGAATTTAAGTTGTATTAAAATTCCTGCCTGCTTTTTATTAATATACAGCTGTTGGATGCTTATCTAGTCAAACGCAGTCCAGTTTCTCATTGTTTATACTGGAAGGGTAATCAATGCTGCATGCAAAAATTTAGTAAAAAAGCACTAATGCCAGCCTGAAATATTCATGAAGGACACCAAATATCTCATAATAATAACCGTCTTTTATCTCATCAAATTATGTAGCTCTTGCAGTTATTTTTAACTTTCAGAAGTACATTTATGACTACAAATTTCTATCCCTTTTTTAAGAGATGCTCTTCATTCAAAATCACTTAGATTCAGGAAGGTTATTCTCTATCTCCAGTAACTGTCATTAGAAGAATAAGCAGAGTATGAATGTATTATTCAAAAATATTTTGTGTGTACTTCCCAGCAACTGAAACTGTCTAGGTGAAAGACATTCATACATCTCTGTATGTCTCTTACTGAATATGTTTCATGCTAGCGTACTCACTCCAAAGGTATAGTTCATTTTTTCCTACTCACCTCCAAAGTAAGAGCCATCTGTCAGCTTCAGTTCCTTGTTGGATTTGGTGATAACACCAGCAACACCATGCTGAATGAAATACATCTTTTTACCCACAGCACCTTCTCGGATAATATAGTCACCAGGTTGGAACACCTCAAATCGCAGTTTGCTTAGCATGGCAGTCACAAAGTTTGGGTCTGCATTAGCAAAAAGAGGCATGGTAGCAACCAGCTTCCGACAATTGAAGTTGACAATCTCCTAAATGGAAAGGAAATGTAATGGTAATGATGGTCAGCAAATTTATAAATGGCATTGAAAAAAGACTATTTTGATCACACACACAAACACAAATTACGCAGTTATTGGATTTCTGTTTTTCCCACTGTGCATAATTTTTAATGTTTTCATTAACTTTTCATCTCTTTTTAGTGAGGTGGTAGAAACAATAAAGCAGTATTGATAAGTACTAAAAAAGTTGTCTTCTTCCGGTGGGTTTCACATCTTATTTCCCTTGATTTTTAACAGGGAAAAAAAGGCAGAAAGATAAAAATTAGAAATTACACAGAAAAGCTAACAACAAGATTAACTGCTGCAATAACTGTACTAAGTGATAAAGTTATGTAAGTAGAAACTTTAGCCCTGTGCATTCCAATGTTCTACCAGTAATATAATTCTGATTTTAACAACTCTACTGAAAATATAAATGTACATTGTAGTCAACTGCAGGGCTAGCTGAAAACAATAGGAAAATTTATTTCAGAGATTTTATAAACATGGAGTGGTACACTTCACTGTTCAAAGAAATGCATATGCAACAGATCTTTAAATTCAGAAAGCACTACTTTTTTCCTAAAACTGCTACAGGCCTTAAGGTTGTTTCTAACCAAGAATATTTATATTTGCAGAGCCACGTATGATCACATCTATACAAGAGTATTATTACCAAAAAGCAACTGAATCCTACTTACTTTAAATTTAAAAAAAAGAAAAATTCCTCACAAAATTTCAAGTTAATTTTGCATACAACACTTAAGAGTTAGGAATACAAGCAGAATTTATTTTACAGCTGTAAGAAACCTGAAATGTAGAAGAACAGATGGCAGGAATGGAAATCTGAAAAGATGGGAGGAAAAGATGGGTAACAACTGGGAGATTTAAAGAAAGAAAAAGCATTCTGGCTATGATTCCCACCCAACATAAGTGCAAAGGGTGCTACTAGTGAAATACACTATACACTGGCACAATACTATCTAAAATTTTTTTTTCTTAACTTAAAGCAAAAACAAAACCAAAAACCCTTGTCTCATAGAAATACCTGGAAAAATTCATGTAAGATACGGTGGTGTTTGCCTGAATGTGAAAATTATCTCAACAGCATAGCAAGATGTAAACTACCACGTAAGTATCACTAGCACTCAACATCAGTGAATCCTGCTGAGACTTTAAGTTATGGGGAAAAATCCCAGGCTACCCCTTCAAGTATATTCTAGGTGACATAATAAATACTAAAAAGAGATTCCAGATGACTGTCTTTCCAAGGAGTGAAGAAAAGCCTGTTTTCTTCATTTAAACAGGTAACAAGGAACCTTATTTTGCACAAAAGAAACTTCAGCCACTGCTTCCCTGGAGAGGGAAGTTATTCTCTTCTCCCACTGCTCACAGTCTGGTGGCATCATGTGAGGGGTTCTAGACTACTTTCTCTGCTCTCTATGAGATTGTCTTGCTGTTGTATTGGCTGATGTCAGAAAGCTGGAAATAACAGTTACTTTTTTTGCTTTGCTCAGGGACTTTTCAGTAGATTTGTTGCTTGCTCTCTATTTCTGAAAGTGAATAACTCTGTCTTGCACTCCTGGGAGGCAGAGAAAGGAAATTACTAAAGGAAGCAAAAATTGTCTTGAAATGATACTGAAGCTGGTTAGTAAGCCCAGAAGGGGCTTGGAAAGTGAAAAGTTAAACTACAGTCATCAGCAGGAAGAAAAACAGTATGAGGCGGAGCAGTACTGAGAAAGAGAGAACGAGAGGAACAGGAAGAAACACAAAGGACCCAGAAGAAATGGAAAAAAAAGTCAGTAAGGTTGACTTTGAAAAAGAGATCAAGGAACTGAAAAACAGAGAGCCTGGGAACAGAGAGCCCAGAGAAAAAGCTGTCAAGCATAAAAAACTGAGAAGTGGGGCAGATAAAGTAAATAAAGTCCTTAGCAAAGCATAGAGGGCACAGATCACAACCTTAGACTTTGTCCTTTTCAAGGATTTGTTTGGTAGAGTTCTGTGGGATAAGGCCCTAGAAGGATGAGGGGTCCAAGAAAGCTGACTAATATTCAAGGATCACATTCCCAAAGTTCAGGAGTGATGTGTTGCAACAAAGCGGAAGTCAAACAACAGTTCCAGGAGGCATGCATAGATGTACAAGGAGATAATGACCAAACTTGGTACAAATGGGATGCTTACAAAGGGTGGAAGCAAAGACAGGTAACCTGGAAGGAATTCAGAGACAATAAGATGGAATTAGGAAAGTGTAGAATTCAATCTGGCAAAAACATCAAGAGCAACAAGAAGGATTTCTGCAAATATCTCAGTGACAAAGTAGGAGTCCTGGTTGTCCAAGACAGTGAAAAGGCTGAGGTAATGAATGCTTCTTTGTCTCAGTCTTTACAAGCAGCTTTCAGGAATCACAAGTCCCAGAGGTCAAGTCAAATGGCTTCCACCTTGGGAGATTGGCCTTGATACTACCTCCCATAAGGTCCTTAAAGAAGCTGCTGAAACATGGTAACCCAGGTGAGCAGATGGTATGGTAGACTGAAAACTCTCTGAATGTGTGGACCAGGAGGATAGTGGTCAATAGTGCAAAGTCTAGTTGGAGGCCAGAAACAAGCAGCATATTGCAGTGGTTCCAGTTCTGTTTGACATCTTCATTAATGACCTGAACGATGGTGGAGAGGTCACTCACATTAAATTCGTTCGTGACATAGAACTGGAAATAGTGGCTGACTCACCATAGGGGCATGCAGCCATCTGGAGAATTTTGGACAGACTGGAGGAGTGACCTGACCAAAATCTCACAAAGCTCAACAAGAAGTGAGTAATCCTGCACATGGGTGGTACCCCCAGGAATGAGTAGGGCTGGGTAAAAAAGTACACTGGCAGAAAAGGTCTTAAGAGTCCTTGTAGACTCCAAGTAGAACATGAGTCAGCAATGTAATTAGCCTTCTGCTGCTCAGAAGGCTAACGATATTCTTGCCTCTATTAAGTACAGTACTGCCAGCAGGTCAAAGGTGGTGATCCTTCTGCTCTACTCAGCATGCTGAGTAGTCTAACTCCTGGCTTTCCAGTACAAGAGAGATGTGAACATACCAGAAAGAGTCCAACAGAAGGCTACCTTCAAAAGTTGCCTAGATGTGGTCCTGGGCAACATGCTGCAGGTGACCAGGCTCATGCACAGGTGCTGGATCAGATGACCTCAAGGAGTTACTTTCAACTTCAACCATTCTGTGACTCAGTGATATATTGAAAAGAAAGGTAAAGTAATAAATAATGTAATCTTCATAGCTTTAAGAGCTGATACAAACACAGGGGAGAACTGAAGATTACATGGGCCCTCTGTGCAGAGCCAGCTGAGCCCGAAAGAAGAAGATTTCATCTCTTCTTGGGAAGTAAAACAAAACACCTTCTTGTTGCAGAATTTTTACATTTGGAATCTCATTTCTTTAAATTTCTCCATCTTCTGTGCACCTTTCCCTCTTGATATATAACCTATACGCTTATATACCCATGTATACACAAAGCTTATCTGTTCAGTTTGACTTAGCAAATGAAGGTAGCAACATGGCTACAAAACCATCCTGCTGTGGTAATTTCAGTTGTTACATCCTAGTAATGCACTCATTTTGTTGATCAGTTCTCTAAGAAAGTTTATGCTAAAGCACCAGCTTTCCATATTTAAGATTTTAGAAGGTGGAAAATTACTGAGGTAGAAAGAAATGTGTCATTTTTAAGTGCTTTGTTTTTCTTTAAAGTGTTCTTTTATTTAAATATGAGATCATTCAGAACAAGTAAAATACATTTCTGTGAGTCTTAATCACAGGCAGTGCTATAATTTCAGCTTCTTGTATATCGCTTCAAATATCATCTTAGGGAGAAAGAAACAGTCATGATTATGGAAGTGCCTTATGTAATTCAGAAAGCTTCAGGAGAATCAGTAATGTGTTTTAAAACAAAAGTAAAATAAGAAAAAAATGCCTAATTAAAAGTTGTCATTTTATGTGGAGATAAACATCTTTCACATATATTTTGAGTTATTTCTTTGGAGCTTGACTGGAACCAAATTATGATCCACCATGCATCTTTATCAGAAAAGACAGTGATGAGTTTTTTTTCTCATCTTTACACCAAAAACAAATGAAAGGCTTAGAAAAGAATTAAGAACATTTTATGTGGCTGAAGTGGTTAAAGGGGAGAAGTGCTTCAAACTCACATGGAGCACGTGGTTATCAAGGACAAGTACTGGTCTAGTACTTGACTAGTACTAGTACACAAGGACTAAATCAGAGGTGTAGCGGTCTTCCTTATACGAAAGATTAGCTAGCTGACTGCATTGCTGTTTTATGTTGTATTGGACTTATTACTCACACAGGCTCTTCTGGCCATTTTTTTTCAAACTGTCATTAACTCCTTAGATATTGACATTTTCATGGGTTCCGTATTTCTGGGCAATGGCCAACATTGCCAACATATCTTGACACATCACACCTACAGAAGCAGCTGTGATAATGACCGGGCACAGCGGTCATCCACTTCTCTGATGGCATCTGAAAGAATTTTAAGCTCTTTTTTCTTCATGAAAAATCTTCTGGATAAAGGAAGTGCTTTTAGTTAGACTGACTGGAAAATACTGTTACTAGAAAAATAAGGAAGTTCTGGAAAAACTTGTATGCCTGATGGATTTTTTTT
>VXAB01005593.1:17459-38847 GCA_013399175.1 Odontophorus gujanensis | reverse complement strand
TTCTTTTAATGATTGAGAAAATGTGTCCTGATGCTCTTTAGCAGTAATAACTTTTAGAAAAAGGAAGGAATGAGGAAACAGGAGGCAGGTAAGTAGGAAATAAGAAAATAAAAATGGGATTGATGCAGGGCGGAAAGGAGGAAGAGCAAGACAATTAGAGTGCTGCAACCAAAAATGGTTGTTAGTAAAAGAAGACTTTGAACTGGAATTATTATTATACTTCACTAATGGATTTTTTTTTTCCTTTAAAACACAAATAAATGAAAATGTTTCTGATGTCAGTGACTGATGAGTTTACATATGCTCTCCATTTTTCATAAATAAAATCCTGAACTCCATACTGGCTGAAATTTTTATTTTGCCTGTCACTGTAGAGATAATTTCCAGACTTTTCCTGTCCTACACAGTAGATTTTTATAATGCATTTCCCTCTGGACATTTCCAAATATACAAAGAGTAGCCTCAGGGTAAATTGGCAGGCTGTTCAGAAATCAGAGAACTCCACCTGCCCCCCAAACCACTTACATATCCACAGCATGAGTGACTACACCTATGTTAGAGAATTAGATAACTGAGTGAAGGCACTGGAATCGAGTCATCTGTATTGTTAGGAAAATCATTATTGGTCCCGGTAATGACATGAATCATCTACCATTTATCCAGCAGTTTCAAGCACACTCCACTATTCCCAGAAGGTAGTTTCTAAGGATGGAGGCTTCTATCAGGTTTTAATAACACAGGCATGGCCAAACTGTGTACAACGGGCTTCAAAAGCCCAAGAGCAAGAATGGATGGTATTGTTTATTACAATCTGAATATCCCACCTTTCAATTTGGAACTTGACTAATGTTTAATATGTGTTGCATAACATGTTTAGTCATGTTTTCTCCTCACTGCGAAGAGCTGGACTCAAGGGAATAGACAAATCATCACAGACCTATGTTCTTCTTATCCACAAAAGATGTTAGAAAGGAATAAACACTTATCTTTCAAAGAATATAGAATAAAGAATACTACTGTGCTTTGTAGAGAGTTAAACGTACATATGTCACCCCATGCTCTGTAGGAAGTTTTATATGTCCATTATCAGCACCATTCGTACCATGACAGAGCATAGTAAAATACACTATTTTTTATTGTACAGGTTTCCCCACTACAGACTACTCATCCTTTATTCTTCTCTCTTTTTTTTCTTTCTTTTTTCAATTTTTATGCTTTTCTCTCTCTAAATATTTCAAAATCCTTCTTTTTTTTTTTTCTCTTTCCCCTCTTCGGAGTAGAAGAGATCAGCAAATTTTAATACAAATGTCCTTGCAGAAGTCAGCCATGAACAGCATGCAATTGCAGGTAGTCACTTGTGTGTTCTGAGTAAGAAGCTACCTCCATTACAGCAAGATGAGCTGTCTTCCTCCCAGACGTCACCAAAGAAAATTTCAACTGTTTACACATGAAATATACAATACAATTAAAAAAGAAAAAAAAAGAAAAAAGAAGAAGAAAAAAAGAAGAAGAAAAAAATCCTAGAAACTTGAGTTCAAAAAATTGTAACTTTTTTTATGGCTTGCACTTCCAATTTGAACTGTCTTATCTGGCAGTAAAACAAGA
Organism: Odontophorus gujanensis; assembly: GCA_013399175.1. Taxonomy (NCBI): domain Eukaryota; kingdom Metazoa; phylum Chordata; class Aves; order Galliformes; family Odontophoridae; genus Odontophorus; species Odontophorus gujanensis. Next base: position 37,242 of record VXAB01005593.1, on the reverse strand, counting down.
GGTAAAAACCATATTAACCTAACTAAGGACACTACTTCTACTTCACAGCTTTACTGATGACTTACAGAGGTTTCACCTATGTAGATGGCCTGTTTGTAAGAAGGGAAGCAGGAAAAGTCTTTCACTCCAAACAATTCCAGTTCAGTCTCTCTCTTATAGAATGGCAGAAGACCACAAGTTCTCTTGACAATTAAGAATAGCATTTTACTCTTTCTATTTCTCTAATGTGAAGTTCATTTTCCCAGTCATTCATTGACTAGATAAATGGTCAGATCAGATCAAGTATTATAGAATAGAGTCAGAAAAGCAGCAAAGACTTTAAAGTTTCCCATGCTACAAATAATCACTTGAGTGCTTTAATCTTACCTCCCGAAGGGGATCGTTGAGCTCATTGAGAATGTTCTCTTCATCGAAGATCTTGCCTTGATAGCGGTGCTCATAGTAATCATGGATCTTCTGGCGCATTTCAGCAGGTAATTTGTGGAATGACATGTACTGTTCTACTTGTTTGTACTGTCAGTAGAAGAAAAGGAAAAATCATTAATCTCCCCAGATTTTTAATATCTCAAGGCACCTACAAAATGCAAATTCATTCATGTATCCATGTATGCCTTATATATGTTTATGAAAATATATCAGAGGACTAACACAAAAACTAGTCAATTTAGTATTACTGTTATTGAAGTGACAACAAAACTGTTGAAAATTATGGAAACTGCCTCTAATGATGATGTTAATATTCATATTTACATATAATTTTTTGAAGAAAATACCTCACACCTTGTGTTCTCTTCATTTTCAGCTATTCAGTTGTGAAACTACACTACCACCATTTTTAGCTCAGTCCGGCAGCAGTCAGGAAAACGATAACACACTGCTCATCTAATTCTCTAGTGCTTCATTCAGGGGACAACATCAGTTGTGAAATTTCAGAAACTGGATATACTGAATTAATCTACAACATTTTAGTGCTACATATGTTTATAAGACGACTGAAGAAAAAAAAAAAAAACTAAAATATATCTGGAGATAATAAGGTAGAAAGTATTCCTTAGAAGGAACAAAGAGAAGAAAGGTGAACCAGTAAAATAGCCAGGGCATCATGAAACAGAATGTGGGGAAAAGAAATAGATGCCAGGACCTCACCTGATTCACTCTGTGTGCTATGGTTACTGCTTTCTACTAGGCTTTTGCACTATATTCTGCTTTTTTTGCTTCCTTTTATCCAGAAGCTCTTTTGAGTAGTATAATTTTCAAAAAAGAAATGGAGAAGCTGCGTATGCCACAAATGGACAAATACTGCCTGTCCAAGACTTTTGCCTTTCAGATCCCAATCCATGGCACAGTTAAAAATAATTCAGTGAGACATGGGAGGAGAAAATCCCTTCGAGACTCACAGATGAGTTAAAATGTACCAGAAAATTGGTTTCTAATGCACACAGTCTTCATTTTTTTTCACTTTTTTTTTTTTTCCCCATGCTTAATTTGGCATTTTTAACTGTTTTAAATGAAAAAGTCAGTGAAGGCTTAATTAAGACCAGCATCCCTGTAGACCAATTAAATGAATTTATACTGTACATGCACTCCTTATGAACTGTTGCATATATCCTTTAACTTGAATAAATGAAGACTGTTCTATCTGCTCAAATTCAACTTAGTTTTTATTTTGTAATGTGGAAAATTATTGGAAGGGGCCACATATACAACACATATTCCCTAAATAAGAAGAAAGTAACTTTGCATGGGGCTATTTAACAATATATAAATATGTAAATCGGAGTTAAGCTCTGTGCAGCTTTTTGCACCTCTGAAGCAAAAATTCTATCCGCCATCCTTGCAAACTGAGACTTAAATTTGCTTGCCTATCAGTGCATTCTGATCAGACAAGGAAAAAATTATCCATCTATTCTGAGTGTGAATCAGACTTCTGGGACACTAGAAGACAGTCACGGTTCCACATAAAAAAAGGTACTGCTAGTAAAATTATCCTAAAAATCAGTTTCAGCTCAGCTACAGATTTAGTGGGAGAGAGTGGAGCTGACGTCCACGTGTGGTCTGTGTACCTCACAGTCCTACTGATGTTCTCACTTTTCTGCAGTTTTTCCAGAGCTAAAGAGAAGACACTGTACTGTCCAATCCCTTCTATGGACTCATGCAAGAATGACTTGTAACATCTGTTGTAATACACAGGTTCACCAGACTTCACCATGCTCTATAGCACAGGGCTGCACTCCTCTACCCAAACTTATTTGCAATTTAGTATGCTTTTGCAATGATAATAAGCAATAATCTTTGCTAATGTAAGCAATAATCTTTGCTAATGTACAGTAAATTGAGATACGCAGGGTATAATGCAAGAGAACTGCAAAGGACATTTTTATCAGAATAACCTTGAGGAAGAGAACATTTATACTAAAAGCAATTTACTTTGCCAGCAGTTTACCCTGCTGCCTTTCATTAGAGCTGTTATTTGAATAGGTACTTTCTCCCACACAGGCTAGTACTTTTTTTTCTACCAGGAATTATGCTTATACAAGAGAAATTTAGGGAAACAGAAAAAATAGAAGTAGTAGGAATCTAGTGCTAATCACTATTGTGTCATAAAATATTTCCACATTAACAACTTAGAACATTATAAGGACATCTGCATATGAGCAACATTCATGTTCTGAATCTACAACTACGAAGCTAAAGTCTCCCAGAAATATTTAACTACTTAAAACTTCTCAACTGCAAAATATCCAAGCCTGTGAGTACAAAGTATATTACCATTCAGTAATAAATATTTTTCTAACTTTTTTTTTCAGTGTGATATTAACTAACTCATATTCTGCATCACTCATGTTTCTATTATTCCCTTCTTGACATTGTGACATAGTATTCATGTGATATGATGTCAAAACTTTCAACTTATTCTTTTCTTTCACTAACTCAGTCCAAGTCATGATTAGTTTTTTTATTTCTAGAATATGTTTCCAGGCCAGAAAAAGAGGATTATTTATTTCAGTCTGCTATATGTCACTGGTAATACTGAGCACTTGACAGAACAGTTGTCAATGTAGTTTGTCACAATTCAATTGCAAAAAGAATCTGCTAAAATGAAGATATAATTAGAAAGCAAAATTAATAAAGTTATTTTGTTTAATAAAACAATAATTTCTTCTAAGTAAATTGCAAAGAAAGTTTCTTGTGTACCACATGTAACCAAAATGGTTAGAGACTTAGTTATTTTTGCCATTAAACATTTATTTGTTTAATTATTCACACAAGAACAATGTAAAATACATAAAGAGACCTAAATTATTTTCTGGAAAAATTAAATGTCAAAGAAGTTTTAAAATTCTCATTAGGATTGTGAATAGTTTTAATAAATATGTCAATTCATAAGATTATCACAGAATATCTGAGTGAGATCTTATATCTAAAACAGATAAAGAGTAGATAGAATTGTCAGTAATGTTAAATTTTGTCAAAACTTTGTGTTTGGGTTGTATTTAAAAGAGTTGTAGCTGATCCTGAATCATCCATCAGATCAGACACTTGAATCACTCTTTTCATATGTGAATGGGATAATTTTTAATGTCTCTTTGCATCACACTGCATATATTTCTTTCAAGACAGAAAATTCTGGTTGGCTTATTTTTTTCTTTTAGTCTGATTTATTGAGAGAATCAGTGGAAAGAAACAGGTATCTCAGTAGCTTTTCTTAGATCTGCGTAAAAAATATTTCAGACCCACAGAAATTCCCTTAGAACTAACTTTGTGGGTTTTTTGGCCTTCCTTATGCCATGTGACAGCCACAGTCTACATTAAAGATATAGAAGATTGCATGAAAACTTTCTTCTTGAAACTCAAATTGCTGGATGTGGAAAAGCACAACTTTTTAAAGGGATTTCTATTTAGGAAGAGATTCTTCATGTGCACGTCTCCCCAGTAGACTGCTTTCTGCAGGGATGACAGAAGTCTCAAAAGACAGTGACAAACTACTTCAGACTTCAGCAGGAGAGAAATAACACATCCTGGCTCTACAGTGAAGCCTGAGCTTGATGAAGACATGGTAAGACAAAGGAAAGCTAAGATAACACTTTTAAAATGAGCACATCATTGCTTTGTGTCATGTTGCTACATCCAAGTATGAACTTATTTTCAAAAACCCTACACATGATCTAGTTGACAATGTTTTCTAGAAATCAAATATTTTCAGACTGCTTTAGAAAACCTGTTAATGAATAGTGATTCAACTATCTGCTATAAATTAAAAGATTGCTATCTTTCTGTTTTTTCCTTTATCTTAAGTATAGAGAACATGAGCTCTTAAGAGCACAGAAGTAGGTAATTCCAAAATGTTATAAGTTAAACTGGTAGGGAATAAGGCTGAACCCCTGGCTCAACAAGAGTCTTCTTCTAGATCTCATTTAGGATAAGAATGTATGGATTCTGGAAGAAAAATCAGGCAACATGTCAGGAATACAAAATATGATGTTTGCCATTATAAGGATATAATTAGTGTGGCCAAAACGCAATTAGAGCTGAAGCTGGTCAATACTGCAGGGCACAATAAAAAGGGTTTTTAAAAAATACGCCATTGGCAAAAGGAAGATAAGAGACAATAATGATTTGTTATTTGATGAAGATAGGCACCTCAGAAATAAAGATGTTGACAGGGTAGAGACACTTACTGTTTCCTTTGCCTTTGTCTGCACCGCTAATGATGAGTGTTGATACTGTTGATGCCCTGAACTGGAGGACTGTGACTGTGGTAATGCTAAGCTCCCAGTTAACTAACTTGTGTGGCATTTGATTCTCTGGTTGGATGCATGTAAATCTATGAGGCCTAACTGAATTAATCCCAGGTTATTCAAAGAGCTAGATGATATTATTGTGAGATCTTTTTCAATTATTTTCAATTCTTGTGAATCTGGAGAGGTCCCTTTGTACTGGAAAGTGGCAACTGCTTGACCTAGTTTTGAAGAAAAACCAGAAAGAAAGAAGATCCTGGCAATTGCAGGCCTGTCTGTCTCACACTGGTGCCTGGTAAAATTACAAAGATTATTTTGCAATTTACTGAAAACCATGTGAAAGAAAATGCAGTCACTGATCATCACAGAATCACAGGTCCACAAAGGGAATGTCCTATTTAATGAACTAAATTTGCTTTTATGATAAGGTCAACCACTCAGTTGATGAGCTGATGAAATTATTTTAGATTTAAGCAAAGCTTCAGTACTGTTACTCAGCATCCTTAGGGGCAAATTGTCCAGCATACAGCTGGACAAATACCTAGTACAATGGGTGAACACTGGCAGGCAGGTTGGGCTTACAGTAGGATTACAGTAAATGGGATTATGTGAGCCTGTTAGTCAGTCACTAGTGGGTTCCACAGAGTTCTGCATAAAAGTCAGTTCTTGTTCTTGCAGGACTTAAACGCAGACTGTGTAAGTTTGCAGATAACACTAAATTAGGGAGATCTGCTAAGTCTATTGAGGGTTCAGGAGGTCTTACAGAGTCTATCCAGATAGACTATAGCACTGGTCAAATCACCAACAACATAATGTTTAACAAGTGTCAGATTCTGTACCTGGAATGGGGCAGCTCTGTTTATATGTACAGACTGTGGGACAAGAGAGCGACCTCAGAAATGGATCTGCAGGTTCTGGTTGACAGCAAGTTGAATATGAGTCAGCAGTGTTCCCTGTCAGCCAGAAGGTCTGAGCACAGTCTGGGTTGCACCATGCCCAGCATTGTCAACAAATGAGGGGAAGGCTCGTCTCCTCTGCCCTGCACTGTGCGGCCTCACCTCCAGCACTGTGCACAGTTTTGGGTGCCACAGTAAAAGAGGGACATAAAAGTATTGGAAAGTGTGCAAAGAAGAGCTGCAAAGATGCTGAAGGGTCTGTAGGGAAAGGTGTGTGAAGAGCAGCTGAGGATCCTTGGTTCAGCTCAGAGCAGAGCAGGCTGAGCAAAGGCCTAATGGTGGCTTCAGCTCCTCACAGGGAGTGAAGGGCAGCACCGAGCTCTGCTGTGACAGCCACAGGGCCCGAGGGAATTGCATGGAGCTGTGATTAAGGGGACGGGGGATTTGGGGAAAGGTTCTTGCTGAAATAAGCAAGAGGTTAGTGGATTTCAAAGTTAAATACATGTTTTCACCGATAAACAACATCCACTACTAATTGTTTTCTTGCTATTTCAGCCATCAAAGATTCATGGGCTCCTTGTACATAGAAGAAATATGATTCTATGTTCCTTCAGCCAATGCTGATGAGTATGACACTGATCACACGAAGTTCTAAGCAGACTCAATTTATGTATTACAAACAAGCTCTCCTTCCCTTTCTGTCAAATGCAAAGGAGAAAAATGAGATCTTTTTAATAAAGATCTGTAAGTGAAGCAGGAACTATATTTCAGAATGAAGACATTATTCCAGTAAAGCCAGTACCTAAATAAAACCAGTGCAACAAAAACTTGAATATTCATCTCTCATAAGGAATTTCAGGATCTAAGTTGATCCTTTCAGTCCCTTTTCTCTTACTATTTCATAACTACTGTTGCTTTTCTAGATGAAAAAAAATGCTACAAATCTCTACAGCCCATAGTTCACTCTTTCATACGCTAAACAACAAAAAGATATGAATTACATAAATAGTATCAGTTAAAAAGTATGGAACTAATGATACTCTTGCTGTCACATTAAAATGTTAAGAATGTAGCTACATAAAGGTACCTGGACCTTATGTGTACTGTCACCCTCCCATTAGTTCGATTCCTTTCAGGAAGGATGTGCCAACATCAGATTTTTTTCCAAAATGTCAGCATTCAGCAACTAACTAGTTTATAAGGGACCTAGGTCCCTGTGCCTTCTCCTGACAATGTGAGTTGAATAATAACCATTTTGCACTTGTCCTCAGCAATCTCCACCCTTCTCTTAGGAAACCTTCTCCAGCCTTTACAGACAATATATTTACAGATGACATATTTACATCTATAAAAATGCTTAGACACAGTTCGCTTTTAGCACAAATGTAATCATGACCATAGTATTACATTAATGAAATATTTTTAGAAAATTAACTGTATTTTTAGACAGTGTGGAAGATCTTAAAATGAATCACATACAGACAGGCTAGAATACAAACAACAAACAAAAGAAAAAACAACAACAACAAAAAAGAATGCTTTACTCAGGTCCCATAAGTCAACGAATTTATTTCCTTATTGTTGCAAAACCTCACCTCAGCTGACTTCTTAAACTAACATGTCAGACAACCTCAAAAATAGTTAGACTTTCTCCATTAATTCTTTAAAAATATTTTTACAAAAAGTTCTCTGATCATTTAGATTGTTCTGAATTTTATTCTATATTTCAGCCTAAATGTATGCAAAGGCAGTTTAAATCAAATAATGCATAAAAGAAGTACATCCAGCAGCTGTGAAAGTTCCTGTCCTCATCATCTTCCAATTTATAGCTGCAGTTTGTACTAGTACATGAGACTTTGGATTTTGAAGTATCGAGTTTCATCCTGCACCAATAATTCACCCCTCAAAACTAAAGTGATTATTTCCATAAAGTCTGTTAATCTTTCTGTATTAGAGGTATTTAAAGTTTAACATCATCTTAAGCTTGAAAGAATTGTTAAAACACACTGAGGATTGTTCCTCAAGGTATTATGCTAGCCTCGTGACAACACCATTCCTTTAGGTATTTTTTCAGTAGACTTGCTTCAGCCTGAAGTACTTGTAGTACTATAAGAGAAATTAGAGGAAATTTTTTGTCTTAAAACAGCTTTGCTTGTGAGAGAAGAATGAGGCCTACATACTCTAAAGCAAATCAGTTTTGTGTAGATGACAGGTTATGCTCTACTTAACAGGTGTCACACAAAGGATATCCCAGAGACTTCTTACACATACCAATACTTAAATAAATTTCTTCTTAATTTTTCCTCTACTAGTGCTTTCAAGCATATCAAAGCACAGCAGATCTGCCTAAAACTGGACGTTTAGCAGAAACTTAGAATTACAAAACTTATAAATATGAAAAATGTGAGGTTAGTAGTGCGATACCTGCATTCAGCTTCCTAAAAGTCAAGAGTCTAATTCAAAGCAGCTATCTGATTCTCTCTATTGTAAGCAGAGAGAGATAAGAACAGGTGATTCATCTCACTCTAAAATTATTGTCTTGCACTGATGGAATACATTCACCTTTGTCAAGCTTATCTCTTCCTCTTTATTGACACTAGGGGAGGTCCTAATGACTATCACTGATCAATTAGCTAAATTAGGTGTGATGGTTTCTAACTCAGTAAAATATTTTCACGCCATCAACTGTAACTGTTTGTCTTAAAATATAAAGTTTTCTGTTGTGATACATAGCACCTGATCCAACTAAAGGATTTTCCCTTACAATTGTGCTTTTACAATTTTAGACTTAAAAGAGAAAATTTAATAAATGTCATTATCAAAAGACAAAAGTTAACGCTAAAGTGAGGCACTGATGAACCTTCAGTTATCAAATACCATGAGAAGATTTTACATTTGTGCTTCAAATTCTAAATGGAAAAAGCAGACAGCTAAGGTACATCGGAAGGGCAATAAAGGAAGTTCTCTCTGAATCAGCATAAGGCAAAGTTAATGAAACTAGTTAGCCAAAACTTCACTGCATAACAACTAACAAAATGCAATCAACTTCTGAAATGTTTGATTTAATCTTATTGAAGCAAAATAAATTAAAAAAAAAAATCCTGTTTGTGAAACTTCTGAGGATTGACTGGAACTGTGACTCAAATGGATGTCAATTATTTTTCTTGGCACAGTGTATAACATTTATTCACAACCAGATCATTAAAGATCACTTAGTTCCAACCTCCCTGTTATGGGCAGAGGCGCTTCTCAGTAGGTCAGGCTGCACAGGACCCCATCCAGCCTGACCTTGAATGCCTCCAGGGATGGGGCATCCACAGCTTCTCTGGGCATCCTGTGCCAGTGCATCACCACCTTCTGAGTAAAAAATTTCCACTTAACATCTAATTTCAATCTCTTTTTTTGTTTAAAACCATTCCTCCTGGTCATATCACTATCAGACTGCATAAAAAGTGGGTCTCCCTATTGATTTTAAGCTGTTTTTAAGTATTGGAAGGTGGCAATGAGGTCTCCCTGGAACCTTCTTTTCTCCTGGCTGAACAAGCCCAGCACCCTCAGCTTTTCTTCACAGGAGAGGTGCTCCAGCTCTCTGATTATTCTGCTGGCTCACTGGACTAGATATAACAGGTCCACATCTTTCTTATGCTGGGAGCCTCAGAGCTGGACATAATAATACAGGTGGGGCCTCATGCAGGCAAAAGTTTAAGTCTAAGAGGATAGCCTTTTTTTGGTAGAATATTTCTACAAACACACAGTTTAAAATTTTATGAAACAATTTTCCAATATTTTTTTATTCCCTGAGAAAGTTTTACATTAAAAAGAGTTCAAATGCAATTCCTGAAAGATGTAACATACATAACTTTTAAGGAAACAAGGGAAAATTCAACATGGATCCCCAGATACAAACTTGGAAATATGGTATGCGCAATGACTTTTAGAAAAATACAGTTTAACATTGCAGCTATCCAAAATGAAATGTAAAGTGCTTGAAGCCAACAAGAAATTATGTTTTTGTTTTTATTTTTTTCTATTTTTAAGATGGAAAATGGATGCAATTTCCTCCTAGTGTGTAGAAATTAATCTTCTTCATGGAAATATTACTCTGTGGGAACAGCATTGGTGGATTCCCAAAATTATTAATTAAACAATAATGAAATTACAGTAACTATGAAATATTCAGGAATATTCAATTCCCAATAAAAAAATAACAAAAAATAAATAACATTCTGGATTACAATACACTGAAATGTGAATAGTATGTATACTAATGCTTACTCTGCTTAAATTTCATATTAAGTTGAACCTCGATTCAAAGCATATTGGTGAAGGAATTTAAAAACAATGCTATCTGAAGTTTCATCTGACTTAATATAAACAGGCAATCAATTTCTGTGAGATTTGTGAAGCAATTCATTATCTGAGGTTTCCTTCTGCAGCAGCAGAATAACTGCAAATTCAAGAAAAAGCAGTGAATAAATATAATGAATGTAACTAGGAGAACATTTTTTCCCTACAGCATCACTTTAAAAGAATCTTTCAGCAAAGTTTATTTTTATGATTAAAAATATCATATTGCCAAAAATTTCTGCAAAAACTACATAATGAAAATGTATAGCTTCCACTAAAATACACTGTTGTTAAAGTAAACATTGTATAAGAGCAGCCACTTTGCTGTAACTTTTTATAATGGCTTTGAATTATATTCAATATAATTCACATGGCCTTTAAGATGGTATGTACAAGGTAATTTGATGTACAGTGTGGCATATCTCCCCCTTTTTATCATAAAAGATTATCTCCCTGTCAGAAGTAAATTCATTTGCTAGTTTCATTCAATTATTTCATGTGAGAAATTAGATAATAAATTGTTCACAAGCTTTAGAAATGATTTCATAACATGGATAATTGTACCAACCCACTACAGCTGAGGCACGCTGCTGTGTGTCTCAATATTCTGTTTCCTGAATTAATAATCCTAATCTGTATAAATAAAAATAATGTCTGAAAATCTGCCAAGGCTAGACTCTCACAGAAAGCACTTGAATTACATGAGATTGTCGCAGACAGCAGGATATACCTTTTCCCTTTTGAAAAAACTTTCATTCTAACTTTATAATTGGCATCTCTGTTATAATAATAAAAGACATTAAGCTATGGAGTAATGGGAAAGGAATGAGAAGAACTGTATAGCTTATATTTATTAATGGATATTTAACAGATTTTTGCTCAATTTTCTCTTCTCACATTTTTCTTAGAACTTGGTATTTTTCCTCTCCTTCACCTCCTTAGTGCTATTGGCTGCCAGTATTATTCCTGACACACAGTGGTGTAACAGAGGCAAAACTAGTATTCCTGCTTATAAAGATGGGGAATCCTAATTTTGGCTCATGCATTTTTTGTGGCAGTCTGTGGCAGTCTGGCAGCCTGGCAGTCTGGCCATGGCCTGTCCTTACTGTGGGATGCTGCTTCATGCAGTTTTCCCACTCCCACTGCGAATGAAGCTATTTGATCCCTATAGTTCCCTTCCAACTCAGGATATGCTATGATTCTACAATTAATGAACCTGTCAGCTGAATGATACAAGGCCTCCAACGTTATACTCCCTCTGCAATCATCAGTCATTCACTACCTGTGTGTATGACCTGATACAGAGCTAGAGAAGAATCAAGCAGTAATACTGCAGGTCTGTTGCCTTGGATTAGCTGTGTTGATGCCTCTGCCCTTGAGGTTCAACTACCAGCAAGGAGAATACAGTGGAGAACACGATCACTGATCAGATCTCTAGTACAGGAAGAAAATCCTACCACACTACTTCATTACTGCATGATCCTCGTTATACAATGTTAAGTCTAAGCTTTTACCTCCTGCACTTGGTGGAATGCTGAACATCATGTGAGGACTGTAGACTGTTTCCATGCCCTTGACCAAAGGGATCTTACCTCCCAAACTGAAAAATCTACCAGGAATCAATAAATATTGCTGTGCCACTTTTGAAGGCGACTGCTGTTTGCATATTTCATACTTTTAAAAAATCATTTCATGTAAGCCTTCTCTGGGATTAAGCAACTAATAAAATCTGAGGCGGGGAAAAGTATGAAAGCTTTTGAATGTTGAAATATCTCATGTTTCAAGTAGTAACAAGGCTTAGATCCCTGTCCACCTCTTGTTGTCACTGACACATGTGGAAGTACTGACTTGCATATCATAAAGCCTCTAATTTTTTGGTAGACATTTGGACTACAATGGCAGCTTATTTTATGAGGCAGGTAAACTTCAGATCTGTGCCAAGGTACAGGACAGACATAAAATAATTGGCCAACCTTGAAGTGAGTCTAAACAGGTAATCTTGTGTGTGGTAACTAGATAATAATTAAAATAAATAAATAAAAGGGTAAGCTTAGATGATTCTGAAATGACCTGAAATCTGGTTATATTCACAAAAGACCTCAATGTCAATACTAATCAGGCATTTGTTATTATATCTTAGTAGTAGTAAAGAAATTAGCTTGTCTGACTATCACAGTCACTGAAAGGCTGAATTCTCTGAGTTCAGAGATACCTGTATCATTTCTTTTCTTCACTGCTACTCTGGTTAGACTAAAGGTATTTTCACATTAAAAAAAAAATAAAATACCACCACCTAGCAACATAGTTTATAATCAAGAACAGATCAAAATAAAAATTAGGCTTAGTTGAAATAGGTTCATTTTTATAGTTCTTCATCATTGTTGGGAAGTGAAGTGACTTTGTTTAGCTTAAAAAGCTATCATCTGTTTATTATCTATTTTTCTCTAATTACCCCCTGAAGAGCACTGTTGCTTTCAAGACTGCTGTATGCTGTCATTTTACTTACACATAGTAATTAAACATTTCCTTTCAATTACCACAAAATACTCAATCTCTCATTATTGTTCTTTTCAATTAGTTTAATTGAGAAATTAATTGATAGTAAATTTTCTGAATAGGATTTGTTTCCTCCGTCAGTTCCTTATCTTGCACAAATTTGTGTTCTTCGGTTTTAAAAAGCAGAGGAAAGGATCATGACAACCAAGCTAAGTTCCTCTCTTCACAAAGGCAATGACAGAACTTTGATTTAATGAAACAACTATTAAAGCCCCGAGGAATGAAAAGCAAAGCATCTCTTTTCCTTTCTGTTTCCGATTGAAACTGTATCAAGTCTAAGGCAGAATGATTTTCTTTTTTTAATGAGAAAAATGCTGTACAGATGACAGCTTATTTCAAAACATCAGAAATGCTACAATGGTCTTCTCCAAAGCTGCCAGTTCTGAAGAGAAATTTACTACCTATTCAGTCATCTCATACAATTCTCTCCATCCTTTGAACCATTTGGACGTTTTTTAACTTTTCAATTCTCCTATACTGAGAATACTGCATATATATATATATATATACACACACACATTATAAACCATGTGAGTGAAGGCAGAAGGAACTCCTACTCCAAGGAAAGCAGAAGTGTGAGATTAGTTAATCACTTCTCTGTCATTCCTGCAGCTCACTGACGTTCACAAACACCACTCTGTGTCAGAGCAGGTCCTTGGATAACTATCCATAAGCACTGAACAAACTGCAGCTCTCCTTGATGCAGACTTTGGCCACAGAGTGACAAAGATCAACCATTTAATTTCCTGAGTTTTTTTTGTTGTTTTTTTTTAATGCTCATTTCAGAAGCAGTGTTTCCCCTAGCAAGTGCTTCACCTCACCCTATTGATCTTGCAATAATGAAGCATGGCATAATGCAATTCAGCATGTGCTACAATGTTTTTAGCTAAATCTGCATGCTTAATTGATTAGCATCTTCCACATATGAAATCCTTTTGTTTCAATACATAATTTGAAGTAGTGATTAAGAAAAAGAATTTAAAAAAAAAAAAAGACTAATTTGGTTGAAATTATGCTACATTATATCTATTGTTAAATAGTTGTAATGAAAAGAATAATTTTTTATTAGCACTGTAATTGTTACATCTGCTTGATGTTGTGCCAGCATCTATGTGCATAGCACCACCAGCATGAGTAAGACAGAAACACTGACATGATGCAGCTGCTGATCCTGAAAATTCTAGCTTTGATAAGACTTCTGGCTTGCCAGGCTTTTTGTATTAATTAGGGAAAAATGCCAATTCATCAACAAGAACTTGCTTTTTAAATCAGCCTACTTCAAGGAAACTTTCATAGCACGTTTATCACGTACAGGAAGGACTGTCCAAACCCCCAGTGAGAGTCATAAAAGATTCTTCAGTGAACAAAGATAGTTGCCTGGTTAGAGGATGCAGCACCCCTTCCTTCACCTCACATTAGGTTTTCAAAACGAGAAAATGGATTTTCTAGGCCTGTGTCTTCTGCTGTACACATATCAAAGTAGAAAGACAGTATTCTTTTTATTCCTAGTGATAGAAATGACATGTAGGCAGTCACATTTCAGCTCGATTTTGCAGTGCATTATAGTCGCTTAGAAGCTAGGTTGTGGTAAACACAGCCAGAGACTCATGCTATGCAGATTCTGCTTTTAGATAAGAAGACTGAACATGGCCATCAGCTGTAAGTGATCCACCTCTGTGCTGGTATTCAACACATAAATGCTTGTGACAATTAGAGACACCTTCAGCACTGATTTTTTTTAAGAACCTACAGAAACAAAGGTCACCAGAAAACTTAATACTCCAAGCAGTTAACCTCAACAATAATGTTACCCCCATATGATCTGTTGATCTACTGATTAAACATATAACCTTCCAGCATATGTTATTTTAGCATACAGCTTGTCACTGCATTATGTAAAGGGTCTTTTCATACGCAAAAATGAACTGAAGATTAAACATCATTTCTTAAGATCTTTTGTGATTTATCAGGCTCCCCCAGCTTAACCTCAGCCACTGTGGTTAACACACAATATCATCTGGCATTCGTGGTTCTGAGCTTTCTGCACAAACTGCTATAGCCTCCAGTAGCCTTACAAACTGTCCTTCTGTTTGTTCCCTGGTATTGTGCCTAATTCATTCTTTTAAAATACCTGTAATCTTTCTCTTGTCTTCATCTTAACTTGTATTCATCTATTCTTGAAGTATGAACACTTCAAAGACATATTCGGGGTAATGAATTTACAACTCCTGGACGCTTCTCTGATAAATGTCAGCCCTTGAGTAGGTAGCACAGTAATTTTTCATGAAAAATGTTGTATTTTCTGGAAGAAGCAGTCATTTTATGAGGGTTGCTCTGAAAGCAGTGCCTCCTATTTTATTATGTTGGCCCACACTGTCAGAGGTGGATGTTGGTGGATGGCAGTAGAGGCTGCACCTTCCCACCAATATTTCATTACACTTTGCTGCCATATGACAGATGGCAACAGAGGGGTAGTCTGACAGAACGGTGTCTGACATAAAAGTGTGTATGAAGCAAAAGTGAATCATTAAATCCTCCATGTGGAACAAATGGCACCCACTGATATTCACTGATGCTTGTTGAACACTGATAGAGACCAAACAGTGGATGTGAACACAGTGAGGCAGTGGGTGGCATGTTTCAGCACTGGTGACAACAGAGGGTCACCTCCACTGGGTTTTACAGGTATGGCACAAGGGTACTTGTTCATTGCTGGCTAAACTGCATAGCTAATGGTGATGACTATGTTGAAAAAAATAGTGTTTTGTAGCTGCAAATTTGCACTATCAAATACTGTTAAATGTGCTCTTTGTACCTGCTCCTTTTTCCATAGAAATAAATTGGTAGCATTACTTTCAGAGCATACACCTGATGGCAGCAGAGGAAACCAGTGAGCCACTTCTATTCCAAAAATTATGGAAATTATTTGCTAGGTAGAAAAAAATCTTACTAAGGTTCATTAATAAAATTTAATAACTCCCTATTAAGAATCAAAAAGATACCTAGAATGCTAAGAAAACTACCGGGGACAGCAAAGTCAGTGGGGTGCAGTCTCCAAAGAACATATTCTAATATAGCTTGCCAGTTGATGGAGGTCACTTTTGCCTTCCACTCTGCCCTCCTAGGCCCTATCTGGTGTACTGGAGTACTGGAGCTTCAGGTTAGATATTTGGAAAATTTTCTTCTCTGAAGAAGTGGTCAAGTACTGGAAGGGGCTGCGGAGGGAGATGGTTGAGTCATGATCCCCAAAGGTGTTCAAGAAATGTTTAGATGTTGTACTAAGAGACATGGTTTAGTGGGGAAATATTGGTGGTGGGTAGATGGTTGAGCTAGACGATATTAGAGGTCTTTTCCAATCTTAGTAATTTTATCATTCTACTGCATCCAAGCCTGGACCCCAACACAAGAAAAATGGGGAGTTGTTGGAGTGGGACCAAAGGAGGGCCATCAAGATGACTGAAGGACTGGAGCACCTCTTCTGTGTAGAGAGACTAAGGGAGCTGGGCTTGTTCTGTTTGGAGAAGAAAAGGCTCTGGACGGACCTTACAGTGGCTTTCCAGTACCTAACAGGGGCCTAGAGGAAAGATAGGGAGAGATCTGGGGATAAATCAGGGAGCACTTTTATCATTGGTAACAGTTTTAATTTAGATTTAGATTATATATTAGGATGCAGTTCTTCTCCATGAGCATGGTGAGGCGCAGGCACAGGCTGCCCAGAGGAGTTGTGGATGCCACACTACCGTAGGTGTTCAAAGTCATGGGGAGCTAGATGTGATGAGTTGATTCTGCTCATAATAGGGGGGTTGGAACTAGAAGACATTCAAGATTTTTTTCACCCCAAACTATTCTGTGATCCTATTATTTTAACATAAATTATAGCTTTCTTCAAGCAAATAAACTAACAGTATATGTGACATTTCTGGTTGTGAAGGAATAATTCAATGCATTAACTGAAGTCACATTTTAAAAAAGCAGAGGAAGAGCTCTTAATAATAGTGAATTGTCTCCCACACATCTACAGAGATTTAACTCCCAAACAAATGATGACATTATATTTTTGTGCTGATGATTTTAGCAGAAATACTCAGAGAAAGTGTTTTATTCAGTATATCTGGGATCATCCAAAGGTAAATTCAGAAAGTTGTAACTGCAAAGCAGTCCAACAGTCCAAGAAATTTTTTTCCTTTATTCTATGAAGGCAAGAATTGGAAATGTTAGACAAAGGCATCAAGTATCTAAAAATATGAAATATAATATAAATAATAAAATACCAGAAAATATGAAAGTTGTGAAAAGCTAGCAAAGGGGTCTGAAAAAATCTATCAACAGTTCTAAAATTAAAAGAACAACAGGAAAGACATTTGATTTAGAAAATGCATAGCAATTTCTTACCACCTAATGTATTTTTAGAAAAATCTGCACAGCATCAGAAATTTTAGCAAAGTTTACCTTGATTTTAGACTACAATAAAATAGCTTTTCTTTTTGTAAGTAGTAATTTGCATGATAGTACCACTGGCTCACAGTGGGATAGACTCCAGAAGATATTCATTTCACATATGCAATTGATAATTTCAGTACAGTGTTATGTTGAGCTACCATCACATTTACTCTTCAGACACTGTTGTCTAGACCATGAAGTTTTGTGCAATGACAATGAAATTGTAGGAAAAACCTCACAAGAGAATAGTGGTGCATCCTTTGTAAGGAAAGCAGCGTGCAGGCTGTGTGAAAAACACAGGAAACAAGACAAAAAATGGTTTCTAATTTCTATTCTTAGCTGAACGGGAAGGAGAAGCTGGAAGAATTTTGAGTGTTTTAAAGAAAGTATACAAGCACATATGAGCATGAAGAAATCTGCTATCACCTGAAAATTCATATTTTTAGGAATTTACCTAGACTTTTAAGCATATATGTGTACAAATGTATATATACTGCAATAAAATTGTTTTTATTTTAACTTCTTTTAATTATTTCACTTGTGCCACAGTTCATTTGCTATTTGTTTTCATGGAATACTGAATTAACAAAATGCAAGAATTAGCCACTCCGAAGTTACCATTCTGATTATTTAAGTTTTCCAGTTTTTGTTTTTACAATCTTCTTGTAATATTAATATATTTAAATATATTTAAAGATAGTGAACTACCATTTGAGAAGAAATATCTAAATATAGACTGTATAGTTTTAATTCCTGAGAAATGCAGAAAAAGAAATTTAATTTTCTAAAATTTAAGTTGTAGGTAAGAGTTAAAAAAATGTATATAAAAATATGTAGTAATCTAAGGATTTTAGGGGCTAAAACATCAGCAAAATGAAACCTAAGTTTGTGTTTCTGTCTGCATTTCATGTTTGATACTGACATTTTCTTAAATGGATGTCCAGCTTAGAAATCCTCCATCTCACTCAGTATATTCATTGCCTATAATGTTAAGTTATAAAGTTACATTTTGTTTTTAGCAAGTTGGTGCCTTTAGCCATGGAGCTAAGTGCAAAACCAAATCATTTCTTAGACGAATTGCCTTCAGATCTTGTGGATAGAAAGATAGGTAATTTTCACAGTCTGCCTCAAGATTATTACCTGTTCTGTTTATAACCGTATCACAAATTTAAATGTCACATGCAATGGGGCATGCACTTTGTATTAATGGATATGCCACAGAACAAAGCCTTCACAATTCACTTTTTTTTTTTTTTTCCCGTTTTTCCTTCTTTGTCACATTATTCTATGTAATTATACCACTGCACCCTCCCACAGGAAGCTCTCACTTCATTGGCATAAGTGGCACAGCATTCTCCAAGAGAACAAAAGTTTTCTTTTCCTTCAGTGTCAAGACTGGTGGAAAGTTTACTTACATCAGGGCACTGTTCTCTAAACTCCACAGAACAACAGTTTCCAGAGACAGTTTTGAGGAAAAGGGGGAAAAATATTCTCTGCCAGATGCAGAAACTGGACTGGGGGTAGACGGAGACAGTGGTAGCCTGAGGAACTACAAAAGGCAAGAATAGATAACTGAAGTTGAAAAAAACACCTCAGTTCATTAATAAAAAAAATAAAAGGGGGTGGGGAGATTTAGAATTTTTCTTCAATGTTTCAAGCAAGGGACAAGATGATGTTTTCCTGTTGTCCTAAATCATTTCTGGGTCCAAAACTGTTTGGCCAGCTTACACTATTCTTTCTTATCTTCCCTAGATCAATAACTTTGAGGATAAGACATGTTCTTAAATATTTTGGAAACGGACATTTAAAACATGACCTTTCAGTAATAAAGAATTATATTTTCATTTATTGAGTCATATAGTGGTGGTTTTATTGCTCCACTGCTTTTCAGTCACAGTTTCTCATTGATTTTTATAGCCTTACTCTAAAGTCAATGGCCCAATATAGTGCATTAGAGTTTTTAATCTCTTTTGTCTCTTTTTATAATTATTCTACTTCCTTTCATATTTTTCTTCTGTCAATGCTGTCTGATCAATAAATGCTGTTCTCTGTCTTATAGGTCCATGTGATGGACCAGGGACTATCAACTGCTATCATCTCTGTACATGCAACTGAATGAGTTTGCTGATGTCAGGTCACTTTGAATCAACCTTTTGGGCTGATCCATCTCATTTCAGGTCTCATTTTATTGGCATTGTCCTCTAAGAGAAGCCACTCTTCCTGAAAGTAATTGGAGGAAGCAAAATCAGAAACTGCCTGTTATCTGTCACTCTGCCCACCAAAATGGAGGACATGACGAATAGTTTCTGAATTTGTTCCAAATAAGGTCACATACTGTCTGATCTTAGGATTTTCTCAGCAGATGCCCATTCAATTCAGTGCCCATCCATAAATCCTTTACTGTAAGCTTCTTAAAATATGCCAAAAGCTTCTCCAATGGTACACTCCCAGTTCTTCGCTCTCTTTATCCCTCTTCTTCCCCCACTCCACATGTCCTTTGGCTCCTGCTACTTTCAGCTCCTTCCTTTCAGGTTTGGCATAGGTAAAATTCACACATGGCCTTCTATTACTTTTGTTGCACTGATCAAACCTTTCTTTCTCCTCTCTTGTTCAATTTGCATTTGCATTAGCTTTTTGCACTGCCTCTGGTGTGGCTGGTACTCCTTGATGGGGTGAGGCTCATGATCACCATTTGGTACTGCCCAAAGGAGGACTGAAAAACTCTTGATGGTCTGCATCAGTATAGACAGCTAGGCTCTTACTAGCATACGTTCTCTGAAGATCAGAAGTGAAAAATATATAAGG
>VXAB01005593.1:0-10630 GCA_013399175.1 Odontophorus gujanensis | reverse complement strand
GATCTCAGGGCCTCAGAAATCATCTGAAATGTTTTTTTAATTAAGACATCTTTTAGCCTATAATAACTGGCATACAAATGGCTGCCAGAAAGACAGATAAACATTTTCTAAAGCATAGAAACATGTACTTTCTGGTTCATTTTTTCATTCCTGATTGTCAATGCCATGTTAAGCTCTTGCTTCTGATGTCAAGTAACAAAAAGTAGAAAAAAAGAAGAATGAAAATGTTCAGAATTTCAGGCAGTGAAAAATGCTAGACATTTCTGTGGAAAAGTTTAACAAAGACTGCAGACTAGGTTTTAATCTGTAGGCAATACTGATGGTACGTAGATGGTTGGACTAGATAATCTTAAGAGTTCTTTTCCAACCTCAATGAGTATGATTTTATGATCCTGTGATTAATCCACACAAAATATTCAAATGTTTTACCTGGAATCGTTTTAAATATGTTACTATTTTTGCACATATTCAGTATTTCTGTAGCTCAAAACACTATGGAATCATGCAGTAGCCAGGAAAGTCTGATTAAGGCGTGTCAGTGAATGGTGACTTTTCTGCTGGTTTCCTACATCTGTGTATGTGTATATGTGTGTATACATGTTCTCTAATGAAACTGCCGTTATACTAAGTCTGGGGTTTACTTTTTTATGACTTCTTTTTATGGCTACTTTTAAGATATTCATGTCCCACAGCTCCCTTTAAATATCTTGTTTTGATAACATTGCTCTCCTTTCAGCTGGCAGAACAGACACTGTTGACTAACCCCAACAAGACAGTTGGTTTTGTTTAAATTACTTACCAGGATGAGCCATGGATTTGAATTGGAATGGATTATGGATTTCCGTGTAGCCACTAAAAACACTGAAATTTTTAGAGGCTTTAATGATCACTCATCCTCTCCTAAACCAGCAATCCTCACTTATGTTTGAAGGCAACATCGTTTGCTTGTTTGCTTGTAAACTTCTGTTATAAATAATTTAGAGTATAATAATTAATGTGTCAGCTACCAGCTAATTTTTCTATTACTGGACTGTTACCACATCTCTTACTTCTGACTATTTCTGATGAATATATTCTCTTGTCTTGTTGCAACTAGAGCTTAACAAAACTAAGTGTAAACTCTTCTTCCATACACTCACTCACTTTGGCTTGCTTTCCTATAAAACAAACACCCCTACTTCTTTCTACATACATGCTGTTTTTGGACTCTTCCTTACTCTTGCTCACCAAAGTCAGACCATTCCTTTTCATCTTCAGCACATACCAGGGTCACCCTCTCCTCTACTCATTCTCTGCCAGGTTCTTCCCCCTGGCTTGAATTACTTTACACCAGAGTTTCTGCTTAGTTTGCCCTTCTGGACTTTCTTATGGATATAAGCCAAATAATAATGCTCAGGACATGATTCTTATTTGCTGATTTGAACTCTCTGATTTCACTACTCTGTTTAGCTGACCTCTCTCCTGATCTCTCCATTTCCGCACTTACTTAGTTTAATATCCTATTTTGGTTTCTTTTAATGATTTCAATAACTCTGTACATCTTTACTGTCCTTTGCTGAGGTCCATTGTGCTCCTTTCTTCCTTACACCACCATTCGCCTTCTCATGTGGTTTTAAAGCATCATTTACACTTGCATCTGCCTTTTACTGCACAACTAATAATGCTAGTTAGTGCATCCATTTATATGTTTTCAATTCTAATCATGCCTACAAGGAATCTAACAAGGATCTGAACAAACTTTTCTTCCTGTTACATAAAGAATCTTCTTTTTCTTTCACTAAATTCTATTGCTGTCTTCTGGCTACCATTCCTCTTGTCTTTGGAGACATCATGGAAATTCTGTGTTAATGTGGGACTCTCCTCTACTCCCAGAGGGGGTTTGTGAAAAAAAAAGAAAATTAGATTTTTATTTGATTATTTATTTGTGTAAACTATGACATTATAAAGCAAGGACCTATTTATAGCACTTCTCTGAGGTAGTTCCATTTTTGGAACTGCACTTGAAAGTATATTTACTGGGACTGATCCTCATCAAAAGGCCATTATTTTCATATCTTAAATTCTATTCTCAAATTGCAGCCCAAAGGAGTAACAATGAATTGGACAAACATGCCCTCATGGCAGGGGGTGGAAACTGGATGACCTCTGAGGTCCTTTTCACCCAGGTCATTATATGATAAGTTACCAACATCAAGGTCATCATTCAAGCTGCTTAGATCGAGTACCTGTAGGGTATACCATGGGGCTGTAACGCAGTTCTAGGGAGTTTAAAGCAAGTTACACATACAAGACTTCCATCAATATATATGACACGTGTGCTCCCTTCAGAATGCAGTTCATGCAGGAATATGGTAAATGCACAGTATGTCCTGAATTCCTTAATATTCACTCCAGCATTTGGATGCTACTAGATCATTTCATGTAAAGTTATATAGCCTTTTCCACATTGAAAACATATAATTAAACTACTCCAAAACCTAAGAAGGTGCATTAAGATGTGTTACCTTTTCTTGATATTGTCGTCGTGAAGAATCCAGAGATTGAATGAGGGCAGTGGCGTGACCAACAAACATGGCGTAACAAGTAGCCCCCACAATCATACTCAGCATGGTTATCCATAGATCGGACATGCTGACAGGGGCACGGGCTCCATAGCCAATGCACAGCATATGGCTCATGGCTTTGAAGAGTGCATATGAGTATTGTTTTCCCCAGGAATCATTCTGCAAGAAAAAAGACAGGTGACTGAGTGAGCAAATAGCTGAAGTTAAACAAAACATATGTACCTGTATAGTGGGATCGTAGATTACTGGCTCTGAAAAAGTGGTCTGGTAATGTACCCTCTGTATGTGAGGAGATATTCCTTCTAAATTGTTAAATCAAATGTTAGAGATTGCACTAGCTAGTATTTAGCCCAATGATATGAAATACATCTGACTACTTTAAATACATGATAGTGTTCTTAAACCTGGGTGTTATCCTAATTACATGGAGACTAAAGGTCAATTTTATTTTACAGTTCCATGGTAGAAAGATGCATGCTGACCATGCAGACCTACCAAGAGCAAGGAGGTGGTACTTTGTTTTAGTACTCTTATTGCCTTATTTCTTTCTTTTTTGAGTTCTGCCATTTTAACACGTATCTACTTTTCATCTTGTCAGCTGTTTGATTTCTCAAGGACAAAAGAAAACTTTATTTGTTGTAATATCTTCTTGTAATTTAAACCACCAGGCAACTAGGCACCACATAGCCATTGGCTCACTCCTCCCCAAAAAAGAGATGAGGGAGAAATCTGGAGAAAAAAAGTCAACCCTTAGTCTGATACAAAAACTGTTTACTAAGAAAGAAATGGTAAACAGAAAGAAAAACAGAATGACAACTCAGTATACATATCCAAAATGCAATTATTTGCTATCTGCAGACCAACACACAGCAACAATACCACTGTTTGCCAACTGATGCTCTGCTAGTAACACAACATCTCACAGCTGTTGACTGATACCCAGAAATCCCCAAGCAGTCACCCCCACGGCTTTATGGCCTTTTGCATGAATTCACGTGCTCTTTCCAGATGCAGGCCAGGTGTCCTGGCTCCACCTCATTTCCTGCTGCTGCAACACCATGTGGCAACATTGTCCTGCCCAGCGGCCCAACCTGGCCTATCATTCACCATAAACAATGCATCAGTGTTCCATTAACACCACCTCAGCTGAAACCATGACATGTATGTTTATCCTATTCTTACATGATAAGACTACATTTAAGACTACACTTCTTCTGACGCAGTCAAAGACATTACCTCTTTAGGGGATAGAAGCCATGGTGCAATTAAAAAACTATGACCTAATTGCTATCACGGAAATTGTGCAGTGAATCACACAACTGAATACTATGACTGAGTGCTACTGAGGCATTTTAGAAGAGATACATAGAGCAAGAGGAGTACGAGATTTGCCTTCTATGTTAAGAACTGCATGAATGGCAAAAAGCTGCTTCTAAATACATCCATTAACAGGATGAGAGCTTGTGGGTTAAAATTAGGAACTGGTCTAACAAAGAACATTTGGTGGCCACAGTCTGCTGCTGGCTGCCTGATCAAGAAAAGCCTGTTGAGCATCTTGATGATGCTTCTTGCTTCAGCTATGAGAAACATCCTGATTACAGGCTCTCATCCTCATGGGGGATTTAAACAATTCAGATATTTGCTGGGAAAACATGTCAGACTGCAAGCAATCAAGTCCATTGGAGTCCATTGAGGATAACTTCCTGGTTCAGGTGTTAGACAAAATAACCAGAGATGAAGTATTCCGAGACCTAGTGCTCAACAGTGCAGAAGACTTTATTAAGGTGGTTAAGATTGGAGGCAGTCTGGGCTGTAAAGACTATGCCCTGACTGAGTTTGTGATCTCAAGGAATATGGGCCTGGCAAAAAGTAGAGTCAAGACCTTGAACTTCAGAAGATCTGACTACCAGCTGCTAAAAATATATATTGGACAGGGACCCCTGAGAAACTGTCTTTAGGGTCAAAGGAATGGAATAAGCTGCCAGCTCTGTATGGATACCTTTATGAGAGCTCAAGAGCACTCCAACCGAATATGTAAGAAATCAAGCAGGGGGAAGGAAATTGGGATGGCTGAAAAAGGGGCTGCCAATTAAATTGAGGGATAAGAAAGAAACTGACAGGACGTGGAAGCAGGGATATGTGGTCTGGGAAGAATACAGGGATGCCGTCTGGACATGCAGAGATGGAATCAGGGAAGCCAAGATGCAGATGGAAATAAACTTGGCAAGGGATGTGAAAAACAACAAGAAAAGATTCTAAGGTACACTGGTCAGAAGAGAAAGGCCAAGAAGAGTGTATCTTCTCTGATTAACGAGAAGGGAGAAAGACACAGAGAAAGCTGAGGTACTCTACAAGTTCTCTGCATCAGTCTTCATGGGCAGGCAAGCTTCTCCTATCTCTCACATCCCCTGACCTCTAGGAGGGAGCTGGCAATGCAAAACTGCTTCCACTGTGAGCAAAGAGCAAACTCAGGACCAGCTGATGAGACTGAACGTGTATAGCTCTATGAAACCTGATGATATGCAACCCAGGACCCTGAAGAAAATGGCTGATATAGATGACAAGCCATTTGACATCATATTCAAAAAGTCATGGCTGCCATGTGAAGTCCCTGGTGACTGGAAAAAGGGAATTATCACTTTCAGTTTCAAGAACTGTAGAAAGGGAGATCTGGGAAACTATAGGCTGGTGAGCCTTACATCTTTGCCTGGGAAGATCAAGGTACAGATCCACCTGGAAGATTATGTTAAGCCAAATGCAAGACAAGGAGGTGATCTGAGACAACCAGCATGGCTTCACCAAAGGCAGATCATGTTTGACTTATCTGGTGCCCTTCTATGATGGAATGACAGCATCAGTGGACAAAGGAAGAGAAACTGATGTAATTTACCTACATTTGTGCAAGGCCTTTGACATGGGCCCACACCACATCCTTATCTATAAACTGGAAAGATGGATTGGAAGGAATTAGTTGGATGGTTTCAGCCAGAGGGTTGTGATCAATGGCTGTATATCTAGGTGAAGGCCAGTCACAGGTGGTGTCAGTCAGTGGTAAGTCTTGGGACTGGCGCTCTTCAATGACCTAGATCTGGGATTGAATGCACCCTCAGCAGCTTTGCAGATGACACTAAGCTGAGTGGTGCATTCACTACAATAGAAAGACGGAATTCCATCCAAAGGGACCTGCACAAGTTCAAAAATTAGGTCCACAAGAACTTAACAAAGATCAAGAAGACCAAGTGCAAGCTGTTGCACTGAGGGTGGGGAATCCCAGTATGGGTACAATCTGGGAGAATAATTCATTGAGAGTAATGATATGGAGAAGGACTTGAGGGTTCTGGTGGATGAAAAGCTTGGTATAAGCCAAAATAGTGCACCTGAAGCCTGGAAGGTGAGCTATCCTGGGCTGCATAAAAAGATGAGTAGGGAGAGGGAGGTGATTGTCTCCCTCTGCTCTGCCATCATGAGGCCCTGTCTGGAGTAACTCATTCAGGTCTGGGGCCCTCAACACAAGAAAGACATGAGATGTAGGAGCGTATCCAGAGGAGAATAACAGTGACGATCAGAGGGATGACGCACTTCTAAGAGTAAAGGCTGAGGGAGCTGGGCTTTTTCAATATGGCAGAGAGAAGATGCAGGAGAGATCCCACTGCAGCCTTCCAGTACTTAAAGGGAGCTTGGAAATGGGAGTGAGATCGACTTTTTACATCGTTTGATATTGATATGATTATAAACTAAAAGAGAAGAGATATAGGTTAGATATTAGAATGAAAGTTTTTACTTAGAAGATGGTGAGATTCTGGAATGGGTTGCTTGGAGAAGAAGCCCCATACTTGGAGCTGTTCAAGGTGAGGTTGANGATGACACTAAGCTGAGTGGTGCATTCACTACAATAGAAAGACGGAATTCCATCCAAAGGGACCTGCACAAGTTCAAAAATTAGGTCCACAAGAACTTAACAAAGATCAAGAAGACCAAGTGCAAGCTGTTGCACTGAGGGTGGGGAATCCCAGTATGGGTACAATCTGGGAGAATAATTCATTGAGAGTAATGATATGGAGAAGGACTTGAGGGTTCTGGTGGATGAAAAGCTTGGTATAAGCCAAAATAGTGCACCTGAAGCCTGGAAGGTGAGCTATCCTGGGCTGCATAAAAAGATGAGTAGGGAGAGGGAGGTGATTGTCTCCCTCTGCTCTGCCATCATGAGGCCCTGTCTGGAGTAACTCATTCAGGTCTGGGGCCCTCAACACAAGAAAGACATGAGATGTAGGAGCGTATCCAGAGGAGAATAACAGTGACGATCAGAGGGATGACGCACTTCTAAGAGTAAAGGCTGAGGGAGCTGGGCTTTTTCAATATGGCAGAGAGAAGATGCAGGAGAGATCCCACTGCAGCCTTCCAGTACTTAAAGGGAGCTTGGAAATGGGAGTGAGATCGACTTTTTACATCGTTTGATATTGATATGATTATAAACTAAAAGAGAAGAGATATAGGTTAGATATTAGAATGAAAGTTTTTACTTAGAAGATGGTGAGATTCTGGAATGGGTTGCTTGGAGAAGAAGCCCCATACTTGGAGCTGTTCAAGGTGAGGTTGAATGGGGCCTTGGGTAGCCTGATCTAACAGGTGGCAACTCTGTCCATGATAGAGGAGTGGGACCTAGATGATCTTTAAGGTCCTACCAACCCAATATCTCGTGTGAGTGACAAGTGCATGGGGCCAGGCTCTTTTCAGTGGTGCTATGCAACAGGGGACAAGGGGCACAAACTGAAACACAGGAAGTTCCACATGAACGAGGGAAAACTTACTCACTTTGAGAGTGACAGAACTCTGGAACAACCCTTTTCGGAGACTCCTATAGAGATATTCAAAAGCTGCCTGAACACTTTCCTGTGCAACATAATCNGGGGCCCTCAACACAAGAAAGACATGAGATGTAGGAGCGTATCCAGAGGAGAATAACAGTGACGATCAGAGGGATGACGCACTTCTAAGAGTAAAGGCTGAGGGAGCTGGGCTTTTTCAATATGGCAGAGAGAAGATGCAGGAGAGATCCCACTGCAGCCTTCCAGTACTTAAAGGGAGCTTGGAAATGGGAGTGAGATCGACTTTTTACATCGTTTGATATTGATATGATTATAAACTAAAAGAGAAGAGATATAGGTTAGATATTAGAATGAAAGTTTTTACTTAGAAGATGGTGAGATTCTGGAATGGGTTGCTTGGAGAAGAAGCCCCATACTTGGAGCTGTTCAAGGTGAGGTTGAATGGGGCCTTGGGTAGCCTGATCTAACAGGTGGCAACTCTGTCCATGATAGAGGAGTGGGACCTAGATGATCTTTAAGGTCCTACCAACCCAATATCTCGTGTGAGTGACAAGTGCATGGGGCCAGGCTCTTTTCAGTGGTGCTATGCAACAGGGGACAAGGGGCACAAACTGAAACACAGGAAGTTCCACATGAACGAGGGAAAACTTACTCACTTTGAGAGTGACAGAACTCTGGAACAACCCTTTTCGGAGACTCCTATAGAGATATTCAAAAGCTGCCTGAACACTTTCCTGTGCAACATAATCTAGGAATCTGCTTTAGCAGAGGGGCTGGACTAGATGATCTCCAGAGATTGCTTTCAGACTCTAAGATTCTGTGACTCTGTGATTTCATGACGCAGTTGGCCTTCTGGGCTGTAAGCTCACATTGCGAGATCATGCTCAATTTTTCATCAACCAACACTACCAAGTCTTCCTCCATAGGGTTGTTCACAATCTACTTGTCACCCAACCAGTATTTATGTTTGGTACTGCCCTGATCCAGGTGCAGGACCTTTCAGTTGGTCTTATATTTCACGACATTTGCATGGGTCCTGTTCTTCTGATTCGTAACTACTTCTATCAATACTTTCTTGGAGATAAGAAGGACATGACTGCTCCCTCAGAGGCTTTGAAAATCTGAAGCTTTATATATGGATAGTCAAAGGGGCCATTCCAAGAGAATAGCTGACACTTCAAAATGCCCCAGAAAGCCTGAGGAGTTCTGGTTAGATCTTGCTGTTGTCTTTGCCAAATAAATAAAATGAGAACAGTTTTATAGCTGTTGATCATCCATTGGCCAGGAAAACAAATTGTGCTCAGTGCCATGCAGAGTACATAGTGTTTAGCACAAGGAACTGAAAATAATTTCGGAAGAATACAAACATGAAGAAAGAGGAACTGGGATGACATTAATGAGATTAACCAGTTTTCTGGAATTCAGAATAACATACAAGACCAAAAATAATAATTCTGCAAACTTAAAAAAATCTCCAAACCGGTAGTAGTACTTCTACATAAAATTTATTTGTAAAATACCAACATTTGTGTCTCACTTTCACCCATAAAAGCCTTGCTCAAATGCTTTTTTTCTTCTCAGAAAGCTTAGGCTTTCTAGGTCTTGCCTTCTTAAATGTCAAGATTACTGACTGACCTTGCTTTTCATCTATTCAAATGCCTTTTCTAGACCCTGTAAAAAAAAAAAAACAAAAAAACAACCCCAAAACGGGAAATAAGTTAGTCACTCCTGAATTGCAGATAATGCAGTTCAAATTTATTTACTAATTTATTAATTTACAAATTAATAGTTCTTCCACATTCACATTCGCTTCACTTTCTAAGTTAAAGATTTTAATATTTGTGAGCTGCGTCTTTGTTTAGAGGTGAAACTTCTGTGCTGTAAGTAGTGTTAAGGGATAACTTCTTAGTGTCTGGGCTAACAGAAAAGAATTAGAGTAAAACTTCTGATAATTTTTGGGTTTCACTGAATAATGAAGAAAACTGTTTTGTTTAGTGTCTTTAAAATAATAATCAGAATGTGAAAAAACTAAAGATGCTTTTCCTCAAACATTTCCAGTTTGAGATTCAAATAGCATCTGTGTCAGTTAAGTTATTTTAATCCAAGCTCCCTGACTTCCATGAAAACAACTCAGACCCATTAAGGTACAGTGTATTGCAAAGCTGGTATACATCTTCTTTGGGTGGAAATAATTAATAACCATACCAAATTCCTTAGAAGTTTCGGTTACTGAGGAAAATAAAGTACCTGCTGGGAAAAAAATAAGCTGTTATTAAGACTACAGGTATCACTATTAAAGCCACACTACTCAAGAGGTATTAAGATGAGAACTTCAGTTCTTGCAGGGATCCAGTCTGCAAACGATCACGCTCCTTTAAATGTACTTTTTAGCTGTTATAGCATTAAACTAAAAAACCGTTGATTTTAATTTTGTCTATCACAATTTTATATTGTATCTTTGGTCTAGCAAATCTTAATTAAAGTTGTTTATTCAAATAATATTTTTACATTAAAATACTTTATTTAATCCTTAGGCTGGGGAATTTCATTTCTTGTCTGACAGTCTCTCCAAGTCTTTAAATTACAATTTTAGGTAAAATAACACTGTACAGAATAAGAAAATGGAGGTGAGGAGAAACATGCAGCAAGCAGGGCTTTCTAACAAATACACAAAAGCTTTAGTGAAAAGTACATGGAATACTGCTTGGGAAGTAAGGTTGATGTGACCTAACGGCATGCACTTGCAGCCCAGAAGGTAAACTTTATTCTGTGCTGCATCCAAAGAGGGATGGCCAGCAGGGGAAGGAATTGTGTCTGCCACTGTGAGGCCCCATTTGGAGTACTGCATCCACACCTGGGGGCCCCTGTACAAAGAAGACGTGGTGTTGTTGGACTGGATCCAGCAGAGGGCCATGAAAATGGCTGCAGGGCTGGAGCACCTCTCCCATGAAGACAGGCAAACAAAGCTGGGCTTGTTCAGCCTGATAAGGAGAAGGCTGTGGGGAGACCTCTTCGAGGCCTTCCAGTATTTAAAGGGAGTCTAACAGACATGAAAGAAATACACTTTTTACAAGGGTAGATAGTGACAGGAAAAAGGGGAAAGGTTTTAAATGAAAGTAGGTGAGATTTAGATCAGATGTCAGTGGAAAGGTTTTACTGAGAGACTGGTGAGGTGCTGGAACAGGTTGCCCAGAGAGGTTGTGAATGACCTGTCCCCGGCGTTTAAGGCCAGGTTGGATG
>VXAB01005589.1:10279-42603 GCA_013399175.1 Odontophorus gujanensis | reverse complement strand
CCTCAGCGCCGTTCCCGCCCTCACCCCCCGCCCGCAGCTCGCAGCCTTCGGGCACTTCCATGGCGGTGAGGAAGCGGACGTGCCCGGTGTGTCCCTGTGGTAATCCGAGCGGGGTCGGGGGCGGCGCGGCCTTCCCGGGCATGGCCAGGCTCAGCACCACGCCCGCGCTGGTGCCCACCCACAGCAGGTCCTGGCAGGCTAAAAGCGCCGTGATGCGCAGGCACGCGGCCTTGTGCTGCCGGATGATGGCGTCCGAACCTGGGAGCAACGAGACGGGGGTGGGGATGTGGGTTTGGGGTGGGAAACGCGATACTGCCGTGCCAGGGTCCTGGTAGGGGGATAGGATTGTGTGCCCGGGTCCTGATTGCTGTATGGGGTTCTGTACGTGGGTCCTGATGTCTGTGTGGAGTTCTGTGGCCAGGTCCTAACTGCTGTATGGGGTTCTGTGGCCAGGTCCTGGTTATGGAGTGAGGTTTTGTACATAGGTCTTGATAGCTGTGTGGGGCTCTGTACCTGGGTCCTGGCTGCTGTATGGGGTTCTGTACCCAGGGCTTGGTTGGTGTGGGGAGTTCTGTGCCCAGGTCATAATTGCTTTATGGGGTTCTCTACCCAGGTCCTGGTTATGGAGTGAGGTTTTGTACACAAGTCTTGATATCTGTGTGTGGTTCTGTACCCAGGTCCTGATTGGTGTGTGGGGTTCTGTACCTGGATCCTGACTGCTGCATGGAGTTCTGAACCCAGGTCCTGATTGCTCTATGGGCTTCTGTACCCAGGTCCTCGTTGGGGTGTGAGGGTGTAGGACCTGGGTCCTGGCTGGTCTGTGGGGTTCTGCACCCAGGCCCTGACTGCTGTATGGGGTTCTACCCAGGACCTGGTTAGGGAGTGAGGTTCTGTACCCAGGTCTTGATATCTGTGTGGGGTTCTGTACCCAGGTCCTGATGAGTATGTAGGCTTCTGTACCCAGGTCCTGACTGCTGTATGGGGTTCTATACCTGGGTCCTGATTGGTCTGTGGGGTTCTGTACGCGGGTCCTGATATCCGTGTGAAGTTCTGTACCCATGTCCTGACTGCTGTATGGGGTTCTGTACCCAGGTCCTGATTGGGGACTGTGGGTCTGTACCCGGGTCTTGACTGCTGTATGGAGTTCTGTACCCCGGTCCTGGTTAGGGAGTAAGGTTCTGTACACATGTCTTGATACCTGTGTGGGGTTCTGTACCTGGGTCCTGACTGCTGTATGGGTTTCTGTGCCCAGATCCTCATGGGTTGTGGGGTTCTGTACCCTGGTCCTTATTACTGTACTGGGTCCTGTACCTGGGTCCTGCTTGCTGTGTGGGGTCCTGTACCCACGTCCTGATATCTGTGTGGAGTTCTGTTCCTGGGTCCTGACTGCTGTATGGGGTTTTGCACCTATGTCCTGACTGCTGCATGGGGTTTGTACACTCATCCTGATTCCTGTATGGGATTTTGCTCCTGCATCATGATTGCTGCATGCAATTTTCCAACTGCATCCATGGACATCTATGATTCTATGATTCCTGCATGACTTTGCACCTGCATCCTGATTTCTGCATGGGATTCTGCACCTGCATCCTGATTTGATTTCTGCATGACTTTGTACCTGCATCGTGATTTCTGTATGGGATTCTGAACCTGCATCCTGATTTCTGCATGTGGCTTTGCAGCCACCTTGGTACTGTTCTCTTTCTGCACAGCATTTTGCATCTGCATCCATATTTCTGCAGCCAGGTCCCAATTTCTGCATGGGATTGTCCACATTTCTGCACGGGATTTTGCATCTTTCCTATTTCTGCATGGGGCTTTGCTAATTCTTTTCTAATTCTCCACGGGATTTTGTAGCCACTGCTTCCCTTCTGAACGGGATGTTGAAGCCACCCAGGGCTTGCCCTATTCCTGCATGGGGTTTTGCAACCGCTGTTTAAATCCTCCAGGCGATTTTGCACGCCTCCTTATTTCTCCAAAGAATTTTGCAGCTGCGTCTCGATTTCTGCATGAGGTTTTGCAGCCCCTCTCTCCTTTCTGTGGGAGATTTTGCAGCCTCCCAGGAGCTGCAGGATGCAGAAGGTGAACCCAGTGAGTGCAGGGGGGACCTCAATCCCTGCAGCCGGTTGGGATGCGGATGTTACGGAGGCACTTTGCACCAACGGATGCTCGAAGGCTCCGGAGCAAAGCACATTTTTCCAGCAGGCAATGCACAGGGAATGGAAAAACGGGATAACCACCCGGAAACGGGGCTTGGTGTGCTTACCAGCGAGCATCTTGTGCACAGGGGGGGTGATGTCGGCCTCGGCCAGCTGCTCGTAGCTGGTGGCGTGGTAGAGGCGCACCAGGGCACTGCCCTGCAGCGACAGCCAGACGCCGGGCGCCGCGCTCACCATGCAGCTCACACTGCGCCCGCTGTCCTGCCCCACCTGGAGCGTGTGCTGTGGGGACAGAGCCAGGCTGGTGTCACCCGGAGCCACCAGGGGCTGTNGGCTACCCCCGGACCACCAGGGGTTTTCTCTTGCTGCCCCCCCCCCCCATGACATTGGGCTTGCTGTGTACCTCTTGCTCCAGCGTGGTCGTGTTGAGGACGATGACCCGGTTCTGGCAACCGCACCACAGCTTCCCTGCCACTGCCACCATCTTCGTGATGGGGCTGCCCGGGGAGCCCAGGGAGAGGGACTTGGAGTTCTGGGGGTCCCAGAAGCGACCTGTAAGGACAGGGGGGGATACGGGGGTCATGACAGCAGCAGAACCCACAACTTGAGCTGGTCTGGGGGGAAGAGGTTGTTGGAAACATTACATCCGGATGCTGATGGACCCTCCTTTATAGGGGACATGATCATGGGGAGATTGCAGAATCATAGAGGTTGGAAGGGATCATCAAGTCCAACCCCTCTGCTACAGCAGGTTTTCTAGAGTTTGTTGCAAGTGGGGCAAGCGTGGGGTCCTGAATTGCATGTCCTTTGGGAGCAGAGACCACATGCTCCAAATTTGGAGTTGCCCATTCAGCATCTCTTAAGGATAGCCCTCCCTGCCCAGAGAGCCCAGGGATAGGGTCTGGGAGTTGTAGGGGTCCCAGAAGCAACCTATAAGGATGTTTGGGAGATAAAGGGGTCACTACAGCAGCAAAACCCCGGGGGAAGGAGGTGGCTGCAAACATTGTTATCCAGATGCTGATGGATCTCCCTGTACAGGGAATGCAAGCTTGGGGACATCAGCAGTGGTGACATGAGCTGATACACCATGAGCAGGAACCACTGTGCTCTGTATTTGGGGCTGCCCATTCAGCATCCCTCAAGGACAGCCCTCCCCAATCTGCTGCCCTCTCTCCAGGTACTGGCACTCAGTGCATCCCTCTCTCAGTGAACAAACCATCACCGCTTTGGGGTCCACCCAGTGGCCTCACCTGGCTCCCGCTGGTACACGATGAGCTCTCCATTGGCCAATGACACAAACACTTGGTTATCGAGGTACCTGTGGGGAGAGAAAAGTTATAAGAACCACTGCTGGGCAGCCTAAAACCACCCCATAAAAACAAAAAACAAAAACCCAAAGCCTACTTACAAGATACACATGACGGAAGCAGCGTGCTGCATCTTCATGCTGTTCTTCCTGTTGCGGATGTTATCCGATGACTGGTAGACGTGGATGCTGCAGAGGTGGGAGAGAGAAAAAACGTGGGGCTGAGGTTCACAAAGGGCTGAGCTGTGTCCACGTGGGTCCTCATGTGTCAGGGACGCACCAGCCATCCTCGGTGCCCAGCCACATGGAGCTCTGGTAGGCTTCGGGGTCAAGGCTCAGTAGGTCCTCGAGGCTGCCGCGGGTGAAGGAGCCACGGCTGGAGCGCCGTAGGGCTCTCCCATCTGTTGGGCTCTCACCACGCTGGCTCTGACCGAAGGTGGTGGCCAAGGGAAGGAAACCGGGTTCCTGCTCCTCCTCCGAGCTTGTCGTCTCCACCGCCACCTCTTTGCAGCTTGGGATTTCCTCGTCTGTAGGGGAGGGTGAGGAGGGGGTTGGTTGGAGAAACATAGAACCACTAAGGTTGGAAATGAGCTCTGAGGTCATCAAGTCCAACTGTCAACCCAAGCTCGCCGTGATCATGGAATCACAGAATCACCAAGGTTGGAGGAGACCTCCAAGACCATCTGTCCAGCCCAAGTGTATGCCAACCACCAGTATTTCCCCACTAAACCATGTTCCTCGGTACAACATCTACACATTTCTTAAACTCCATGATGTCTCCATCCCTGGAGGCATTCAGGGTCAGACGGGAGCAGGCTCTGAGCAACCACACAGAATCACAGAATCACTCAGGTTGGAAAGGACTGCCTCTACAAGTGATGGGGATGACAGCACAGGATGCTGCACAAAATCCTCATGGTACCTGGGGAGGACAGATGGATGTTGATCCCAAAACATGCCAGAATTTACCCCACATGGGGAACAACTTGCCAACCCAACCCCGGTATTGTGGAATCTGAACTAGGACCCTGCCCCCATCTCTTTACGCAGGGTTTCTTCAGTTTAGAAGACAAATAGGAATTCACAGTGACAGCCTTCACTCAGTGCAGACCTCGCACACTTTTTCCCCATCCCTGGAGGTGTTGAAGGCCGGGTAGGATGGGGCCATGGGCAACCTAGGCTGGTGCCTGATCTAGTGGTATGGAGGTTGGAAGTAGATCTTTGTGCTCCCTTCCAACTCAAACCATTCTGTGGTTCTACAACAGAAGAAAAGCTTCCACCCCAATCCTGTCATCTCAAGATCTAAATTAGGACCTCCCTGTGTCTTTTCCCCGGGTATCTTCAACTTAAATGACAAATGAAAGCTCCTTTTCCATCAATTTGCAATGAACCCGTGGCAGAGTGGGGACCAACCACAGGGATGATGGAGCTGCCCACTGATTTGGGACAAAGAATTGACTTTGCCCCCCGAGGGGATGACTCACTGCCAAAGCTGGAGGAGATGGTGGAGTGGCTGGCTTGGCTCTGCAGCGTGCCTGAGGGGCTGGGCGAGGACTCGTCGTCTGTGTCATCGCTGTCGAAGGGCACCAGCTCCCGGTGGGCGCTGTCGACAGGCTCAGAGAGCTCCAGTGATGAGCCCGAGATGGAGATGTGGAGGCACTGCTGTGGCCCTGAATCCTCCGATTGCACTGGTGCTGGCTCCGAGGATGGGCTGACCATTGGTTCGGCACGCTCCCTGCCATGGAGATGGCCACAGCTCCAGCACCACAACGCAGCGATGCTGTCACCGTCCATGGGGTGAGGGTCTCCTTACCTATAGGGTCGCTTGAGGCCGGGCACGGAGGCGATGCAGAGGATCCTGGCCGAGCAGACGGCGATGCACGCCTCGACAATGGGCTCCTTGCGGATGCTGAGCAGGCAGACCTGCCCCACGTAGCCGTCGCTGTTGCACACCCACACCTCGTGGGCATTCTCTGGGCTGCTGTGGCTGGGAGAAGCACAAGAAAACTGGAAAGGGGCAGAAAACAAGGAGAGGTCACTTGGGAAGGCGCCAGCATGAAGGCACCCCGCTGGTGGACAGGAATGCCCAAACGCACCCTCCCGAGAATCTGGGGGCAGCAGATGAACCCACCTGCATCCCGCTCCGTGTCTTCATGATGGGGATGGCTTTGAGGAACTCGGGGTCCAGGCAGTTTTTGCTGGAAGCTGGGGAAATAAGAGAAGAGCTGAAAATTGGGGCAAAAAGGAGGCAGTAATGGCAATGCGGGGTGTGATGCCGAGCCCATCTCTGTCTCCCACCCTGTGTCCTGGCATTACCAAGCTTCTTCTTGGCATCCTCGAGGGCTTGCTCGAAGCCGAGCCGTGCGTCGGGGTTGGGGAACTCAAAGATGAAGGACTCGGTGCCATCGGCCTTGGCAGCACTGAGCTCCACTTTGTTGGGGGGGAAGGCCATGCTGAAGGACAGGGACTGCTTCTCCGCCAGCTCCCGGTGGATGGCGGCCATCAGGTCCTTGATGACATCATCCAGGCTCTGGGAAGGGCGACAGCGTCAAGGTCCACTGGGGACACCACAAGCCCCACGTCCATCCCACGTTACATCCTTTGGAGGCAGTCCCAACCCCACTGTGGCATCATGGCTGGTGGCATGTGGGTCTTCTGAAGGCCACCAACCCTCCCACAGGCTCTGTGTTTCGATGAGCACATCCCGGATGGTCTCAGGGTGGAGGTTGCCCACGGGAGACCACCGTCCCCATACCTGGTGGGGGAAGCTGAGGGTCTCTGACAGCTTGCTGACTTGACCCAGCGTGCTGAGGTCTTCGTCCAGGCGGCAGATGCTCTTCTGGATGCTCTCGCGGTTGGTGGCTTGTGAGGCACCTGCATGGGGACAAGTGTGTGACATTAACCCCTTCCTCCCCAGTGCTGCCCTGAGGAGCCTTTTCCCCTAGCACTTTTAGCCAGGGCGGTGTCACCTCAGCAATGAACCCATCACTGTTGGTTACGGGTTGAGTAATGGGTTTCAGGACATGGGGGTTGACATCAGGCAGTGACAGACCTTTGATGATGTCCACATCCTCCAATGGCAGCTTCCAGAGCAGCTTGTACTTGCTGGCCGTGTCAATCACGCTGGCTGCCGTGTACCTGTGGGACAAGGGGATGGTTGAGCTGTGCCTCCTCCCTATAACCATTCCAGCCCATAGGGTTGCCCCAAGGAGGTGGGATAACCCCAGAGAGCTGCAATGGGAGACGGAACTGGCTGTCCCCCACGCCCAGTGGCACTCACAGGCTCATGGAGCTGCGTCGGAGGGAGCCCGACTTGCGCTTCAGCGTGGTGCACACCAGCAGGTCCGTGAAGAGGAAGAGTGAGCGGTCTTTCTTCCCACCCACTGCCTTCTGCAGAGATGTGAATGACACAACGGGGTGAGTGCTGAATGCACCCAAACCTACCTCAGCTTCTTCATGTGCCACTCCCACAGTGGTCCTTGGAGGAACCCACAGGAATGCAAGGACCTCTGTGGTCCTCACCTTCAGCCTCTGTTCATCCCTGACCCTGGACTACTGCAGGCTCTCCCTGTCTCATCTTTCCCTGTGTACTTAGGGAATTTTATATTGTCCTCATCATCCATCCATCCATCCATCCATCCATCCATCCATCCATCCATCCACCCATCCATCCACCCATGATCCCCTTCAGACATGACCCACCATCCCAACCATCGACTGCCCCATTTGGTGCACGGTGTCACGATGCTGCCAAAGTGGATGTGCCATTGGCACCAGGGACAGAGGGCCATCTCTTACCACTTCCACCACCATCTCCTGTCGAAGGAACCTGCGGAGTGGGGCCTGGAGCTGTGGGGATAAGGAGGCTCATGAGTGGCTTTGTCCCTGCCCCTGCACCCCACCCGCTCTGAGATGTCACCCTGTCCTCTTCCCAAACCTCCCAGCAACACAGAGGCAAGAATGGGGAACGCAGAACCCAAAGGAGGAAAGAATGGTTGAGTTTTGGAGGAAGGGAAAGACCCACCCTGTGCAAGCATTTGGTGCTGGGTGCAGCTCTGATGTGGATGCTGCTCCCTTGGGTGGTTCAGACAGGCTGCATGTCCCCCTCTTGTCCCTGCACCTTGCAGCCAGTGTCCGTGTCACCCTCACCCACCCCCAACCGGGACCCCGTGCCAAGATCCCCATCCGTACGTCCTCCATCCCTTCAATGTGGGACTCGATCTCCTGCACGATGCGGGCGTTTCTCTCCACCTCCTCAGCACTCTTCATCCCCTTGTTGATCCTCTCGGCCACCTGCTTGATGTTGCGTTGGGCGTCGATGAGGAAGGGGTGGTCGGGGTGGTCCTCGGGCGTGTGCTTTAGCAGGTCCTGCGAAGGGGACACCGTGGTGTCACTCCTTCCCAGGATGGCATGGATCCTGTCCCAGTGCCGCTCCTCCTACCTTCACCAGCAGCTCGTACCGCGGGATCCTCTGGACAGGTTTGATCATCAGGTCAGACAGAGCTTGCTTCTCCTTGTTCTCTCGCATGCTTTGCTGCAGAACATCGGTGGGGGACAAGGATGGGCCCGTTAGGTGGGACACAGTGGGGACATACTGTGAAACCAGGCCAGGACATGGAGTGACACAACTTTGGGGTCCGGGTGACTCTTTTTTGACAACATCCAGACTGATGTTGGTTCACCTTAGATGAGGCTTTCCCCAGTTGAAAAAACAGATGGAAAAATCCCACTTTGACTGCAGGTAACCAATTTAGTCCCACTAATTCTAACCCTCTGCTCCACCAATGGCTCCCAGTAAGACAGTGACCAGTCCATGGTGGCACCCAGGACCCACCTCCAGGAACTTCATGAATGCTGGCCGTGCCTCCTTGGCGATCCTGACAGCATCCTTGGCATTGAGGAAGTTATCGATGTAGGCAGAGTAGATGTTCACCAACACGTCCTTGGAGAACTGGGGGAAATAGGGAAAACGGGATCAGCACGGGGTCGGGGCACAGCTTGAGCTTGGAGAAGCAATCCCAAGGGTTAAAACGGTGTCCGTCTGGATCTGCCCAGGCTCAGCTCCCCGCCTCGATTTTTCAGCCCTGACATTTCTGCTCCCGATGCAGAAACGCCGAGCAGCAGAGCCAGCCGGCCGCCGCACCACCCCGCCGTTAAGCTAAAGCAGACCAAGGGCCTGGAGATCGTCTCTCCCCATCTCCGACGTGGTTTGCCCATCCTTTCATCATCCCCCTGCTTCCTGCTCCCCGCTCGAGGCCGTGCCCGAAAAAGCAAGCACGATAAAGCCAGGCTTCAGGGCTGAACCCAAAATGGGGAGTGGGATCGAGCCCTACCGACTGCACCAGGAGGTCGCCCACTTTCTGCTTCTCGTGCCAGTTCTGCACGCAGTCGTGGATCTGCTCCAGGAACTGCTCGTGGTGCTCCAATAGCTCAGGGATTTGGTCGAAGATCTCATCCACCAAGGACGGGTCGCACAGCAGCGAGTTTTCAGGTTGTTTCAGCGGCTTCATGTAACCCTATGGGGAAGTGTTGCATTGGGGCACTGAGAGATTATCTACTTTTTTTTTTTTTTCATGCCTCCAAAATGAATTTTTCAACCCATTTAATCCCAGCAGGGGGTTCCCCCAGTGAACCCAGCCAAAGGCATGGAACAATGGAGGAGGCATTGACCCTATGTGGCTTTGGACACTCGGGGACCGATAAAAGGGACCGACCATGCCAATTTTGGCACCCCAACCCCACAGGGACGCATCCCACAGCAGTGTGGGGAGCAGAGAAGGTTTGCTGTCACGAATCTCAGTCCCCTCTGCATCACCCAGTTGAGAAATCATAGCAGCATAACCATGTGGTCCCAATCTATCGGTTCTGGATGGAATTTAGGATTCTTTAGGCCAGGAGAAAAGTCTTCTCAAACCTTCTCAAGCCTTGCGTCCTCCTTATCCCCACAGTATGAAGTGCTGGTGTCCTTTTGGAGGACCATGGAGCTATGCAAGGAGGACAGGTCCCACCTGAACCTTCATCAGATGTCTATACCTGAGTTGGTGATGGAGGTGCCTCCCACCAAGGGTGATGTTCCTCATGTTGATAATGCGGAACAAGAGCATGGAGATAGTCCCCAGCTCAGCTAACAGCAGAGCTGTCCCTGCACCACCTGGGTTGGCTGGAAACCCCTGCTCCAGCCTGTCCCCATGGCTGGGAACCATGGTCCTGCAGCCTCCAGTGCACCTATTCCCAGCTCTGGGCATTTGGAACCCTGTGATCCCACTAGAAAACCAGCTCCCCTTGATGTGCCCAAGGGTGACAGCTCAGCCATCAACACCACAACCAGCAGAGACAACATCCAACCCAGAACCACGCAGAGGTTCCCCCCAAATCAGGCCTAGGACCAGGCTCCTTTTGCCCCTCCAAGGCAACATCTGCATGGGGAGCCACCTCGAAAGGCCCTTTCCTCCTTCAATAGAGCACATCTGGATCTGCTGCAGGATCAGCACCGCTGGGGGTTTATCAGGAAAGCCAAACCAGGTGTCAGGATGACATCTGCCCAAATGCTCAGCCCAGCAGATGTCGGACAGGCACTGCTTTGCGGCAAACAGAACAGGTCTCTTGATTTTTGGGGCATTTCCACCTGCAGCAATGGGGTCTGACATCCCATAGCTATGACAGCATGATTTAGACTTCAGGGGTCCCATTGCCACTGTCACTCTGAAACACCTTCACAGCCATCTGAGATGTGAGCAAGGCTGCTCTGGGGGGGTTGGAATTAGGTCAGGGAAAAAACAGGTCCTAAAAATCCCCTAGCCCATGGAGGGTGCTGGGGATGTTGGAGTCCCCCAGCATGGGATGGGCACCAGCAGGGGCTCAGGAGATGCAAAGAAGAGGTTTAGGATACAGTCCCTCTGAGGTGACAGCTGATCAGGATGAGTTATGAGGTTGATTTTTTGCTGTCCCCAACGCTGTCACCCATCCCCTCCCCACTCCTGTGCTCGTACAAAACTGGGGGTCTGACTCCACATCTCAGGCACGGCCACAAAGAGGCGAAGGCCACAAGGAAGAGACAACCACGCTGTGACAACTCCTGACGTCCCACTGTGCCACCGCATGCCCCCCCGCACCCCATCCACGCCCCCTTACCTGCATCAAGGTGCGCAGGGACTCCACGTAAGACTGCTCCGTGTCCAGCAGCGTCATGATGACGTGCTTCCTCATGTCCTGCGCGGGTGGAGAGAAAACCCAAATGAAATCGGGGTGACAACAGGGACCGGAGACACGGAGATGTCCCCTCCGGTGCCGGCACGGGGGCTGTGCGCCAGAGGAGGCCGGCGTGCTTCCAGCTCCCTCTCCGCCCCGATGGAGGAATCCAGGAGGATTAGGAAGTACATGACACCGACGCCTGGTTTCCTCCGCGCCCGCGTCAGGAGCTCTCACAGCCCTACATGGGTCGGTGCTGGTGGGCTCCTTCTCCCCGCTTGGCGCGGCCCCGCGCTGCGAATTCCTGACAGCACCCTGGCACCCACGCTGGTCCCATCCGGCCCCGATGCTGTGTGCACCAAGGAGGGGGCTCACAGGGTTGGGGGGGGGGGGCAGCTGTGGGGCTCAGAGTGCCCCCTGTAATGGGGTATGCCCCCAAGCGGAGCCTAGGCTGCAACTCAGCCTTAGGGCATGATGGGATAAGGGACACAAGGTGAGCGGCACCCCGAAAGTTTTGGGTGCTGACGTGCTCCAGAGGCTCTGGATTCGAAGATGCCTCAAAGATATTGGGTGCCAAGATGCTCCAAGGACCCTGGTGCAGAGACACCCCAAAAGATTTGAGTGCTGAGATACTCCAAGGACGCTGGGTGCACAGACACCCCAAGTTTTTGACTCAGAGACACCCCAGAAGTTTTGAAGCAGAGATACCCTAAAAGATTTGGGTGCAGAGGTGCTCCAAAGGCCCTATGCCCCGGAAGTTTTGGGTGCAGAGGTGGTCCAAGGACCATGGGTATGAGACAACTTGACATTTCTGGGTGCCAAAGTGCTCTGATGACTCTGAATGCAGAGATGCCCCCAAAATGTTGGGTTCTGAGGAGCTCCAAGGACTCTTGGTGAAGAAAGACCCCAAAAGATTTGAGTGCAGAAGTCCTTAAAAGACCCTACAGCCCAAAAGTTTTGGGAGTAGAAGCGGTCCAAGGACCATAGGTACGAGATACCCCAACATTTCTGGGTGCCAGAGTGCTCCAGGTACCCTGCGAGCAGAGACACCCCAGAAGTTTTGTGTGCTGAGGTGCTCTAGAGACATTGGGTATGGAGGTGCTCCAATGGATTTGGGCACAATGAGACCCAAAGGGTCCTAAGACTGCAGACACCCCAAAGTCCATCCTCACAGGGACCTCTCCAAAGGACCCCCCTGCAGAGATGTCCCAATCAGATGTCCCTGGAGCCATGCACTCCCATTTCCCTTGCACCCCCACATCGTTCTTGGGCACAGCCACCCCAAAACACCAGAACACTCACCCCAAATAATACACTTTCCCATCCATCCACTCCTGCCCGCAGACAGAGCCGTGCCTCAGTTTCCCCACTGCTCTCCATGCTGAGGCTGCCCTCTCTCCACCAAAGCAACTTTCCTCCATGTACATCCAGGACCACAGCTTTCGGTGTTGGGACCAACTGTACGTGG
Source organism: Odontophorus gujanensis (assembly GCA_013399175.1). Classification (NCBI taxonomy): domain Eukaryota; kingdom Metazoa; phylum Chordata; class Aves; order Galliformes; family Odontophoridae; genus Odontophorus; species Odontophorus gujanensis. The sequence continues at coordinate 30,482 of VXAB01005589.1, read as the reverse complement.
GAACAGTGCAGTGCCTACCCCTGCACCGTGCCTCAGTTTCCCCAGCATGCATGCAGCTCCTTGCTCCTCCTGACCCTTTGTGGACCACTCCCATCTTTCTTCCCCCAGGACCCCCAAACCTGGCACATCCTGCCCTCATCCTGCATCCCCCCAGCACGGCGCTGAGACACTCAACACTCCACAGATGATGGGATATCCCCCCAGCACCACAATCACCTGCTACATCTGCATGCCTCTGTGGTGTAAACCAGTATATGTAGCGGGGGGAGGGGGTTGTGTGCAGATTCAGCCCCCAGCACTCGTACATCCCCCCCAGCTGCTCAGCACAAAACAGGATGAGGATGGAGGTGTGGAATGAGGATGAGGACGGAGGTGTGGGATGAAGATGGAGGTATGGGATGAAGATGGAGACACAGATGAGAATGAGGATGGAAGCACGGATGAAGATGGAGACATGAGATTCAGATACAGGCAGAGGACGAGGACAAAGGTGTGGGATGAGGATGGAGGCACAGTCAAGGATGGAGGCACAAGATGAGGATGAGGATGGAGGAACAGGATGATGGAAGTACATATGAGGATGGAGGCACATGATGAGGATGAGGATGTAGATGCAGATGAGGATGGAGGCACAGCTGAGGATGCAGGTGCAGAGAAGGATGGAGGTGTGTGATGAGGACAAAGGCACAAGATGAGGATGATAATGGAGACACAAGATGAAGATGAGGATGGAGATGCGGGATGAGGATGAGGATGAGGATGAAGGTGCAGATGACGATGAGGATGGAGGCACAGCTGAGGCTGGAGGCACAGAGGAGGATGGAGGTGTGGGATGAGGATGAAGGCACAAGATGATGATAAGGATGGAGGAACAGGATGTTAATGGAGGCACAAGACGAAGATTAGGATGGAGGTGTGGGATGAGGATGGAGGTGTGGGATGATGGAGGCACAGATGAGGATGAGGATGGAGGCACAGATGAAGATGCAGGTGCAGAGGACAATGGAGGTGTGGGATGAGGATGAAGGCACAGATGAGGATAAAGGCACAAGATGAGGCTGGAGGCATGGGATGAGGACGAAGGCACAAGAGGAAGATGAGGATGGAGGCACAGTATGATGAAGACACAGATGAGGATGAGGATGGAGGTACAGATGAAGATTAGGATGGAAGCACAGCTGAGGATGCAGGCGCAGAGGAGGATGGAGGTGTGGGATGAGGATGAAGGCACAAGATGATGATAAGGATGGAGGAACAGGATGTTAATGGAGGCACAAGACGAAGATTAGGATGGAGGTGTGGGATGAGGATGGAGGTGTGGGATGATGGAGGCACAGATGAGGATGAGGATGGAGGCACAGATGAAGATGCAGGTGCAGAGGACAATGGAGGTGTGGGATGAGGATGAAGGCACAGATGAGGATAAAGGCACAAGATGAGGCTGGAGGCATGGGATGAGGACGAAGGCACAAGAGGAAGATGAGGATGGAGGCACAGTATGATGAAGACACAGATGAGGATGAGGATGGAGGTACAGATGAAGATTAGGATGGAAGCACAGCTGAGGATGCAGGCGCAGAGGAGGATGGAGGTGTGGGATGAGGATGAAGACACAGATGAGGATGGAGACCCAGATGAGGGTGGAGGCGTGGGATGAGGATGAGGATGGAGGCACGGCTGAGGCTGCAGCCACGGGATGCGGATGCAGCACAGGATGAAGATGGATGCTCAGTTGCCACGGCAACGGCGCTCCAGACCCCGCTCAGCACACGTGTCCCACCGTGACGCAGCCATCCCCCCTCACCCACCCCCGGCAGTGTCCCCCCCACCCGATTCAAGGGGAGGGGGTCCCCTTCCTCCGGGTCACCTCGGGGCCACCGCGACCCTTCTCTGGCAGCTCCTCAGCGGCCCCCCCGAGCCCGGAGGCGGCGGTGAAGGCAGCATCGATGCCGTCCCCGATGTCTCTCATGTCCTCCAGCGCGATGGTGAACTGCGCCAACGTCCTCACCATCTGCAGCATGCGGGTCCCGGGCTCGGTCCGTCCCACGCGGCCCAACGGGAAGGAGAAAAAGCTCAACCTCTCCCCCTCGAACCCTCCCCTTCGGAAAAGAAAAACCGCCGCAGCGGCTCAGAGGGGGATAGAAGAGAGGGAGCTATTTATAGCCAGCCGTATAAAATGATAACACTGATAGAGCCCTCCCGCACAGCGGCTGCAGGCTGCGTGCGTCTGCGTGCGTGCGTCCGGGGCGGCACGCGTGTCCCCGGCCCCGGGAGGTGCCCACGGGCACCGGGTGGAACGGGAGACGGGAGCGGGGCTGAGCGTGGCGGCACAGCCGTGCCCACGCACGCACAGCGCAGGGCTGGGTCCTGCTGCGGGGAGGGGGGCTGTGACTGTCAGCTCCAGGGAGTGGGGGATGTTTTTTGGGGGGTGAAGGTGGTGTTTTGGGGTTGGACAAGGTGTTCCCATTTTGCGCAGCACTGGGGTTCCCCGTGTGCCCAAATGTATCCCCAAATGTATGCCCAGCATTAGGGTTCCCTGCATCTCTCATCCACGAGCTCCAGGATCTGTTTGTTCAAAGAAAAATGGGAAACTGAGGCATGGAGGGAACCATCCCTATATCGTAGAACCTGGGGAAACTGAGGCACGGANNNGAGAAACAGGGAGACAGGAGGCACCGTGAGGGCCCCCCCCCCCCCGCCAAAAAAAAAACCAACCCACCCTTTAGCACCCACATCCCTGCTCGCTGTCCCAGCATCTTCCCGCAGCGCTTCCCTCCTGCTTCGTTAATGAAAATCTAATTAGCTGCTTGCTCGTTTCCCCAGCAACGGCGTGCAGCAGGGCTGCACCCTACTGTTGCAGACAGTCCATTTCCTCTTGGCGCTGAAGAGGACGGGCAGCCCTCCCTGGGGTGCACTGCAGAGAACGGGCAGCTCGGTGCACGTAACACGGGCTGAATGCGGAGGGGACGCACCAAAAACCTTAAACCCGCCCCACTGCTGAGACTGGGGGGAGGGACCCAGCGTGGGCTGCATAGAGCTAATTGCATTAGGGGTAATGAGGTTTGCAAGGGTTACTACTCCTGCAGCATCCTGCTCACCACAGGCTCTGCTTGGTTGCAATCAGGGCCAATTTGGATTGAAACCATCTGGATTGCAATCCTGGACTCACTTCTGTTGGAGTCCCAGACACGGTGAGATTACAATTTTGGACCCCTCTGGGCTGCGGAACCAGAACTATTCCAGTTGAAATCCTGGATCCATTTGGGTTTCAATCTCAGATCCATTTCATTTGCAGTCATATATCTGCAAATCTGTGTTTGCAGTCCTGGACCTATTTGGAGTGTGGTCCAACCCAGCTGGGTTGCAATCTTGGTCCCTTTTCATTGCAATCCCAGACCCACATGGGTTGCAGGCCTGAGCTCATTTGAGTTACAGTCATTCATTGGGTTTGCAATCCTGGACACATTCCTGTTGTGCTCCTGAGCCCTTTTAGATGATAACCCCGCACCCAAATGGGATACAATCTTGGACCCATTTTGGCTGTAACCCACTGAGGGCGCAGTCCTGGACTGAGCATTGCAATTCTGGAACCCACTGCGTTGCAGTATTGCACCCAAATGAGTTGCAATCTTGGACCCATTTTAATTGCAAACCCAGGCCTGCTTGCGTTGCAACCCTGGGCTCCTTTGTATTGCAGATTTGGATTCATTTGTGTTGCAAACCTGGATCTATTTCTGTTCCAATCCCAGGCCCATTTGGACTGTAATCCCAGACACACTGGAGCTGTTGCCTTGGACCCATTTGGGTTACAATATTGGAACCATTTGGGTTGTAATATTGGACCCATAGAGGTTGCAATCCTGGATCTATTGGGGTTGCAATGTCAGACCCATTTTTGCTGTAATTCCAGACACACTGGGGTGCAATTCTGAACTCATCTGGGTTGCAAACTTGGACCCATCTTGGACCCACTGGATTGTGATTCCAGACCCACTGGGGTTGCAATGCTTGCAGTGCTGGACCTATCTGTGTTGCATTCTTCAACTCATTTGAACTGCAGTCTGATATCCATTTCAATTGCAATCTTGATCCCATTTTGATTACAATCACTGCACTGCAACGCTGAACCTGTTGGGATGGCAGTCCCAGAGCCATTGGGGTTGCAGTGCTGAATTCATTGGGATTGCAATTCCAGACCCACTGGGGTGGCACTGCTAAACTCACTGGCATTGCAATCCCAGACTCATTGCGGTGGCAATGATGAACCTATTGGCATTGCAATCCCAGAGCCATTGGGGTGGCACTGTTGAACTCATTGGGATTGCAATCCCAGACTCATTGTGGTGGCAGTGATGAACCCATTGGCACTGCAGTCCCAGAGCCATTGGGGTGGCAATGCTGAACCCACTGGCATTACAATCTCAGACCCATTGGAGTGGCAGTGCTGAACCCACTGGGATTGCGATTCTAGAGCCATGTAGGGTGGCAGTGCTGAAACCACTCACATTGCAATCCCAGAGCCACTGGAATTGCAATCCCACACCCATTGGGGTGGTGACGCTGAACCCATTGGCACTGCAGTCCCAGACCCATTGGGGTTGCAGTCTTGGAACCATTTGAGCTGCAGTTCGATACCATTTCCATTGCATTCTTGGACCCATTTTGGTTGCAATCACCGGTCCATCAGGGTTGCAATTCTGGACCAACTGAAGTTGCAGTCCAGGACCCATAGGGGGATGCAATCCTGGATCCATCAGAAGTGCAATCTCAGACCTATCTCTGCTGCAGTCCCGGACTCATTGGGGCTGCAATCTTGGACCCATCAGGGTCGCAATCCCAGACTCACTTCAGCCACAACCCTGGACCCAGGTGGGTAGGAACCTCACACCAACTGAGGCTGCAATCTTTTGGGTTCCATCCCACATCCATTGGTCCCCACCGTGCCCAGGGAGGAGCTCAGTCCCTCTCCCTGTGCAGAAGGGTGGTCCCATGTCCCTAACGCAGTCCCCATTCCCAGCCACCCCCATTTCTTTATTCAACCCCTTCCCACGGTGGCGCCGACAGTCGATTCTCCAGCGTCTACAATTAAGGTTGAGCTCCCACAGCAGCGCCCTGAGAACATTAAAAAGAGGGAGGAGGGAACAGAGAAAAGGCTGAGTGGGGCAGCAGGGCTGAACCCTACAGCACCCAGTGCTTTTCTCACCATCAGAAGGGGAGGGAAAGCCGACGCGTCGCTGCCCAACCCGGACCCCGCTGCGCGCGGCCCGCAGCCCACAGGAAATTCCTGGGAGTGTTTGGCCACTCGAGCAGAGCAGCCTATTTTTAGGGATGGCTAAAATATGAGCCGGCTATTTTTAGAGAGGCTCTTTGTAAACACCTTGAGACTTCCTCTCGGATGAGCCTTTTTTTTTTTCTCGGCGTCCAACGCGATCGATCCGTGGGTTCCCCAACCCCTCAACCCTAAATCCCCCCTGGAAAAATGCTGGGCTTCCCCTCTCAGCTTTTCCCTTTCCTTCCTTGGCCCTGCAGGGAGCAGAATCCTGGAGCCCAGGAGCTTTCTTGCTCTGCTCCACTTTTCAGTACCCCAGCAGCAGCTTCAGGGTCATGCAATGGGGCTACAATGGGTCCATGGCTCAGAGTAATGGGGCCCTGCAAGCATCACCCAAACCCAGCAGCCACGGTACTTCCTGGCACAGAAGAAATCCCTTTGGAACAACACAACCTTGGCCAGCAACAGCCACGTCCCCATAAGTCTCCAGGCTTTAATGCACCCCTAAAAACACCAACTGCTGAAAATTGATATAAATGCAGAGCAGGGCACCACAGTGAAGTAATGGATGCTGTGAGCTTGGGAATTTACAGTGTTGCAAAGTATTCAAGAAAGTCCTCCAAAATCTATTTTTATTTTAGGAGAAGGACTGTATAGAAACAAGGGGCTGGAAATGGTCCCCCTTGTGTCAACCTGATCTCAATCCCCTACCCCAAAGTTGAGACTGTGCACACATCAGTGCATGTCACAGCCCTACTGCCAGCACAAACTGGGACATATGGGTGGGTATCACATGTGCTGTGTGCACCCCACTCTTTTTTGGGGGGCAAAAAGCCCTGCTTTAGGTAAAACCAGAGCATTCTGGATCATTTTTGGAGCAGAGGTTGTCGCTCTGAAACTCGTCCTGCAGGAGGAGCAAGCCCTGCATCGAGAGATGCAGCTTTCTTCCCACCCCCTCAACATGTGTCAAAATTAAAAGAATAACATCAGACACAAGCACGCAAGTTGCTTTCCCCATTTACAGCTTGTCCCCAACCACCAGCTCCTGATATTCTGCAAATAATGTGGGAATTCTTGAAAGAGAAGCAAATCCAGAGCAAAGCTGTACCAGTCTCGGTGTCTCTCCTTCTCCTGACTCCCAGTTTGCAAGGAACTGGTGGGAACTGGGATGGGAACTGGGATAGGAACTGGGAATTTCACCCTCCCTTGGGCAGATCCCACTAGAGGGAGCTGGGACACAACAGGAGCCACCACCTTTGGAGACAGTCCCCTACCCTGGGGAGGACGCAGCGTGTGGGATATACCACCCTCCCATCTGCAGGGCTGGATTGACAGCTTTAGTGCTTTATTTGCCCCCAAAATACAGAGAAAAGGGCACAGAAAAGGGCAGAGCCATTTCCAGCCAAATCGGTGCCTGGTTGCATCTCCCCGGCACGGTAAGCTTGCTCGCACACTGCAAAATGCTCTGTCCCCTGCACACAAGGAACACCCATTTCTGGGCAAAACGACCCCAAATCTACAAATCTACGCACCAGATAACAGAGAATTTGTTACCTTCAGGGAACTTCAACCACCACTGGGAACGTGACACAGCCATCCCTATCCCAAGCTGCACTCTGACCCCTTGCTGCTTTCCCAGCCGAGCGCTCCTTTCTCCCTGCACTTTCTCAGGACCAGAGGAGGGGTTTCTGGAGGAAAGTTTGAGGTTAATGGAATGAGCCGTTTATAGGGCTGGCGGTTTGCAGTGATGTGGCTGACGTGAAACCTAAATAGCTCGGATGATGCCATTATGTCCAATTCCGTATTTCCTCAATTGCTCGGTTTCTGGCAGGAAAAATCCCTTGGAAAAATCACATTCCCTCCTCTTTTAACCAGAAGGTTTGATTGGAGTTCTTATAGTTTTCAAGGCAAGCCCATCCACCCAGCCCAGCCCTCCGCTGGCCCTTTGCCTCAGGATGAATTTCCCACCGGCAGCGGCGGCGTGCGGCTCTTGGCTCCCTTCCCACGTTACTCGTCCCTGATGCCCTGAAGTCTGTCTGCTTTCAAGCTGTCCCAGCGTGGATGCCTCTGGCCTGGGGATAGAGCTGGGAACAGACACCTTTGTGCTGTTCCCATTTCCAGCATCCCTGGAACTGACCGCCTGCATCCTTGGGCACCAATCTTCACCATTCATGGTACCAGCCACCTCCGTCCCTGGGTGCTAATCTCCACCATCCCTGATTCTGATAGGGCTCTCCTTGGTGCCCATCTCTACCACCCCTGGTACTGGCCACCTCCATGCCTGAATACGAATCTTCACCATCCCTGTTCCTGATACATCCATCCCTTGGTGCCCACCTCCACCGTCTTTGGTATTGGCCACCTCCATTCCTAGGAATTTCCTTTATCCATGGCACTGGCCACCTCTATCCCTGGGTACCCATCTCCACTACCCATACATGGTGTGTTTTTCTGCCAAACAACTGAAGAAGAATAGGGCTGTACCCAGGAAGGATGCTGGTGGCCATCCATCCATCCATCCATCCATCCATCCATCCATCCATCCATCCACCCATCCATCCATCCATCCATCCATCTATCCATCCATCCATCCATCTATCCATCCATCCATCCATCCATCTATCCATCCATCCATCCATCTATCCATCCATCCAGCCAGCCAGCCGCTTGCTGTTCTCCCACGGGTAAGAACCATCCCCACCTCTTTCCAGAGCATAACTTCTTTAAAGGAAATAAAAGCATAAATTAGCAGCCCTGCTTCAGCTCTGCTCCGGTTACTAATAATACCCCCAGTGTTTATTCGCAGCCCTCGGGATGGAGATGTTTGCTTTTGCCTTGGCCACGCTTTTTCCCAGGCTCCAAGGAGCACTGCTTCGGTGCAGGGATGCTCCCATGGAGAAAGTCAGGGAGGGGAAGGAAGGATGGAGGAGGGACGGAGGAGGGATGGAGGAGGAGGGGAGGGATGGCTCAGCTGGTCTTTCCCTTCTCTGACTGCTCAGCTGTAGTGATTCATCCCAGGAGGACACGGCCTGGCTGTAATTCTGCTTTTAAAGTGTGAGAAAGAAGCCAGATTTGGGTGCTTTGGAGCAGATGAAGCGATGTTTCCAGGATGCGAGGAACGGTGCCGGGCACCCCATGCCACCCGGGTGAGCAGCACTGCCAGGCAGGTGGGGGGACAGGGGCAGGAGGGAGGAATCATTTCCCGGAGAGACAAAAACTCATCAGCCAAGCACGCAGCGGGGCAGCAGGGCTCTGCCCACGTGGTTTTAATTGAAATCAGGGCCGCAGGTTGCAGCAGGAGGGCTCTGTGAGGGGTTTTCCTCCTCCTCCTCCAGCAGCCGCACCACCGTTTGGGGCCACGGTGGATCCCAGCACATTGTTCCATGCAGTACCCACACTTCATCTCCAAACCCCATCATCCTCCCCATGCCATCCTCCGGGCAATGCCTGTCCCTATTCACACTCCCAGCGCTCTTCCCTTGCTCCCACCGAGCCCTTACAAAACTCATTGTGCCCAGAAGGTTGAGCGTGCCGTGGGGGATGAGGGCTGCCGGGCCCTAGAGCAGCTTTCACCAAATTTGGAAGGGGTTTTTTTTTTGTTTTTTTTTTTGTTGTTTTTTTTTTGCTCAGGTTTTAGTCACGCAGGCCGGAGCCTGAGAGTACTGCTTTCCAGATGTTTAGGTCAGACTGCAACAACACGGCCCCGCTCCTCACTGCTGCATCCAGCCCACAAATTGTGCCCGACGGGGACCCACACGGCCCCTGTATCCTCGGGACCACACAAGCATCTTCCATCCTTGACCTGGTGCAATGCCATTGGAGTGGTGCGTGGGCATCCTCAGGTCTTGTCCCTGTCTCTCAGTGCTGGCACCCGTGGACAAGAGCTGGTTGGGTGTCTGGTGGCATGGGGGGAGGGGGCAAGCAAAGGTGGGGTAACCAGGAGGGCCTGGTGGCACCCAGGGTACTGTGAGATGGTGGGCACCAGGAATCTATGGGTCCCCACGGGTCCATGGGCCCTCAGAAATCCAAAGGCACCCTGAGGCTGATGGACACGCAAGACCCAAAGGGCATCTAGGGCCCCATGGGGACTCTGAAATCCAGGGGAACAAGGAGCTACAGGCACCCAAGACCTAAAGGACACATAAGAGTTGATGACTACCCAGGAGTTGACAGACATCAAAAGACACATAGGAGTTCACATGCATGCAGGTGGTGGTGGGCATCAGGAGCCAGTGGCAATAGAGATGATTTGGAGTACCCTGGAGTTGTTGGGAACTCAGAAGCTGATGCAACTGGTGACACTGAGGAGCTGATGGGCACTCAGGTGTCACCCATGGAGTTTGTGGGTACGCACGAGTTAATAGACACCCAGGAGCTAAACGATGGACACCCAAGAGTCATGGACACCAAGAGCCAAGAGGCAGCCAGGAGTCAACGCACACCAGAAGCTTATGGGCACTCAGGAATCAGGAGGAAGTTGGGAGCAAAGGGACACCAGGAGTCCCTTAGGAATGCAGGAGCTGATGGACACCCAAAAGCCACCCAGGAGCTCATGGTCACCAAGGAGCTGACATCCAAGACACTCATGGACACCCATGAGCCAAGAGACACCTGGGTGCCTAGAAACACTCAGGAGGTGATGGATACCCAGGAGCTCCAAGTAGATCATGCCATGCCCCTTCCCCAGCCTTATGCATGGCCACCCTGCCCTGCCCATGCCCTTGGAAACCACCAGGAGAAGCCCTCAGCAGAACCCACCCCCAGCACTGCCCACACCCCACAGCCACCCCCAGCCCCACAGCACCCCACACGCCAACAGGTCCACGGACGGGGCAGCAGGGGGCAACTAGGGACGGTTACAGATACACCCACAGCACATCACATCGAGGCGAGAGGTGACACCTTCCCTGCAACATCACTGTCACGCTGGGGTGAGGAAAGGGCATTTCTGCACCTACTGACCTGCGGCGGGTGCGGGCGGCAGAGGGGTGACCCCCGTCTCTGGTGACCGAAGCTCTGAGCCATCTATATCCCATCTCAGCGGGGCTTTGGGCAACCAGAAGTGAGACAGAAAAGCAATGCTGTGTGTCCCTGTGCGGCACCGGCTCCTGCGCTGCGGTCCGCTACCGATAGCGACAGGATTTCTGCCGTGGGGTCAGGATAAAACCCGTAAAAAAAGAAAGGAGAAGTATGCCAAATCAGGGCAGGCCGGCGAGTCTCCTGCTACCCTGGCTAAAAAAAGCAGGAAACCATATCCCGGGCTGGGAGATGCCAATCTTCCCATGCAAACAACTCCCTGCTTGTTTTCTTTGGAGAGTACCAGCGGGCCAGGGAACGTGCGGTCACAAATAGTAACTCCACGGCCCTGCCAGGGAAATATTAACCAGTCCTGCTCGAGCGATGCTGATGTCCCCACGTTGGTCCCACTGCCATCCTCCCATCGGGTCCTATGGGTCCTCCAGATGAGTGATGTCACCGTGAAGCATTTCGGATGCCCCTTCCCTCAGTACATCCCTGCCCCATTGCCAAGTTCTTGTGGGGTCTATGGATGGCTTTCGATGGCACCACTGGGGTGGTTGTTGGCATCAGTCACCTCCAGTTCCCAAGAGGGGACGATGCAAAGTCCTTGTGGGGGAGACTGGAAGTCTGGATGTCACCAGTGAGATGACTGGTGACATACAGACTCTGCTGGTTCCCAAAAAGGGACAAGCACCAATACAGAGGGGATCAGGGACATGTTAGGATGGAGCAGTGTCATCAGCGTGGTGCACTCACTGACACCCCCAGCCCTCAACTTACTGTGATTATAAGCACACTTAAACTAAGTGTGCCTACCAGTATAAGTCAGCTGGGGGGACACAGCCCAGGGTTAGCAATGGCCATGGCCACCAACACGGAACAACTGGTCCCAGTGACCAGTGCAGGCAAGGACTGGGAGACAGGTTGGAGCCCAAAGGTGAGCAGCTCTGGGCTCTCTCCTCCAGCACAGACCAACAGGAGTCTGCGAGAAGCGCGAGTTGCTGGAATATTTTTACCCAGATGCTGATTTTCGCTCTCCCTCCTATTGGCCAGCCCGTGGTTCCCAAAGACCGAAAAGCAAACACGCTATTTATAGAGAGAGTTCATTTACTGGAGCCTTTCCCTTTGAAATTCCTCACCCATCCTCACCATGGAAACCGAGAGAGCCTGGAGAAACAGCCCCACCGGGACCAAACATCAGAGCTTTAAAAAGAGCCGCGTGGGGAGCGGGAGTGGAAGCGGCCAATGTTCCCTCCTGGACACATCCTGGTCTGGAAGAACCACAGTGCAAATCATAGCACACTCAGCTCAGTGGGTTCTGGCTGTGCAAGCATGGACATGATGCCTTCAGGATCAGATATTCCAGAAGATGGACCTTGTATGCTCTGCAAATCGTATCCGGGGGGCCAGTGGGTCTGGGAGCGGGTGCTGGAGGAGGATGAGTGGAAAAAAGTAGATGGAAAAAGGTAGATGGAGATGGATGGATGGATGGATGGATGGATGGATGGATGGATGGATGGATGTGGATGGATGGACGGANGGATAGAGAGATGGATGGAGATGGATGGATGGATGGATGGCTGGATGGATGGATGGATGGATGGATGGATGGATGGATAGGTGGATGGATAAGGGTGGAGGTGGATGGATGGATAAGGATGGAGATGGATTGAGATGGATGGATGAATAAGGATGGAGATGGATGGAGATGGATGGAGGTGGATGGATGGATAAGGATGCAGATGGATAAATGAATTTTTGCTTCCTTACAGTACTGGCAGCCTCAGTGACACACTGTTCTCTGCAGACACTTACAACTCGTGTTCAGTTTCCAGGTCCTGCTTCCTGCTGTCACTGTCCTTGAGGTCTGGAAATGCAGTGGAGATGGTGCCACTGTATGTAATGCATGGTAGTGAATTACAAGTCCTCCACCTTTTTCAGTCAGTAGATTCCTACCACTTTAATATGGGCTTTGAAAAACTGACAGGGAGGCCAAGATTCACCCTTAATGGAAGGGAAACTATACTTTATTTAAAAACAAACAAACAAAAAACCTACCAATTTATTGAATTAGGTGCACTCGTTAAGGTGTAAGGAAAACCTGGGATAGCAGTGGAACAGGAGCTGGAATCGATGATACTCATGGGTCCCTTCCAGAGTGGGAAATTCTATTCTATGATGGAGAATTGCATCTAATTCTATGATGGAGATGTGTGGTTAGAAATGGACGGACGGATGGATGGGTGGATGGATGGATGGGTGGAGAAAGGTGGATTGATATTTATGGAGATGAGTGGGTGTATGAATGGAAGGAAGGAATGAAGGATGGAAGGGAGGAAGAGAGGAAGGGAGGGAGGAAGGAAGGAAGTCTCCCTGTCGACAGGACACAAGGCACTGAGGATGTGCAAACAGTCTCCTGGACACCAACATCACTGCAGAAACAAGACATAGGAACCGCTGAGTCTCCACTGAATTTGGCCCACGGGTACCAAAGATACACACGCAAATCTCAGAGCTGCCAACCCGTTATATCCCCCGTGGCAACAGATTGGAAACCAGTCGACTGAGCCACGTTCCCCAAATCAGAGCTTTAGGAGCAGGTGATGACTGCATGGAAAAGAGCTGGAGGAACCCACAAAACCCTTTGACTGTGTGGGATTTTGAATGGAAAAGCCCAGGCATGAAGCTCCATGCAGGCAGGGCGCAGGCAGGCTGCCCAGAACTGCAGAGCAGTCCCTGTTTTAGCTCAGCCATGTGCTTGCATGTGCAGCCCTGCCCCATGCACCTCCCTGTGTACCCCTGCACGTGTAAAACATCCTCATGAATCTGGCCAGCCCAGTGCCAATCCTCTCTCTCCAGGTCCAGATCCTGACCCCACCCCCATTGGCAAAGGGGTGGCTGCTGCCCCCACCTCACCGACCCCTGACAGCTGCACCCAGAGGTGACAATAAGTGACAGCCATCCATCACCTCTGCTGGTGCTCCTCCCTCCGTTAGGGTGCAGGGAGAGCTGATGCCCCCTCCCAGAGCCCATGTCCCCACCGGCTGTGACTGATGGCACTGGCAGAACCTGAACGCAACACGCCCAAAATATCTCCTGGGGGAGAAAAGCTGAGATCTCCCCGCCCCGGCCGTGTAATTATAGATCTGCAGTAACGGTGAAAAAAAGGAGAAAACTCCCAACCATGGCCCAAAACGTGGTTCCTATGGAGATGGGCAAGGAGGGAACAGAGGGGTGGCGTGAGGACAAAGGACACTGCAAGTCCCATTCCCACCAAAACCCCAAAGCAGACACACATCCCCCTCTGCAACCCCATTTTTGGGGGTGGGGGAGGAGGGAAAGAACCCCTTTTTCCTCCTCCTTCCATTCCAGGGGAGCTTTTCTCGTGCGTCCCCATTGGGGAGCACTGCACGGGGTGGGTGGGTGGGGGGAAGGCTGTGCCAGAGCCACGTTCCCATGACACGTCGGATCCCACAAGGTGCTGCTTTAAGTCAATTTTTTCCCCCTTTGGGTCCGACTGCTGCTGAGTCAACAAACAGCACGTGGCAGCGAGCGTACCTGGTCATCCACCCCCCCTCCAGGGAGCTGCACACACACGTGCACACACGTGCAACCTCCCCACCCCCCATCCCATCTGCTTACGGGACACTGTTTTTCCTTATATCTGTGATGCATTTTGGGATGAAGTGTCACTACTTCCTGCAGACTCTGTGCTGCGAAAGGGTTTTGCTGCGGGACGCTGGGCAAAAATCAAAACCTGGTGTGTGGGTTTGAAGCTCTCCGGCACCAGGGACTCCCCGGCCCCATGCAGAACTGCTGGAAGGAGCCCAGGACAAACAGTTACAGAACAGCACGTTGCAGCCACCCACCAGCACACGCAGCCCAGCAGGAGCTGGGGCAGCGAGAAAATGGGAGATCCTCAGGGCAAGGTGGGGTCCTGCCGTGCTGGGAGCAGCCGAAGGGATTTGGGTGCTGTGTTTTGCTTGGGATTTCAGATCTCCGTGCTCCGTGCGTGCCAAATAAATTTGGAAAGAAATGCAAAGTATGAATGCAAATCCTTGGTGGTGCAGGGAACGGTGGAGCAGGAGATCTCAGCACCGATGGACGCCGCGGGGATTTGGGGTCGGGGTTCAAGTCTCTCTCAGACAGCTGTGCTGGGTGGATGGAAAACAGCTTCTCATGAATGGGGATGAGGCAGAGCTGCAAAAGGAGGAACGTTTTCCTTGGGAAGAACACTGGGAAAACACCAGACCCCAATGCTACTGCCCGGAGATGGACAGAAGGACGAATGGACGCCGTGACACAGATGACCATTTTGGAAGAGCAAAAGCCCCCATGGAAGACTGGCAACAGAACAGAGCAGCCCGAGCCAAGGGGGAGAAATAAAGACAAAATCAATGGAACATGAGAGCGATTTCTTCCCTGTAGGTCCCAGGTTACATCCAGCCCTTGGTGTTCTGCCCTACAATGAAAGCAACGTGGTCCCCCCTCACCAACCCCCTCCTCCTCCCCCCCCCGGCCACGGTCGGTGCCATCTGAAATAAAACATCCCAGCACTGCTCTCTAATAAATCAAAGGGAAATAAAACGCTGGTTTAAGTTCTTTGCAGAGCAAAGAGGCTCGGAGGCAGGAGGGAGATTCAAAGATACGGCCGCGACGTTGGCCTTAAAAGGCAAAATTCACCCCCGTGGAGCTGGGTTCAAACAAGGTGAGCACCACTGGCCCCACGACCCCATAGCCACGCTCAGCCAAACTGGGCTCCCAGTTACCAGTGACTGGTGCTGGGGTGGGTTGGCTGGGGGAGAATCAGCCCCAGATGAGTCCTCTGGGTGCTCGTGTTTGGGAACTGCCATGCTCGGTGCTGCTATAGCACTTCTCACCCCACATGACCATGAGGTCCCCCTCAACCATTAATTATTCCCCAACAACTATTACGGACCAGACCCTCATCCTGTAGACACATCACGAGGAGGTGAGCGCTTGGTCCATACCAACACCATCCAAAAAATACAGCAAAACTCACCCCATCCCAATTTCCAAAGGAGCACAGTGCTGGAGTCCTTCTCTCCCCACCCCCCACCATGATCCCCGGGGGANNNCCCACCAGCATGATGCCATGGTGATGCCATAATCCCCCCCCCCCCTCCATCTCCTCTTCCCTCCCAACCATCCCGGAGGCGTTGATCGAATCGGCACCGACGTGGCCCATAAATTATTTCGTGCAAACAACCACACGGAAACCAGGGCACGTCGCAGCTGTGAGCTGCTATTCCTGCAGCCTGGGGCTGGGAAAAGAACCCAACCTGCTGCCACCCGCACCCATCTGCGGGGTGGGACGTGACACAGCACCCAGCACCCACCCAGCCACGGGAGCTGGGAACCCAGCGAGGAGGATTTCTGCTCTCATTTGCAATCGTTGGGAGAAGGAGGTGGGGAACTGGTGAGCGCAGAGCATGGAAAGAGGTGGATTGTGCAGAAAATGGGTGCTGATAACAGCAAGGCAGCCACCCTCGCCCAAGGGCATGGATCAAAGCCGGAGCTGCAGCTACAACCCGATGCGGGAGCACAGATGGGTTCATGGGATGGCTGCAGGATCAGCAAATCCTGTGTCCCTGGGTGGGGGTCCCATGGCCCCCCATACCCAGGGGGCTATGGAGAGCCTCCCAACCCCAGCACCTATCCAAGAGCAAATCCTTTGGATTTGCCAAGAAGATGACAGGGTAATGCTGAAACTGGATGATCTTTAAGGTCCTTCACAACCCAAGCCATGCTGTGTCCAAGATGGGGAGTCCCTGTGTCAGGCCTGGAGTGTGCCATCAGGATACATGTGACACTGGGACAACATAAGTAATTGGATGGGGAACTCCAACACAACCCACTGGGAACACAAAGGACGCACTAACAAAACCCAATGGGAGCCCAATGGGAGCCCAACCAAACCCAATGGGAGCCCAATGGGAACTGCAACACAACCCAGTGGGAAACCAAAGGACACGCCAACAAAAGCAGATGGGAATCCCAAGGGAACTCTGACAAAACCCAATGGGAACCCACAGGGAACCCCAACACAACCCAATGGGAACCCAAAGGAAACTCCAAAGGGAATCCAACGGGAACTTCAACACAAGACAGTAGGAACCCAAAAGACACTCCAACAAAACCCAGTGGGAACTCAAAGAGAATTCCAACACAGCCCAATGAGAACCCAAAGGAAAATACAAAGGGAATCCAAAGGGAACTCCAACACAACCCAGTGAGAACCCAAAGGAAACTTCAACAATGAACCCAAAGGACACTCCAACAAATCCCAGTGGGAACCCAATGGGAACTCCAGCAAAGCCCAGCAGGAACACACAGGAAACTCCAACACAACCCACTAGGAATCCAAGCATTCAGTCTGGGGATGTTCAGGGAGAAAAGTGGGGAAAAAAACTGAACTTTGTTTTTAATTCACACACATCCTAGAAAAAAATATATCCACACACTGCATCTCAGCCTGGCCAGAAAGGGTTACGCTGTCTGGACACTCCTCGCTTGGCTGCTGGAGGCTCTGCAAGAAATTGCACAGCCCGACCTCTTGCTGCAATAAATTGCCACCCAAATGGGGCTCAGGTATTTCTGGGCTTCGTCCCGGTACTGTGTGGGGATTTCAGCCCACGGGGACTTGTGCTGAGTTATTAAAAGCCCAGTCAGTGTAGGAGGTGGTGGTGCTTGCAAGCGTGGCATCACTTTTCCAGCAGCTCCGTGTCCTCTGTCCATGCTCTCATGTCCAAAAATCAATACCTCAGAACTCTCAATAAATGGTGTTCAACTTTTACATCGCAGCATGCATAATCACTTTTTTCCCCCCACTTTTCCCCCTTATCTTTAAAAGTGAACATTTCTGTATAAAGCTGTTATTCAGCACAGTCACCAGCGAGCCTCAAGTTGCAGAGTTTTAGGGGAAAAGCTGTGCTCAGCACGTTCCCATGCAGAGCAATTGCAAGGTGTTTCTGGGGTGGAAAGCACCGGTTTGCTCAGCGGGGCAGGACAGCAGATATACTAATGAAAAAGACAATGTAAGCCCCCTGCCAAGGGAAAAGTACAATTTTTGATTCAGCATTTCGGGCACAAAATCACCCATCACTGGCCAGGAGCACAGTCATTTATGGGGAGCCCACGGAGCATTGCTGGGAGATGCACCACGAGGGCAGAACTGCCTTCTGTGCCCTTTTGGTGCTGTTTGACCCACAGAGATCTCTTGGTTTTCCCATCCCAAAATGACCTAATCTGGGGATTGTTTCCATCCCAAAATTACATACTCGGGAAGCTCCTCCATTCCCCAAATCACCTACTTGGGGAGCTGTTCCAAAAACCCATCCACCCCAGGCCCAGCATCTCTCCAGAAGAGACCAGACCCAACTCTTGGCCATCCCACAGTGCTTCCCCACATCAACGAGAAGACTTTGGTCCCAAAGAGAGACACGCAACGGAGAGGGGCCACCGAAACGTCTCGCATGTCACTGAACGCCGACATTTAGGGCATAGTGGGCACTTACCACCTGGGGCTTGCTCCTGGGGTCAGGCTGCCGCGGGCACCTGGTGGGCTCAGGGGCGGTGGGTGTCACAGGCGAGGAGCGGGACCCATCCCCAGGACTGGGGGACGTGTCACCGGAGTTGAGGGCCAGCATGTAGCGCTTGGTGACATCCTCCAGTGATGGTGGCTGTAGGGCAGGGAAGGACTTGACAGGGGGATGAGTGGCCTCCAGTGCGGGGTGCTGGGCATGGTGACCAACGTGTGGCTCGGGGACCGTGATGGGGACGAAGGTGGCGGGCTCGCTGGTGTGCCGCACGTGCTTGGTGGCTGGGCGAGCTCTGGAGATGGTGGTGGGCACCACCTGGTTCTCCTGGTGGGACACACGGCCGCTGCGCTTCTTGGAGCTCCGGCGTGCACCACGCGGCGACAACACCTCGGCCAGCTTGGGGTCAAAGCCGTAGCCATGTCCAACGCTCTGGGGACAAACAGGGACAGCTCTCTGCTCCGAAAGGATGGGCTCGCTGCTGGACGGTGGGATGCTGCCCTCCAGCTCGCTGATGACCTCACCGGGTCCTTCGAAGGTGCCCACCGGCAGCTCGCTGCGGCGGCTGGGATCGCTCAGAGACTTCTTCTTGATGGTTTTCCCATTGCCCTTCTCATCGATGACTTTATCCATGGCACCGGGTTGGCTGACGATGGTCTGGATGAGGCTGCTGTAATCTCGCAGCCCATCGCTGCAGAGGGACAGGTCGCTGCCCGCGCTGCCCGCGTGCCCACCCAACGCGATGGCCGAGGGCTGGGGGATGCCGCCCTTGGCGCTCAGTGAACCCAACAGGTTGCTGTCAACGGAGAAATTCTTCGCTTCCTCCGCCACCGGACAACGCCGGTGGGGCATGGGGTCGCTCAGGGAGCGGTAGGGCTCACCGGGACCCTCCCCGACACCACTCTCCACCCCATTGGTGCCCACCGAGGGGAATTTCCGCCGGCGTCGCAAGCTGCTGGGCGTGCTGGGGGCCTCTGATGGCACTTGGGCCTTGTAGGCTGGAGTGTCCTCTGCAGCCGGAGCAGGGGGCGGAGGTGGGTCGGTGGCGGGGACACCGGCGTCATGCAGCTGCCAGGTGGCCACGGCCTCCTGTAGGTCCCCCAAGGTCACCTCAGTAGGTCCCAGCTCTGGCTCAGTGACAATACCCTCGTCTGTCACGCTCGACTCGTGACCCAGCAGCTCCTCCACGGACTTCCTGCAAGAGACGTTCTCCTCCAACTCCACTTTCTTCAAACACTGCACGCTCACCGGCTGCCCCCGAAGGGCCACGTCCATCCCCGCCATCGGTGCCACCTCCTCAGCGCCATCCACACCTCCTCTGTCCTTCTGCTCAGCCTCCAAGCCATAGTCCTGCTGGGAACCCATCCTGCTGATCTTCTCGAAGACCTGCCTGGCCTCCTGGATGTACTGATCCTGGATAACCACGGGCAGCGCGTCCTCATCCCGCAGCCTCCCACCATCGTGGCTGCCGGCGGAGGGGAGCAGGAGCTCGGAGGAGCTCTGCTTCATGGTGCTCTGCAGGAAGAGCCGGCGCGTCCCCGACTTGTCGGAGCAGGTGAAGGACTTGGCGCGACGCAACGTGGCCGTCAGGTCCCTCAGCGTGGGCCGCTCCCCCGGAGCCCAGCGGCTGGAGGGCTGCGCAGAGCCACGGGCCCTAAGGTTGGATGTAGGGACGTCGTAGGCAGCGGTCTCGCCGATCCTCACCCCTTTTTTCTTCACCTTCAGCTCGGACAGGTCCGACTTGAGGAAGCTGAGCAGCGTCAACGTCTCGGTGGCGATGTCGGGGTTGGACAAAGACTTGCGGTGCTCAGCGCGGTCTCCCACCAGCTGTAGAGCATCGCTCCCCAAATCCGCTCTCACCTTGGCCATGCCCGGCGGCAACTTGGGCCGGGCGCGGACCTGGGGTTGCCCCCACACCAACCCATCGCTCGGCCCCAAAGCGGGAGATCGGCGTCCTCCGTGCAACGCCCAGCAGCCCGTTGGCTGCTCCTCTTCCTTCAGCGTCTCGCTGCTGGCGTAGCGGCTCCCAGCGGGGCTGCCGAAGGGCAGGAGGTTCACCTTGGCCACGCGGGCCACCACGGGGCCGGTGGGGGCTAGCGGCTGCCTGCCCCCCGCTTTGCCCTGAGCCTCGCCGTCCCTCTCGGCCAAACGTTGGGCGCTTCGCCCATCGCCTTCCCCACCCCGACGCGGCTCCTCCAGGCTGCGGGGCGAGGAGGAAGAAGAAGAAGAGGAGGAAGGAGGAGGAGGAGGAGGAGGGTGGGTCGAGCTATGCCAGGAATGCGGGCCGGGCCCCGGCGGAGCTCCGCGGGCAGTGCGCAGCGCGGGGTGCGGGACGCGGCTGCGGGGAGGAGGAGGA